>LPNX010292011.1:118347-226859 GCA_001517045.1 Pseudotsuga menziesii
CAAACAATAGGAGTGTTTATTCAAAAATTTGTGGAAGTCCAATCTACGATACATCCATAGAGGGAAGCACAGATCTAGATACCTGGGAAAACCTTAGTATGGAAGAGGAGCATTCAGAATTTTCATGTGATCATTCAAAATCATACCATGTAGAGCCGCACAAGGGTATCAGCAATGAAGACATTGAGAAACAGTATTGTGAAAAGTCATATGTGATGTAGTCAATGGAAAATCAGTGTCAACCATCTTTTTCACATATAGAGGTTCCTTATGATTTGGAGCTACTTGGGGCTTGTGCAACGAGTTATCATTTGATAAGCCCCAATGATCAGTATGATGATGTAGTCAGTTTACCTCATCATTCTGATTGGTATATCAGTCCTACCCAGTCATGGATAGAAGCAGCCTACATGAGCACATACAAGTTTGGGAAGAATTTTTATGACATTGTTCATGCCTATGATCTCCCATCCATCCCGCCCATCCTGAATCATCACACAGGTTTTCATTTTTTGAATAAGGTATCCTTACTTTGGCTGGTAACCAAAGACAAGGAAATTTTTTTTTATGTTAATAAAATGCCTAGGTGGTTACACTAGATTTCTGATTACACTTAACCCTTTTTATATCATGCTTAGAGTAGGAAAATAAGATCCTTGAAAGAGAGCATTTAATTTCTGCATTTCTATTTTATACTTAGTGATAATAAAACTTTACTTCTTTTAGTTAGTTACATTTATTTTGTTTAAATAAATCATCTTAATGGTTCATTTGGTTTTTTATAAAACTTGTGCTACTGAGGTTTTTCTTGTCAAGTTGAGATGTTTTTACATGGTATATCAACCAGAGATTCTCGTGTTCTCATATCCTCTCCTTGCCTTAAAGACCAGATTGAGCACACGTCCCACAGTTGGAGCCAGGATGTTACCACCTAAGTTGTACTTAGTGGTTTTTATCAAGTGAACCCGGTGAACCGTACATGGTTAACTTGTTTGGACTTCAAACAGACCTTTGGAAGTACTTCTGGGAAGTGCTTGTTGTATCATATCACATGTTCATACCCCATGGGGGAATTGTAATAAATGTTCTTGCATGATAGTGTCTATAAAAGACTCGGTCTCTTAGACTTTATTTGTCAATCTGATCAGCCCATGGTGTTTTTTCCCTTGGTTATTATTGGTTGTTGAACAAATGACTGATAATTTATGAGTTTTTCACTCCCTACCTCCAAAGTTGGGGTGGTCAGCTTGGCATTTAGGCCTATTGAGGTTATTAGAGTCTATGTGTCAATGTATAAACATGCTAGACATCATTTTTGAGTCATATGAGCATGTCTAAGTCCCCCTAGGTGTTTTTCAATTTTTCAAATTTTCAGTTTTTTCAGTGTTTTTTATTAAAATTTAATTTTTCCAAAACTTAGGCTATTTTTTAATAGTTTAATTGGAAAAATTGATTTTGTAATAAAAGTGGGCCAAATAATCAGTTTCAGTCATGTAGGTGCTCATTTTCAAGCTAATAGCACCATGTAAACCCATGGACCCACTATTTCCTACTTTTGAGTGATTTTCCATCACTCAGGTCAGAAAGCCCCAAAAATCAGTTATTGATTTAATTTAATTAATAAATTGATGAATAAGGGAGCAAATCCAAAATCAATAAATCAGTGGATTCTCAATCGATTTGATTGAAATCAGTCAGATCTAAAGCATATTGACTGGATCTGATAAATCCTTGACTGAAGGAGGTGATTAAATAAATCAGATCCTGATTTGATCTTGAGCATCCTTTATGGGGAATTTCACCCTCCCTCTCTCCTCAACACATTTTGGCTCATTTGGATGAGTTTTGGGCCGATGTGTCAGTGTATGTGTTGATGTGTCAGCTAGATCAGGCCCCCGATTGACAAGTAGGCTCAGTTCAGCCTCGGTTATGCATTGATGAACTCTCCATCAGTTGATTTCACTTAATTCCATGAGGAATTGCACCCCTCCTGGGCTGGATGGCCTGTAAATTGTATAAATCCTGCTTGAGGCTCCCTCTTCCAAGCTATTTAGAGCTGGACTGAAGGGCTTGCCATTGTAACTGTGTACTGATCTTCATTTGTTGAAATAAAAAGAAGCTTTGGAGGCTCAACTGTGGAGTAGCTTTCATGTGTGGATTGTCATTGTCATGCTGCATTCGAGGTGAAACTGCTATTTTTCCAATTTTTTGCACTTAATTATTGTCTGCCTGAATGGTTGTTGAAATCATAGGGATAGATCATTGTAAGTAAGCTTACTTAATTTCTATTTTCTGCATATGTTTCAATGAGTTAATACCTGGATGTTAAATAAGATTATTTGCATGTTGTATCATCCCCTTCTCATATGTATCTTCAGATTTGATAGTTATGTTTGCGGGAGTTGTGTCGTAGCTTACAGGTTTACCGTGACTGGAAGATCTACGGTTCAGGTTTGATTCCATTGATTTCTAGTAGATATTGCTAATATCGTGCCCCTTGGTGCTTCACTACTCTCTGCAGATCTACTTCAACAACAAGCACCTTTCTTCCCCTTTCTCTCCTTTAAAAAATCTTAAATCTTCCTCAAATTGGTTACTTTAAAGGTTTCTTATTACTATGATCTATCTCATTAAGAAAAATACACATAGATCTGATCAGTAAGATCCCTCCCAAATTCTAGATCTTAGTTTTGTTTTGCACCTAAAGTTCAATTTCAAGAGATCTAGCTAAAAGTACCTTATTTTCGCAAGCAATTTAGTGAAAATCCATAGCTTGCTGTTAAGGTAGTTTCATTTTCTGAATGATAAAATTCAATATTCTACAATATTAGTGCATTTAATTGGCTGCACAAACAGTAATCCAAGATCCCAAGGAAATCTTGCTTTCCTTGGTTCCTTTTTCATCGTTTTAGCTAGTTTAACCGCATTATTTTTGAGATAAAGTAGGCTGATCCAAAGGTACTCTTAAAGTGCCTTTGGGAATATGTTATTCTAACTTGCTCTCTATCCTTTAGTAGGTTTGACATAATGAAAGGGAAGCTTCTGTCCGAAGTGGTCTCAGTAGCGTTCAAATCCCCCCAAGCGTCTCCCTTTTCACCAAAAAAAAATCTTAATTGTTTTGCAAAATTGTAAAAACTTAGTTTCAGCCTGTATAAGGACCAAGAAAGTTCTTATTGATCAGTTATTTGATATTTTAACCGCTGTAATAAAATAATTTTTGGAATAGGTTCTTTCGAGCCCTTTCCCCATCCCCCCTGGGGGGATTCACGTCGGTGCCATTTTCATCATTTTTTGATTATTCCATTTTTACTAGAATTGATCTGATTTGTAGGGTAGTATACTTAATCTTTTTATTAATTCCATACTCCATATCTCACATTTCAAAGTAATCGTAATACTTACCCCACGATTTCTCGATTGACCCGAAAGGGGAAAGAGATTCGTGGTAGGATTAATTAAGAAATTTGAATTGTGTATATTTTTGCTTTCTTCTACTTTTTGTTTATAAGTAACTATAAATCTTACCCCTCCTTGATTCCCCGATTGAGCTCCACTTGGATCGAAAGAGGTTCTTGGAGGGTTTTTTTTTAAACAAGAACACCTAGTTAAAACTTATTAAAATTTACAAGACTCCAGTGTGTATGCTCTGCACCTAGCTGTAGTTCATCTGATCAGTCAAGCTATATCAAAAGCACTTTTGTGACTAGCATAATTAGGACTCACTCTCCCCAATTGACAAACCATCGGGTGAAAATCCAACACCTCGATCAAACCTCTACGGTGGCAAAATACCCAAAGGAAGCGGGAACTTACTGAAAAGTGACCTAGGGGCACCGATCTCTGTCACACCCTAATGGGTGCATTATGAACAATAGCCCCAGAGACTCCATTTCAGCCCACATATTCCTTGCGGGTAGCCTTAAAGGTTTTGTTTTGGACATACTCCAAGTACTCTCGGGTATATCTGGAGTCCCCCGTTAGCCTAATTTAATTAATTCAAAATTCAATTTTAACTTAAAACATAACAAGATGCAATCACAAAACATTCACTCCAAGCACATGCAAGCACATTGATCTCTTTGATTTAACTCCATTATTAAGGCACTGGTCATTTTTGCTTCATATATATATTGTTTATCAGCTTTGTGCTTTCGTGTGTTTATTTTCGTATCTTGTCATCTTCAATTGTCTATAGTTAAAATATTCGAACTCTTAAGTAACTGATTCAGTTTAACATCACCACACTAAGAAATCATCCTTAGTAACTTAATAGGGTCTACCCCCCTTGGCTTCGTTAGGAGTTGAGCCTAAACGGAGGAGTCAAGAACAAGGTGACAGCCTTGACTCGAGACTTGCCCCCAAGGACACACCAAGTGGCTTGAAGATTTCTGCCACGTGACCCAGGTGTGTGAAATGCGGAAACAATGAGGAGCGGTCACAATGTGATGCGCAAGTTTTTACCTCTCGTCTTAACTCTCTCGCATCTAAATCACACACAGCAAGCAAACTAAACTAACTATCTAACCTATCCCTATGGAGCAAGATTATCATTTATCAATGAGTAATGTATTTCTACACATGCATTAAGAGAAATAGTAGATAGCTGTTACTTATTTCAAAACACATGAACATTAATAGATATATGAACAACAAGATAGCTCATTGTTTATGAAAAGCCTTCATTACTCATAGTGAAAATTTCATAGAATAAACTAGAGTGCATTCATAACGAGAACATAGGTTCAAAGAGTTAGAATGATCTCACAGTTAATGGACACAAGCTGAAAATGAAATAGTTCACATTCAGCAAATCCATAGCATAGCATTTGGAAAATTCTGGCAAGCTTTCTCCAACAAGAAACTTGTAATTCTTTATTGCAAAAGGAAATAATTCTTCTTACAACATACTCTCACAAATCTATCTGGGAAAAAGTCCTTTATTACATCTAACTCTCCCATATTTATACAAAACAACAAAACCTTTGGGCTTCCCCTTGTGACCTTTGGGCTCCCTCCCAACCGTTTAATCTCACAATTTTGTCTTTTAGTGAGTGATGTAAAATACGTTGCATTAAATTTTAATTTAATAGCACTTTTATAAAGAGAGACCAGCTTGGTTTCTGATGAAATTTTCCCAAGCCTGGGCCTCTGCTGCTATTGATCTGTTGAGATCTCAGACCCTTACTTTCTTCTTCTCTTTCTTCTTCTCTATTTCTTCATTTTCTTTATCTTTCTTCCTTACTGCCTCCTTTCTTATGCTTTGTCTTCTAGACATATATTCTCTATAACAGCAATCACCCTATCATGAATAACCAAAAAACTGTATCAGTCCATTTACCTTCTCCGTATGCATTCTGTAAAAATAAACTATATACAGTGTTGATGCATGAGAAAAAAAATGAAAAAACAAAGAAATCCTGTGAGTTTGTGTCTTGAAATCCACTAAATCCATTGTCCAAACTAAAATCACAAGTTCAGTAAAAAGACTCTTTACCTCAATCCAAGCCACATCTGGACTAACTCGAAATCATGAAAGCATGAATCATAACAATGTAACCTCCAAATCTGAACCCTAAATTTGTGCTCTTCATCTCGGAGAAACTTAGACTCGACCAAAACCCACGGGAAAAACCTAGCCATCATCAAATAGAGTAAAAGCACACAAAAAAGGCTGGAAAAACCTTCTCGGTGAGCAAAACTACTAAGCATTGGGTGGAAACAAAAATCTCATCGGTGGGCGGAAGGACTATAGCATCGAATGATCAGTTCACTCAGCAGCCGCAACGGCGGAAGACAGACTGACTATGGCTGCTGCAATAGTTGAAAATTATTGGTGATCGAAGCAACTAATGACCAACTCATTGGAACCTTGAGATGCAAAATACTCCATATTGTCAGTGAGACAAACAACAAGGACTCCGAAACGGCGACGATGTTAAAGACTAAAACTTTAAACCGCTAATAAAACAAAAAAGCCAAAAGTCAAAAAGTAAAATTTTTTTGAAAAATAAAGAAAGGAGATAAAATCCCATCGATGAAAAACATGACTTTCCATTAGGACCTTCACTAGTTAGCTTCTGCAATGGAAGTTGCATAGAGAACTATGACCCCGATTCACTGTTCAAATGACTTCTGACAGCGAAAACAAAACAAAAAAATCATCGCAAAGCAAAAGTTCAATAAAACCAGTGAAAGTAAAACTATCCACCGGTGGCATAGAGAAATAATGCCCCAACTTAATCTTCAACAAACCTCCGATAATGATGAAGGAAATCATTTAGATCAAAAGGACCTCATTTTCAAATCAAACTTTAAACTCCACAGTCAAAAGCATTGGTAGACAAAAAGTAGTTTTCCGAAAAGCATGAAAATAGTTGACATCAATTCAACTTCAAACAACCCAAATTTGTAGCAGAGGGAAAAAACCAGAGTTCAGGAAACCAAATAAATCTAGGCAAGATAAAATCAAAAGGAGGGTCCAAAATTTTTCAAAAATTTGAGAAAAAATTTGGAGCTGCAACAATTGGCGACTACATGGTGAACCCAGAATCTCTGGACAATTTCTTCCTTAAGCAACACACTGTTTGACAATAAAACCAACATGTTGAATTCTTCTAGATGTCTAGATTTCCCAAATGGAAAATATATGTACTTTTAATCATTGATGATAGTCCAATTTAGGAAAATGGAAACCATTATTTCAAAGTCAAGATAACTCTTTTGAGGCCAGGAATATGAGTTTCATTTTTTACCTCTGTCTTCAGGTAGCTCTCAGCTTGGACACCACAGGATTGTAACATATGGTAAACAAAAATATTCATTTGTTCCTCATTCCCATGCCATTCTGCATTTTTGTGATTTTGGATTTTTTTGTCCTTTTTGAGTCCTCTTGCATGCCTTTCTTTCTGAACTTTTATTTAGGCTCCTCTATCCATAGTGTCCTTTTGTGTGAGAGATGTATTTATTTTTTAGCTCACGGACGGAGAAGAACTTTGGAAATCATGTACTCATATGGTTCAGTACCTTTTTTTTATACATATTGCTTTCTTAGGATATTTTTTGACTTTTATTTTCCTTTTGGATTTCAATTCTTGGCATGGGATTATTTATATATAATACACTGTTCACCCTGATTCCTTTCCATGGGTCTTTTACTATCACCCCCTAAGACATTTTTAAATGTGAGATGGATGGAGCCTCGAAATAGTATTCGAGACCTTTTGATCCTAAGTTATTTTACAAGTATTAAGTAGGACTTCAAAGTGTTCATAGCCATTTAGGAAAACAACTAAACTAGAAGAATTATTTCAGATAAATCAATAATACAGAGTCTTATAATCAAGGATTTTAGTTAATCCAGAATTCTGATGTTCTCCATGCAACCAAAAGTTTTCTTCTTTTATTGAAATCAATCAAAATCTAACTAAAAACAAACACAAATAAAATAAATCAAAAATAAACAACCAAACCAGTTTATTTATGTACAAGATAATCAAGAAATAAAATCCAAGAAAAACAAAGTTTGAGAACTAAACCACTAACTGGTCAGTTCTCTGCCCACCCATGTAAATCTGACAACTTGTAAGTTGAGGGCTAGGCTTGACTGCAAATTGAAAAATGCCTACCCATTATCTAGTTCTAAGAAATTTGAAATAAAAACTACGTCTGAAACTAAATCTACTATTTTACAGTCAATCTCATCAACCCGTGAAAATTGAAGGAGATCGGGCTGGGTGTCTGGTGTACTGCTGGATTTTTCCGCTTGGTAGTTTCCTGGTTCTAGCTCAATTAGATAATTTCCCAACACAGAATTCATTGGATCATTCTTACCCTCTAATTGAGTAACATTGTGCTTCATGTGGGGCTCTCTTAATATTTTTATCTGATTTGTACTTCCCTTATGAGGCAACCACATATGTGACCAATGTGATGCGAAATATCCATTTAGCCTTGCTGACCAGGCTCGATTCAAAACAAGTCTATAAACATCAATTATGTTTGCTACTACAATATCAATGTACTGACATATCTTTTCAATGGCAGATAAGCGGATCAGAACATTTTCCATTTCCTCGACTACTTTCACAGTGGTCCTATCTAGCTGAGTAACCTGCCAGGTAGTTGGTTTAGGTTGTCCATTGATCTTCTTGCAGATTGAAAATGGCATAAAATTGACTGCTGACCCTGATTCTACTAAACAATTGTGCACGTTATGGTTTAAAATATCAAAAGTCAAAAGGAAAGGTGGGGTTTTAAACCTAGCCTTACCTCCCACACTTGCTTCAACAATTTCTTCTATAGGTTGGTTGTTAGTGGGAAGCTCTTCCTCTAGTAATTCAAGTGATTTTAACAATTTTTCTTTCTATTGAGGTACATTACACATTTCAATTAACAAAATATTTGCCTTAGACCTTTTAATATCTTCCACAGTATTATACTCCATCTTATGTTCTTCGAGATTCTTTTTTACGTTATCAATCTTTTCTTCAATAGGCTTAACAGGCATGTTGATTTTCTTTGGATTTTGACTCGTAATGGTGAATTCAGGTATTTTATCAGCTGTGGTGCTCTTCTAAATTTTCTTTACATTCTCTTGAAGTCTCTTAATTTTCAGGAGTATGAAATTGTCTTCTTTTAACAACCTCTAACTTCTGGTTGTCACATTTGCTTATGATGTTTTTCCCTGTTTCAGTGAACCTTCTTCTTCTGTATCAAAAAGTGAGACACAATCCCATAAAACTAAAGCATCCTCTTCTTTTCTTTCTATGGGTTGATTATTATTTTCTTCCTGCTCATCATCTTCTATTAGTTCAGAGTCTTTAGAAGGATCAAGTCGACACAAGTCGACTTGAACAAAGACCGACTTAGTCGATCAGCCGACTAATTCGATGGGCCGACTTAGTCAATCAACCGACTAAGTCAGTCGGCCGAATAAACTAGATGATTAAGTCAGCAAACTAAAAGTCATGTCGGTTCACCAAACCGACAGGTAGTTATTTTGTAACTGTTTGTAAATTGTATATATTCGGCTGTTGAGCCAAACGAGAACTCAGTTCAGTTCTCTTCCTTGTATGAATTCATTGCATTAGAATAATCTATTTTCCTATATGTTCTTGTCTCTTGTCTCTGATTTATAGATGTATATGTTTTAGTATGTATTATTGGTAACCTTATGTGATCTGTGAGATTACAACAGAGTCTAATAGCCAATTCATTACTAATGTCATCGAATTGATCCATTAAGGGCAATCATTTTCAGAAAAAGGTTGTTGATGAAAGGTGCAAAAATTATCCATACCTACCTCAGTTAAATTCATTGATGCATGACTTTGTGGAGGAGGTTTAGATTGATTGTTGTCTTCTCTTTTTTTATAGTAAGGCTCATATTATTTATGAGCCTCCTTTTATTTTTCCAAATCTATCACTCTGTTAGATAGCTTCTGCATCATTTTCAACATTCCTTCAAATTCATGTGATTGCTCATCCTTAGTCAGTAATAAAGCTCTTTTACCAAAAGTTTTTTCTCTCGACTGCTCAGGATAATCTTCTATGCTCTCTTTTTTAGCTTCTACTCTCTCAGATTCTTCATAAGTTTCTAAAAATGTAGGCTTGACTGAAATCTTAGCAAACATGGCCAATTCATGCCCTAGGGCTGAAGTATAGTATTGAATCAGAACTTTATCAGAGGGCTTATCAGTTGCAGATTTTTTTTTAAGATAAGCAGCAAACCTTTGAGTGAAACTATGCACTTTTTCTTTTGTTTCTTTCTTTAAAGCGCATAACCCTTTCATTAGAGCTACATGAGTTTTCTGGACAGCATATTTACTCCTAAATATTCTTTCAAATGTGTCCCGGTCTGTGATTGAATTTGAAGGTAGACAAAAATACCATGAAGCTGCTGTTCCTTTCAGGGTATGTGGAAACAATCTACAAACTACATCTTCATGTTCTCCAGCCCGTAGTCCTTCTATAGCCAAGTAAAATATTTGCAAATGATCATCTACCAAAATATTTTCACTTCGGTCAAACTTAGGCAACATTTTATCAAAACTTGAGGCAAATCATGCAAAGGAGGTGCCAGGTTTAAAGGTGACCTAGCCCTCCAAGTAGGTGGTGGATTTGGTGGGTTGGGTGGCTGATTTCCATTTACATTTGCCATGATTTTAAGTGGAAAGTGAGGTGGTGAATGGAAAGGGGTATGAACAGGAGAAAAATAGGGTGTATCTAGGTGCAACTGATTCAAGGGTTGGACAACTTCCCTGTAAGGCTATTTGTACCAGTTCTTCAAAATATTCAACCAACACTGCGTCTTCCAATATAGGGCGGTCTTTCTTTCGATATTCTCTTCTGGGTAAGACAGGAATAATTGGTAATCCTTTAATCTTCTTCACATAATCCCTATTAATTCTTCTCAACTTGTCAACTAATTCATTGTCGATAGGATACAAAATCCCTTTACCCTTCTCTTTAAGAATTGGATTGGGAAACAAACTACTCTCAGAATTGTTGCTGGTGGAATAATTTCGAGGAAATGGGTTTCCTCGGCCAGCCATGCACTGGCTGCCCTCCTTCTAGCACCAAAAACTATTGAGGCCTAGAAATTTGTAGGTAACAACAGTTAGGGATTCTCCCCAATAAACGTTCCCAACTAGCCCGTTACTGCTTGGTATGGGGAATCCGTCCGGTTTACGGTCTGGCGACCGTAGGTCAAGTAAAAAAATAAAGTTTTTACTGATTACGGCTCGATCCACCATGTATATTTTAGTTTTTTGAATTTAAGTATGATGTACAAGTGCCTATGTAAGAATGCAAATTGATAGAGAATACGAGGAGCGGTCACAATGTGATGCGCAGGTTCTTACCTATTGTCTTAACTCTCTCGCATCTAAATCACACACAATAGGAAAACTAAACTAACTATCTAACCTATCCCTAGGGAGAAATATTATCATTTATCAATGAGCAATGTATTTCTGCGCATGCATTAATAAAAATCACAGATAGTTGTTACTTATTTCAAAACACATGAACATTAATAGATATATGAACAACAAGATAGCTCATTGTTTATGACAAGCCTTCATTACTCATAGTGGAAATTTCATAGAATAAACTAGAGTGAATTCATAACAAGAACATAGGTTCAAAGAGTTAGAATTATCTCACAGTTAATGGACATAAGATGAAAATAAAATAGTTCACATTCAACAGATCCATAGCACAGCATTTGAAAAATTCCACCAAGCTTTCTCCAACAAGAAACTTGTAATTCTTTATTGCAAAAGGAAATAGTTCTTCTTACAACACACTCTCAGAAATCTATCTGGGAAAAATTCCTTTATTACATCTAACTCTCCTATATTTATACAAAATAGCAAAACCTTTGTGCTGCCGCTTGTGACCTTTGGGCTCCCCCCCAACCGTTTAATCTCACAATTTTGTCTTTTAGTGAGTGTTGTACAATACGTTACATTAAATTAAAATTTAATAGCACTTTTATAAAGAGAGACCAGCTTGGTTGCTGATGAACTTTTCCCAAGCCTAGGCCTCTACTGCTATCGATATGTTGAGATCTCAAACCCTTACTTTCTTCTTCTCTTTCTTCATCTATGTTTCTTCATTTTCTTTCTCTTTCTTCCTTGTTGCCTCCTTTATTATGCTTTGTCTTCTAGACATATCTTCTCTATAGTAGCAATCACCCTGTCATGAATAACCAAAATACTGTTTCAGTCCATTTACCTTCTCTGTATGCATTCTGTAAAAATAAACTATATACAGTGTTGATGCATGAGAAAAAAAATGAGAAAACAATAAAATCCTATGAGCTTGTGTCTTGAAATCTGCTAAATCCATTGTCTAAACTAAAATCACAAGTTCAGTAAAAAGACTCTTTACCTCAATCCAGGCCACATTTGGACTAACTCAAAATCATGAAATCATGAATCATAACAATGTAACCACCAAATATGAACCCTAAATTTGTGCTCTTCATCTCGGAGAAACTTAGACTCGACCAAAACCCACAGGAGAAACCTCACCATCCTTAAATATAGTAAAAGCACACAAAAAAGGTGGGAAAACCCTTCTCGACGAGCATAACTATGAATCATCGGGCGGAAACAAAACTCTCATTGGCGGGAAGAAGAACTATAGCATCGGATGATCAATTCACTCAGCAGCCGCAACAGCGGAAGACAAACTAACTATGGTTTCCGCGACAATAGAAAATTGTCGGTGATTGGAGCAATTAATGACTAACTCATCGAAACCTTGAGATGCAAAATACTCCACAGAGTCGGCGAGACCAACAAAAAGGACTCTGAATGGCGGTGTCATTAAAGACTAAAACTCTGACCACTGATAAAACAAAAACACCGAAATTCAAAAAGTAAAAGTTTTTGAAAAATAAACAAAGGAGATAAAATCCCATCGGTGAAAAAAATGAATTTCCATCGGGACTTTCATTATTTAGCTTCCGCAACGACGACTGCGCAGAGAACTACGACCCCAATTCACTGTTCAAATGACTTCTGACAGTGAAAACAAAACAAAAAAATCATCGAAAAGAAAAAGTTCAATAAAACCAGTGAAAGTAAAACTATCCATCAACGACATAGAAAAATAATGCCCTGACTTAATCTTCAACAAACCTTCGACATTGATGAAGGAAATCATTAATATCAAAAGGACCTCATTTTCAAATCAAACTTTAAACTCCATAGTCAAAAGCATTGGCAGACAAAAAGCAGTTTTCCGAAAAGCATGAAAACAGTTGAGCTCATTTCAACTTCAAACAACCCAAATTTGTAGCAGAGGGAAAAAACCAGAGTTCAGGAAACCAAATAAATCCAGGCAATATAAAATCAAAAGGAGGGTCCAAAATTTTTCAAAAATTTGGGAAAAAAGTTGCAGCTGCAACACTAGGTGATTGCAATGTTCCACCCAACCATTGGCCAGTGTGTTGATTAATCTCTCAACACACTACCACCCCTGATATGAGCATGATTTCCATAAGTAACTAGGGAAACAACATGCTTATACATAGCCACACCAGAGTTCATACATAGTCAATCCAACCTTCAGTTAGATTTATCAGACTATCCAGCCAAGCCAACACCAAGTTGGGTTTATCAGGCTACATGATTACAACCAAACAATGATGGGTTTATTAGGCTTACTAATCCAAGCCAACATACAGTTGGGTTTATCAGATTGTTTATAGTCAATCCAAATTCCAAAATAGGGATCAACCAAGCCATCATTCACAATGGGTTTATCAAATTGTCCAACCAAGGATTGCACATGGAAAAAAAAACAAAACTCATCCAATCCAACAGATGGGTTTATCAGGATGCAGGATTACAAGAAAAACAATGTTGGGTTTATTAGGCTTACTCAACTAAGCCAACATATAGTTGGGTTTATCATATTGTTCACAGTCAATCCGACTTCCAAAATAGGGATCAACCAAGCCAGAGATGGGTTTATTAGGAACTCATCCAATCCATCATTCAGAGTGGGTTTATCAGGATTACATTCACATACAAAAACAAGGATACCACTCCAATATCTATGTGACTGAGGACAGTAAACAATAGGTGAACAAACCCAAAACAAAACACGGTTCTATAGGTAGGGTGAATGCACAACGCGCATGAATAGAATAGAAATAATCCTAATGAACAACCACAATGCTTCTTCCCAACAACAAAAACACCTACACGTCTAGGAAAAAGGACTGAATGGGCACACACCACATGGTTACTTGCTACAGAAGCAAGAGCGAAGCATCATAGGATGCAGACTCACAGGCTTTCTCAGACAAGAAATTATACTACCATGCCTTGCTCTACCCAAGGCATTAACTGCCTCAACCAACTTCTCGAAGAATTGATGATTGAGGACAGAGAAAAAAAAGTGGCTGAGGGTTTATGGGTTTCCCAATTGACATATGGTCACACCCTATTGGCTCAGGGGGTTTGACTAACTCCTCACTCTATCCCTTGTTGAATCATGCCCCCATCTCTTTAATGTTTGCAGTTCCATAGCTAGTTGTAGTATTATATTAATTTGTACATTTACATGATATATCAAAATGTTTTATGCTTGACTTAGCACCAAAACCATAGGTATCAACCTTGATCCCCTATGCACCAAACACTAGATAAATGGAAGGGCCTTGTCCTTGAGCTCCATGCCATGATATCAATACAATATATATACATCATCTACAATATTAATACCATGGGGTCAAACCAGGGTATTACAATCCCCCCCCCCCTTCAACAACACTATCATTAGTGCTTAACAAAATTGGACAAAAATACTACACTAGCACCACCTCAGTGCTCTAAAAAATTGAACAAAAATGGATGTGCAAATCACATGGCATCTTGCAGCTCCCAAGTAGCCTCCTTAGGATCGTAGTGCTTCCATTTCACCTTTACCTGTCCTATAGTTCAAGTCCAGAGCATGGTGACGTTCCTGGCGAGGATGCACAATGGATCAGGTTGGAACTCTCCCTCAAGTTCCACGTAAATCATATCCCAATAAATCACATGGTTAGGCTCATGTACATATTTCTTAAGAAAAGAAACATGAAAAACATTATGAGCTCTAGTGTTACCAAGCAATGCAAGTCTATATGGAACTGACCCTATTCTTTCAAGCACTTCGAAAGGCCCACAATATCTAGGTGACAGCTTGGCACAACTTCTAATATTCAAATAACTCTTATTTTCCCTCAGTCTAAGGTAAACATGATCCCCAACACTAAACTCTCTATCCACCCTATGCTTATCTACATAGATTTTCTGTCTGTCTTGGGCTACCTTCAAATTATTCCTAATCTTTGCAACTTTGTGCTCGATCTCCTTGAGTAATTTTGGACCAAGCACAATCTTGTTCAGTGGATTATCCCATGTCACAAGTGTCCTACACCTTCTTCCATACAAATATTCATAAGGAATTGTCCCCAAGGATGCTTTCTACCCATTATTATAAGAAAACTCTACCAAGTGTAGATAATCCTCCCGCTTGGATGGTTTGTCCATCACATACATGTGAAGCATGTAGTCAAACAATTGATTCACTCTTTATGTCTTACCATTAGTCTGAGGATGGTAGGAAGTACTGAAGTTCAACTTTGTCCCCAAATCTACAAACAAACCCTTCCAAAAGTTGGAGGTGAATTTAGGATCTCTATCAGATATTATTGCCTTAGGCAATCCATGCAATCTGAAAATATCCTTCATGAATATTTTTGCAATATAATCCTTCTTATGTGTGGACTTGACTGGTATAAAATGTGTTTCCTTTGTCAACTTGTCCACCAAAACCATGATGGAATCATGTTGCCTCCAAGTCATTGGAAATCCTCTAATAAAGTCCATCGAAATTACTTCCCATTTGCATTCTAGAACTGGAAAATGATGCAACAAACCTGCTAGGTGTTGATGCTCAGCCTTTACCTGCTGAAATTTCATGCACTTTGAAATATACTCAGGAATGTACCTCTTCATTCCTTGCCAAAAATATTTTTTTCTGATTGTAGCAATTGTCTTGTGATATCCTAGGTGACCAAAATATGGAGCTTGATGGATCTCATCCATAACAAGTCTCCTCAATTCTGCTACACTTGGAATATAAATTTTGTTCTTATAAGTAAGAAGTCCATATTATTCCAATTTATATCCCTCGAAGCTCTTCTCAATACTTTGCTACTGCAATTTTTCTTTTACCTACACATACACTTCATCTTCAGCAACATGATTAACAATCTTCTGTCTCAAATATGATTGGAAAATGCTAAGAGATTCCAAGTGCATTTCATGCACCTTCTTGTTGAGTGCATCAACCACTTTGTTTTATTTTCCTTTTATGTGTTTGATTTCAAAATCAAACTCACATAAAAAATCCAACCATCTAGCTTACCTAGCATTTAGAGTTGGCTGATCGAACACATACTTCATACCACAATGGTTTGTTAACTCAAATTTTCTACCCATTAAGTAATGCCTCCACATATTGAGAGCATGTGCTATGGCTGCAAGTTCTAAATCATCAGTGGCATATTTCTTCTCCTGATACTTCAACTTTCTAGACTCATAACATATGGAAACTTTCAACCACTATTCCTCCTTCTGCCTTCCAGACTTCTACCTTACACCCCCGACCTCAGAAATTGGGAGTCAGAAACTTAATGTGTGACAGAAACATTCAACCACTCTTTTGCCTTCTACCCTTCCGACCTTGGAAATTGGGAATTGGAAACTCAAAGGCTCAGTGAAGTGAGTTTTTAGCCTTCTACCTTTTGCCTTCTACAATTCCGCTTTCTTCATTCCGCACCTTGAAACTCAGAAATTAGAAAACTCAATGTGCGAAGGAACATTCGATGAACTTTCTACTTTTCCTCTTCCGCACTTTTGCTCTCCTTCTTTCGCACTTTGGAACTCAGAAATCAGAAACACCATGTGCGAAGAAATTTTTGACATCCTTTCCTCCCTTTTCCTTTCACACTTCCGCTTTTCGCCTTCCACACTTTGGAACTTGGAAATCATAAACATAACTCTCAACAGATTCTTTCAACCACCATTCTGATTTCTTTCTTCTCCCCTTTTACCTTTCATACTTTGGAATTGAGAAGTCGGAAGTTGGAAACAATCAAATGACAGAACGTCTATCCTCATTTTCGACTTCGGCATTCCACCTTTCTTTTATTCAGTGCAAAATTTTGGAATCCGAAGACCAAATCTTTACCTTATCCTTTTTTCTGAATTTCCACCTTCCGCTTTCCGTAGGCAGATCACAAAAGTCAGAAAACTTACTTTTTACTTTATCTTTTCTCCTTATTTCCACCTTCCACCTTCTGCCTTCCGTGAGCGGATCCCGAAAGTCAAAAATCCCACATTCTGCTTTGATAAAAATTATTTCTCTCACCTCCCTCATTCTTCCTTCCTCCTTGCCTATGGAACTCGAAAATCAAGAGAACGAATTCCGTCCTTAACCTTTTTCTGCACTTTCGACTTCCACTTTCTGACCTCAGAATTTGGAAATCAAAAAACACGCTTCTTCTTGGATTTAAACTTCCTTCTCCTACCTTTCGCATTCCACCTTCCACTGCAGATATCAGGGAGCGGAAATTCCATAATATTCCTTGTCCAACTTTCCCTTTTCTTGTTTTCCACCGTCCTTCTTTCATAGGTGAATTCCAAGGGGAGGAAACACTAAGTCAAGTGCATTCTAACTCTGTAACAGGCTTCCAGCCTCCATGGACTTAGGAAAAAATGCATAAATCATACAAGGCATGTACATAAGTAAAATGCAGGAAAAAATAATAGAAGTAAACCTCTACTTAATCATCACCAAGAATTCAACATGAATATAGAATTTCATAGACAAATACATGGCACAAACAAGCATAACATAGATACTTATCTTGATAATTAAGTTGTCCCATAACTAGCTAGGTGAATGCAACGTTCTACCCAACCATAGGCCCGTGTGTTCATTAATCTCTCAACACATTGACACCCCTGAGATGGATATGATTTCCACAAGAAACTAGGGAAACAACATGCTTATACACATCCAGACTAGAGCGCACACGCAGTCAAGCCAACCTTCAGTTAATTTAATCAGACTGTCCAGCCAAGCCAAGACCAATTTGGGTTTATCAGGCTACAGGATTATAACTAAACAATGTTGGGTTTATCAGGATTACTCGTCCAAGAAAGCATACAGTTGGGTTTATCATATTGTTCCCAGTCAAGAAAACTTCCAAAATAGAAATCAACCAAGCCATAGGTGGGTTTATCAGGAACTCAGCAAAGCCATGATTCATAGTGGGTTTATTAGGAACTTAGCCAAGCGATGATTCACAGTGGGTTTATCAGACTGTCCAACCAAGGGTTGCACATGGAAAAAACACAACAAAAATCAGCCAAGACATCAAATGGGTTTATGAGGTTGCAGGCTTACAATCCAAAAGTTTCTAGGTTATCAGGCTTACTCAACCAAGATATCATATAGTTGGGTTTATAAGACTGTTCACAGTCAATACAAATTCCAAAATAGGGATCAACCAAGCCACATATGGGTTTATCAGACACTCATCCAAGCCATCATTCATAGTGGGTTTATCAGGATTACATTCACTCAACAAAACAAGGATACCGCTCAAATATCTGCGTGGCTGAGGATGGTAAACAACAGGTGAACAAACCCAAAACAAAACATTGTTTTGCAAGTAGGTTAGACGCACAACGCGGATGAAAATAATGGAAATAATCCTAATGAACAACCACAATGCTCCCCCCAAAAACAAAACCATATGCGCATCTGGGAGAAAGGGATGACTGGGCACACACCACATCGTTACTTGCTGCAGAAGAAAGAATGTGACCTCCTAGCCTGCAGACCTATAGGATTTTTAAAGAAAGCAATCATAGTTCCATGCCTTGCTCTGCCTAAGGCATTAACTGCCTCAACCAACTTCTGGAAGGAATTGATGATTGAGGATAAAGGACAAAAGTGGTTGAGGGTTCATAGGTTTCCTCATTGAAATATCATCACACCTTATTAGCTTAGGGGGTTTGACTAACTCCCCACCCTATCCCTTGTTGAATCATTCCCCCATCTCTTTAATGTTTGCAGTACCATAGCTAGCTATGGTATTATATTAATTTGTACATTTACATGATATATCAAAATGTTTTGTGCTTGGCTTAGCACCAAAACCATAGGTATCAACCTTGATCACCTATGCACTAGACACTAGATAAATGGCATAGCCTTCACCTTGAGCTCCATGCCATGATATCAATTCAATATATATACATCATGTACAATATTAATACCATGGGGTCAAAACCGAGGTATTACACATTTCATTATATTAAAGTCGGGACTACTTCCCCGACTTACAACGAATGTTGTACCTCAAGGACCATATACAATAATGACATACCGAAAGGAGGGAAACACATATCCGATGGGGGTACAAAAACATACAATCATAATATACATTAGAATACCTTCCTAAGTTACATATACAAAAACAATCCCTGTTAACTAGGAAGGTATTCTCTCGCCATAATCATCAATACATCTTGTCATGTTATCATCATGGAGTCATCATTGTTGTTGTTTCCATAGTCCCCATATTATTAATCATTGAATAGTTCCATCTTTCAGATCTATCTATGATCCAAAGTTTCTACATATCCAACCCTATTTCATGTTGGGTGTAGGTCTATTCCTCATCTAGTTCTTTATCATATCAATGAGCAATCCATCACGTAGGTACAACCCAAGACCATCCATAACATTGCTGCTGGAATCACCTATGTCTCCTACCATCATCTCATCATATCCATATCATCTCATCATAATACAAATCACATCCCAAATGCACATACCACATCCTTTCTATCAACATAGGACCACACCAGGACTCATTATGTCACCAAGACAACCTACGTCTTTCATTATGCAGGAATCACCTAGGAGCACACCAAGTGCATTACACCTCTCAATGGTCATCCTACGTTCTACCAACATAGGAGCACACCAAGAATTATTACATCACCAAGAAAACCTACCTCTTTATAAATTTAGGCTCTAATACCATGTGGAAACACATGATAAAGATCTATCTACAAGATATTTCTCACAATCGTGCACAAGGAAAATAGAGAGAAGAATAATGATATCAAATTCAAGAGAAGTGAAGGATAGTAATTGACTATTGATCAAATGAAATGATTGATTATTAAATTAGTAAGTGTTTAGAATAGATACAAAAATGTGTAAGATAATTCTAATTATGACTAATTTCATGGATAACCAACTGGTGAAATATAAAAAATACTTGAAACCATTAGATAAAAATAGCATTTCATAGGATACCAATTAGGAATCAACTAGTGAACTTGGGGTTTGTATAGGACTAGGAGTATTCATAGGTATGGTAGATGGTATGGATGGTTTCATAACATGCATATCAGCCTGAAAAAATGGTTCTAAATAATAATTATAATAATTTGAATGGAGTGAGGAAGAGTTTCTTAAAGACAAGTCGGGATCTAGTGAAAAAACACAATCATTGGGAGATGAATCTAGTAGACTGATAGGTGGATTATTCAATAAAGACACTAATATTTCTGATTCTGATATATCAAAAAATGAATCTATATTAGAGATGTGAGGAAAGGATTTAACTTTGGAACTCAAGGAATAATTCGCATTACCTTGGGATTGTGCACTATGACAGTGTTCTGAAGCTTCATAAGGCTTCTCTAGCTCATCTGGAATTTCAATCTTATGCTTCTCAAGTAGATGAGACATGATTTCCATCTTCTTCTTGAAAATTTTCTTCTCAAGATAAAATCCCTTGTTTCAATAAGAACACTTAAATGTGCTCCCTTTCTTTTTGACTTTCTTCATTGAACCTTCATCAGTAGGATTTGAACTTTCCTCTTCATTATCTGACTTTGGCTTCTTCTCTTACACAATTTGATTCTCTTTTGACTTAGCATTATTATTTACTTGAACTATAAGAGAATGATCCTTTACCTTGTATATTCTAAGAGTACCCATATGGATAAATTTATCTTGCTCATTTGTAAGTGAATTAAAGAATGTACTCAAAGAAGGCATTTTCCAATTTGAAATAACAAGGCTAGTTGCATGAAACATTGGCCTCAAAACTGAGTATTAAGTACTCAATTTTTATATAATGGAAAGAACAAATTTATCTTCCTTTTTCTCAATCCCACATTTTGTGAGAAATAAAAAAAGTGACTTGAATTTGGTGAAGAAACCCTCAATAGAATCAAAACTGTTTGGACTCAATGAGAATAACCCATTCTCCAACTGATGCGCTCTTATTGTTGATGTATATGTAACTTCGGAATGTATTCTTATATGTATTTTATATATTGTAACCCGATGTTTATTCCGGGATGTTTCTATTATGTATTTGAGTCATGTGGTCATACCCCGATGTTCCGATCAGGAGGATTAATAATGTAATCAAGTCATATCAAGTCATTAGGTAAGTCCCCACAGTTTAGGGGCACTTGAGTTATTATACACTAATTAAGGTGTAGGCTCGAGTAGTAATTATTAGGTTGAGTTCACTTCAATTCAACGGAAGAATATAAATAGAGAGTGAGAGTCTCTCTATTTATCACTTGTGACTTAGCTCTCTTGCTCTCTCAAGTGTGGCTCACTTTTGGAGAAGGAAATTCTTGGGCTTGACAGAAGACAGAAGGCTGCTATTGTGTTGGGAGGTCATCTTACTGTTTTGGGATCACATCTTGTGGTGATACTATCTTAGAGGAAGTTTAGGGGTTTTATCCATTTATGGTTTCCCCTCCTAAAAGCTGTGTGTCTCTTGTCTCTTGTGATATGCTTATGTGATTGTTGTGCTTGTTATTCTCTCAGTGAAAAGATCTTATCATAATGCTAGCTTAATTGTTGAAAAACTAACACTTATCTCATCTTTTATTCCAAAGAGAGACTCAAGTTTGGTCCATACTCAGTTTAGAGTGGTCAAAAAATATAGATGAAATAGTATATCAAGAGAAATTAAGAGACAAAAAAATCCATAGGCTTCATCTAACCTATTACGCCACTTAGCTTTATCAACAATAGCATTAGGATCATTCTCCAAAGCCAAGAAAAATTTGTATAGTCCCTTACTGTGCAATAGAATTCCAATGTTGGAATTCCATTCATGATAGTTAAATGGAGTTATAATATTAGCTAAAGAGGAAGCCATGTTAATAATTTGATGCTCTCAAGAAGATACTCCTTGCAACTTGCACAAATAAACTAAGAAAAAATTGTAAGCTTAATTCAATCTCTTCTTCAGAGAGGGATGGGACAATAGATGATTTGATGTATACAACTGATAGCTCCTCAAATTTGTATAACTTGAAAACCTAAGAGTTATGATGTAGAGATTGATATATTGAGCAACCTCATCTATGATACCATGTAGATCTTGATAGGTTGAGAAACGATGCGCTCTCAAAAAGTAGGAATAAAGTAGGATACATACAAAATCTACAGGAAGGTGCAATTACTAGATATGGCAGTCAATAAAGTAGGTAGGATCTAACTAGAATCACAATAAAGATGCTCCTAGGGTATATATGGAAAGTATTGACCAAGTGGTTTAAGTGGATTCCAACTATCTAAGCCAATGGATAGGAAATTAACCAGAAATGATTAATATTTGTTATCCTAAGTATAGAGTGGGTTTATAATATTTCGACAATGTCTTCCACTATGGAAGAATATCCTAGTCACACACGAAGTTCCTTATTATCGATAATCTCCAACATGGAAACACAAAAGGACTGATTACGTTCAAGGGTAACCTACGTTCTATGCCAAGACTGATTACATGCGAGAACAATCTCAAGTATTGATTACATCCATGGATAATCTATGTTCTATGCCAGGAATGATTACACCTGGGGATAACATTCCAAGAATCATTACATCCAATGATAACTTGTGTTCTACTCCAGTATTGATTAGATCCGAGGAGAACCTGACATGATTTATTAAGCCCTAGGACAACCTGTGTTTACGCCAAGATTGATTACATACATGGAAAACCTGTATCTATTTCCGTGTGAGATATGCATCTACATCTTTTTGTCTCTCATAATATCTAGCATGGGAGAGTGCTAGGAATCATTATGTCACCAAGACAAATTGTGTCTCTAACCATGCAAGAACCTGCCACTCCATATTTATAGGGAATTTGTTCTGGATCACACCAAGTCTTTCTATGAATTCATCAAACTTCACTCTTGCTAGCGTCCTGGTCAATCCATCAACAATCTACTCGTTCATTGCCACATAATTTAGATTCACTTCTCCTATCTGTACCATATCCCATATTTAGTGGTACTTGATCTATATGTTCTTTGACTTGTCATGGAACACTGGGTTCTCCAAGAACTTCATGCAACTCTGGTTGTCATAAAGGTACAAGTCACCTTTAATTGGAGATCAAACAAATCAAATAGTAGCTTCTAAATCCAGACTACCTCTCAACTGGTTGATCAAGATGCAACATAATTTACCTCATTTGTACTCAATTCCATGCAAGAATGCTTCTTGCGAAGCTAGGATATCATGCCAAATCCCAAACTGAAGCAACATCCTAAATTTCTCTTCCTATTAGTCGTGCTACCTACCCAATTTGAATCAACATAACCATGCAGGTTGATCTTCTGATTCATGTCATGCTTGATCCCATACTCAACTGTACCCTTCAGGTACCTCAATAAATGCTTTGTAGTAACCAAGTGAATATGTATCATACCTTTTAGGAACTGGATCAAGGTGTTCACACCAAAGCATATGTTAGGTCTTGTATTCATTAGGTACATTAATGAACCGATATTATAGTGATACATCATGGCATCAACTGTCTTTGATGAATCATCACACAATAGCTTCAATTTTGATTCAATAGGTGTGGCTATATCCTTGCAGTCCAACATTCCAAATATCTTCAATATATCCATCACATACTTTCCTTAAACAAGGAAAATTTCATCTGCACTCTGCCACACCTCCATGCCTGAGAAGTAGTACATCATCCCTAGGTATTTCATCTTGAAATCAGTGAAAAGCTTCCTATTTGCATCTACAATGAGTTCATCCTCTCTTGTCAAAAATATGTCATCAACACATATGTTGTAGAGGAAAGTATTCCTATGGTTGGGGGTTAAGAGGCCATCAACATACTAGGGTTGAAAGATAGATGTACAATGTTCACCAAGAAAATATAAGAAAAATTCAGAGACAAGTAAGGTCCATAATTGATTAACGAAAGGATGGTCCAAGATTTCTTTATCCCTTCTCCTGCTCCTCTTCTCCAAGAGACCTGAAAAACAAGTTATACCTTCCTCAAACCAAATAGACTATATGAAAAGAGATAATGTTCAGTAAAACATGAAACTATAAACTGATAGAAATCATCATATAATCATAATAGAGATTCAAACATACATTTAATAATGATTTTGGAAGAAGAAGGACACCGCATATTTATTAATCAAGTGGAAGAAAGTATAGAGTTCACCTTCTCCTCTTGCTAGGAACCTCTTGAAACCTTGATCTGGTTCTTCTATTTCTCTTCTCCAAGGATATCAACCACCAAGATATGCAACACAATGAGATATAATATGGGGAAAAGGTAGAGGGTATGAGAGTCCCAATTCCACTAGCATAACAATGCAAAGGTCAAGCCTCCTCCATAGACCTCTCTCCCTCTCTTATATACTTTCCTGAAGAGTAGGGGTCGAATAGGGATCGATTACAACTTTCGAATCAATTCCAAAACAATCCAAACTGATCCTAATTCCTTACTTCTATACCTTTAAAACAATCAATATAAGAGGTCAAATGAGGTTACATAAGTCTATATATCTCTCCTCTAATCTAGGTGTTTTCTCAGTGACTTTTATGAAATGTCGTCATGGAAGTGTTGAAATGCGACGAAATCATGGGAAAGTGGTCACATGTAGAGACATATCATTTTAGGCTATAAAATATGCCCCATAATGCATGAGTTTAGAGTTGAAGATGATATCCGAAATAAATTATAAATAAAGAAACAATTGAGTCATGGAGAGAGTAGAGAATCCACGATCAAGAGGCTCGAACATAGGTACCTAAAAGAGAGATAAATGTCAGCAAAAATAATCTCTGGGACATAATAGTCCATATAAAAATAATAGCCATAAAGATACATGTGGATCCAACATGTGTATAACTGATGTAATTATCATGGTTGCATAATATGCAAAAAGGCACCATATAAAATCTAAATGAGTCATGGCCACAAGTGAACAAGGTGGATCCATGCTCAAGCATCGATCATAGCCACAAGAATACAAGGCGGATCTATGTATCAACAAATTTCATATAAAGTGTGACAAGGTCTTGTGAAACTTAAGAAATAGCAAGAGATGACGATGCTACTTTCGGCCCAAGATCTTCAATCCAAACCACCCAAAGGTACGAATCCTAAACATGCGAATAAAGGAGTTGAAGAATGGAGAAAACCTTTTGATTACTAGTGATTGATGAGAACCGTTAACAAACGTGAGGGAAACCACCATTAATGAAAATGATCCCCAATGTACCTAGTACATTCTAAGGTATTCCCACTACCCAATAGCGAGGTAAATTTCCACTGAAGACTACAAACCCTAAGGTATTGTCATAAAATATAATTATCATTCCCAGAGAAATATGTGTTGAGGTCGATAGGAAGAGACCTGTTGGAAGGAAGGAATTAAGGCATCCTTCATCATCCAATGCATGGTAAGTCAAAGACTGATTGGATCTGGAACTGGAAAAAAAAATTGGAGCAAGGACCGCCGAAGACATGATGTAATGATATGATACCAAGAAATGGCCAACAAAAAAATTCAAGGAAACTGCAGAATAAATGACAAAGGTTTATCCTTGAACAATGAGCATGAAACAAAAGTGAGTTAGGCATATTTTGACACAAAGAAACCAATTATGCAACTCTGCAATGTAGGAGACATTGTTAGATTCCCCATATAATTGGAAAAGAAGCTAACTGGAGGAGTAAAAAAAATCTAAATTGCGATAATGTCAAAAAATAGGACCCAACTATTGATAGACTCAAAACTGGTTCTTTATTCAAGGAGACAAGACTTGCTACCATGATATAAAAAAAACTGTGAATGAACTTCGCTTTCCCTTCTTTCTTGTAAAGTTTTAATGATTCCAAGAAACCAAACTCGGGGCCTTGTTCATTGTTGGAAATATCGAAGAAGATACAGAAGAATGCTTGATAAATCACTGGTTTGTGGATTTTATGAGCCCAAATTAGTGGATGCTCAATGGTGTTTTCATAGTTTTGAGATTCTTAAAACTACAAATAAGACTGTAGGGGGTGCTTTTTCATTAATTTACTCTCCTAAGTTCAAAAAAGTGTAAGACAATCTAGAGGATAAATCTCTTAGCTTCCAAAGAACTAAGGTATTTGTTTTTCGTAGTTTGTCAGAAAGGTATGAAAAAGGGGTAGCTATCACCATACCAATGCTCCTTCAAAAGCAAGCAGAAGCACTTTAATTTTAATGAGTGTGAATGGAAACACGATCACTTGGAAAGTTCCATTTATTTACAAGAATGGTACAAACAACAATAAACTCGATGCTTTTGTAATAAGGTTTAACCAAAGATGACACAAGCATAAAGAACACTCATAATAATTTTCATGTTTAGGTCTAGAGCATGAAAAAGAGAAAACTAAGATTGATTAAGGTCCTTTTTCATAAGTTTAGTCCTACAAGTCCGGAAAAGAAATAAACCTATGCCTGAAGATACTCTTCTATATTACGAAGAAAATAGAGAATTCCTTTTTCCTAAGTAATCCAGATTGCTGAAAAAGGGGTATACATATAACTATGTGTATGTTCCTTCATGTCCTTTAACGAGTTTGAAGGGACAAGTGAAATCAATGATCTAGCACATTTAAGGAGCCATATTAGGGCTTGAAAATAACTCCATAAATTTTTAACGAGCCAGATAAAGTCAACTCGTGACCTCACTATTTTTAACGGGATCGAAGGAGAGTAGAAAGAATGCTCTAAATGTGAGGATATGAGTGTCAGAGGCAAGAATAACTAGTTCCAAGCGCAAAGAAAAAATGTAAGGATAATGAAAGGAACATGAGCAAGATAAAGACACTCAAGGAACATCTACTCAAGGTAAAAGGTGTCAAGTTGCATAGTTAAAATGGTACAAAACTGAGCAATGGTGAGAGCAGTGATGACAGATTATACAATGAGCTAAGAGTGTGGGAGCCGACATCATGCTCATAAGCATGAGAAGGGTACACGAAAATGTATTTACATCTTGAAAAACATGGGGAGGCCACAAAACACTTATGAATCCAACTAAAAATCCCATCTCCAAGAAATAACAACACCGAGATCGTATTCAAAAGGAAACATTAGATGTAGGTCACTTTGGAAGAAACACATGTGGTTTTTCTATCTTCTACAGAAAGGGCAGTCAAGGAAGAATTGAACAAAGAAGATTCTATAGTTCCAAGGCCTGAGGATTTTTAATCAATAAGATCAACCTCAAAAGAAAATAAAAAATAAATAGGGGAGATAGAGTTTGCAGGAACAAACTCAATATCATAGGAGTTGAAAAATATGTCAAAAACATCAGAATTATCAGGATCACTGACTTGATTTTCAAAGGGAGAGTCCAAAGACTCAAAAATTTCAACATAAGAAGATTGATCAGCTAACAGATCAGGATTATCAAGCAAATCAAGGTTATACTTAGTCACAACTGAACCAACATCCATAAGAAGGTTACACTATATCAAAGAATCTAGCATGAGTACATCAGAAGGAAGTAGAACATCCCAGATAGGTCACATTTCTAGACATTCAAATTGATCACCATATTTGAGAGAAGGCTCCACAATATGCATAGGATGGATCACCTGGTCAACTACTAGGACCGAGTTCCAAGAAGGTAAGCATGAACACATAGGATTCTTCTCAGTATCAATTAAATGTGAGGGATATGAGGCGACATAGCTCACCTGTGGTGGGGTTGTGTCTATCAAGACACTGGGAATCAATAAAGGAAATACTTGGTCTGTAGTTGGGTCAGGAGAGGGATCAAGAAAATACAACTGATTTATAGTGATAATTTCTCTATTATGATTAAATTACATCACACAGAAGAATGTTGACACCACAATTTTCATGGAATAAAAATAATCACAGCCAAGGAGCATATTGAATTCCAAGGGGTCTTCTATCACCATGAAATGAACTAAGCCTGTCTTCGCTCCCAAAGTAGCCTGTGTTTCAGAAGGAAATTCCCAAAGTTGTTCTAGTTCTTCTATCGAAATACAGTAACTGACTATTAGTTGACATAAGGTTGGGATATCCCATGGATCTCCAAGCACATCCATATAAAATACTAACTAAGGCTCATTCATCAACAATACAATGAGTAATCATGTAATGTCCAACTTTGACCTTTATCTAGAAAGGTGCAACTGATGGAAGGCATGGCTCAACTAGGCTGTCCCAATAAAATGAAACAATATTTGTGGGGGTTCATCTGAATCAAGGTTAGTTCCCCCTTGTCCAGAAGGTTCTGAACTGGTAGTGAAGAAAATATGACTAGAAAAAGATTCACTCTCCAAAGGAAGAGTGGGATTGATTGAAGCCGACATCGACTCAATCGTTTGATGGAAATTAGTTTCTGAAAGGAGAGTGGGATTGATCGAATATTGCATCAGTTCAATAACTTGGTAAATATCACTCTCCAAAACCAAATTGGGATCGACCAAATATTACATTGGTTCAACCACTTGCTCAACCGAAGGTTGAATAGGTTGTTGAGAAACTTCATACTGTTCAAAAATGAGATATCCTTGGAACCAAAATATTTGTACTCTGCAACAGAAGGTCACTGATAGGTAAGGTGGTCTCCCTCAAAGAGACTAGAGGGAAAATTCGGCTTGCTTTTTGAACATGTGTTTTTCTCAATGATGTCATCATGACCTGCATTGGATGATTACTTTCCCCCAGCATGACCTCCATAGGTTGAGTGGTTAAGGTCAACTTGACTAGTAGAGGTTGAGTGTGTGCCCCCATGATGACTTCCAGAGGTTGGGTGGTGAGGATCAAAATGATGTGCATAGGTTGATTTTCGGATTCCAGCATGGCCTGCAGAGGTTGGATGGGTTTCCCCAACATGAAGTACAAAGGATGAGTGACTAGGTCCAACATGACTTGTAGAGGTTGGAAGGGTTCCACCAGCATGATCTGTAGAGGTCGAGTGGTGAATATCAACTTGACTTGTAGAGGTTGAGTGATTTGGTCCAACATGACTTGTAGGGGTTGGATAGGTTCCCCCACCATGACCTCCAGAGGCTGGGTGGTTAGGTTCAACTTGAACTACAGAGGTTGAACGGGTGCCCCCTTGCTTTTGAGTGTTCCTCCTATTCTTCCTCCTTCTATTAATTTTAGACTATCGGTTACTAGTATCAGAACATTCACCGCATGAGGTAGAAGGAGGAGGAGATATAAAATTTAGCACATAGATCTATGGATCAACACACAACTCACAAGATAGATTAGACAATTTTGCTCAGAATTGAAGAATGAAATAGTGCAAAAATGGATTGCAACTGTTTAATTCTTTCATTAATAAAAAGTAATTGGATCATTAATTACGATGTAATACACCAGTATTAATAACCATCCAATTCAAATGCATGAGAGAGGAATTTAAATCGATTGACTCTACCTAACTTCATGGATAACTAGACATGTCTAAATCTCTATCGAAGCCTAACTAGTTAGCTCCAGTTGTCTAATTCAGTGCATCAATAAGTTAGAATCAGTTAAATAGTCTAATTGAATGTGGTAGGTGAGGAAATTTTCCTTCCCACATGCAACTCATAAATGACTAGCACTAACAGAATGTAATTGAATCTAACTGAATGTAACTGACTCCTAACTAGGCTTAACTAGTCACTAACTGAACTCAACTAAAGGAGGTTGTTTCCAGCACTCACAATGGCTCCTAAATGGTATGTATTGGTCTAAGAGGAACCTAAACTAATGCGTGCAAGTGCAATGAGTGGAATTTATCCTCAACTAGTGTTCCCCACACTCTAGTAACTAGTACATGTGGCCCAATTAGGCCATGTGGACCCAATGATTCTAGTGACTAGATATAGAATGAAAAAACTCCTAATTTAAACATAATTGAACAAATTGGACAATGGAATATTATAATCCTAAAAACCCCCTTGAATGATAATTTGGAAAATTTGTGTGCCCTGGTAACTAATACCATAGGTCACCCATTACAGCTAAAGCAAAGAAACTTCTTAAGAAACGAAAACGAGGAAAAAACCACATGGGAAAAAAACCCTCCCTCTAACTAAGCGGGTCGAATCAGGATCAATATTGTTCTTATTTACATAGGTATCATGGGGCCTGGCGTGTAGAATTCTCCATCTTATTTCTGGAGGAATATTCCTCTTTGGAAGAAGAAAAATATGCTCAACTAAATCAGAAATATAGACAACTGTTGGATGAAAACTGGACCCATGTAGAACAACTGAAATCAACTAATAAAAGAGAGAAAGTTCTTGAGGATTAGAACCATGTGAGGAACACTCAAGCAAATAATATTTTCAGACTTGAATAGAAAAGCATGAGTGATAAAATCATCCCCAAGTTTTAGGAGCAAGTGTCGAGGCAGATGCACAATGTCTTCCTCTTTATCAGTTCTGTGAGGATATGAAGTTGTGACCAAATGTACAGAATCCCTAGAACCGTGGAGAGAGAATGTTTGAGATAAATAATATGATATGGCTTCATAAATAACTAATGATTCAAAAAACAAAATATCAGCGACCTCAAAAGAGGAAACTAACATCAAATCCATAGCAGCAAGTTTGAAGAAGACTTGTGGTACTTGTTTTTTCACATCGAAATTGGTGAGAGCAGCTACAAGCATGAATGAAAGCCATTGGAACATAAAATTTGAACCAAATTATATCAGATTAGATAAAAATAATATAATATCAGATCCAAATAATTTCATATCAGATCCAAAAGTATGGTCTACCAAGACGGTAGATGCACAATTTTCTCCTTCTTCAAAATTCTGAATATTGGTGCATGCAATCCTGTAGGAATTTGTTTGAAGATATATATCAATGAGAGCGAATGGATCACTCCTAAAATATGATTTTTTTCCCAAAATATCCAATTTATTACTTATATGCACACTAACAACAACATTAAAGGGAGAGAAATCAAATTCCTTTTCACTTTCGGAAGCAATCACTAGCAAATTTTGCACAGAATTTAAAGGAGAATCATTGGAGAATGTTTGCATAGAAGTGCAATAGTGTTTTTATTCAATATTATAGATTCAAATTTCTTCTTCTGTATCATCCATATGAGAATATTAGATATCATATATCTCATAAAATTCTAGAGCATCAGGAGAAGGAGTCATTGCAAGGACTTTCTTCAATCTGAATTGACTGTGTAGAAGTTTTTGCTTCTTCTTCATCTTGAATAACTTCAGCAGAGAGAGTAGAGGCAAATAATTTTGGATCAAAAACTCTTGTGCTTTTGGGTGTGCTCTCCAAATTTCTATTATGATCCTCATTATTCTTTCCAAAGGTTCTATCCAATTTTTTCCATAGATCCTTTAGGTATTCAATAGATTTAACAAGGTAGCGCAAACTTGGAGAAAGGGCCAGACAAATTGTTCCAAAATATCTATCAATGTTATTTATCCAGTCATTCTCATCCTCATAATATTATTTACCAATTAAAATAGACACCTCATAGAAATATTTTCCCTTTAGAGATGAAATCATCTTCATCTTCCATTATGAATATCTTGTAGATGGAGTATGAAGAGGAACCGATAATTTCGAATCCATCTGAAATTGTACGTGCAATTACAAAAAACACAAACTAAGGTAAAATACATACCCAATTAAATTTTTCATCACACCCATATTAGTCAATCAAACTATCTTGATCAACAATTCCTTTGCTTAGGATTTATGTGGTAAACTTTCGGTTTTTGGGTGCAAATTAGGAAGGAGCAATTTTGCTCAATTTTTTTTGGATCCAGTAGGATATCTATAAAAGAAGAAGTGCCTTATACTTCCAAGGCTCTGATACCATATAAAATTGAGCACATAGATCTGTGGATAAACACACAACTCACAATATAGATCAGCCAATTTTATTCAGAATTGAAGACTGAATTAGTGCATAAATGGATTGCAACTGTGTAATGCTTTTGTTAATCAAAAGTAATTAGATCATTAATTACAATGTAATACACTGGTATTAATAACCAGTCAATTCGAATGCATGAGTGTCGAATTCAAATTTATTGACTCTACCTAACTGCATGGATAACTAGACATGTCTAAATCACTATCGAAACCTAACTAGTTAGCTCCAGTTGTCTAATTCAGTGCATCAATCAGTTAACTAGTCTAACTGAATGTGGTAGGTGAGGAAATGCACCTTCCCACATGTAGTTCATCAATGACCCTCACTAATTGAATGTAAATGAATCCTAACTAGGATTAACTAGTCACCAACTAAACTCAATTGAAGGAGGTTGGTTCTGACACTCCTAGTGGCTCCTAAATTGTAGGGATTGGTTTAGGAGGCACCTAAACTGATGCATGAAAGTGTAGTCAATGGAATTTAGTCTCAAATAGTGTTTCCCACACTCTAGTAACTGGTACATGTGTCCCAATTAGTCCATGTGGACCCAATGATGCTAGTGACTAAATATAGACTGAAAAGACTACAAATTTAGACATAATTGACCAAATTGGACAAGGGAGGATTATAATCCTAACAAGAGAGGAAACTATAAGTGAAGGGGAAGCAATGTTTTGATGCCATTGATTTAAGGTGATTAATTAATATGCATCATGAGAATTCAGGATAGTTGGAGTGGAAAACAACCAAATCGGTAGCCCTACGGTGAATCCAGGTAGATTCAAGGTGGTCATCAAAGGAACACCAACATTATCGGTCAGAAGAAAATTACAAGGATCCCGCAGTATGGGGGCCTCCTCGTTAGTGTTCATAGGGGTGTTAGACATAGTTTCTTGCTTAACCAAGTAACACAAGTCTGAGGCCAACTAGTAACCAACAGACAAAGAGAACACCACTAGAAAATTCCTAAGTATCAAGACTAGGCACATAAGGATTCCTTCCAAAGGAGAATCTGGGATGATTAGGGCCTAGAGAAAACCCATGAAGGTTAGAGAGTAGTTACTTGGAATATCATGATTATTTTTTCGGGTGTAAGCATTGGAATACCCCAACCTCCCTCACAAATTTTCAACTGAGGTTACCTTCCAAGTATACCCTAGGAGCAATGGAAACATCCTTCCACTCCCACCCGTGTAAGAGTCCTAGATGTCAACATTCTAAGGATACCAAAATCATGAAGAAAGGCCAGCAGAACAGTCGTTAGTCTAGCTGATGCACCTAGGAAGGCTATCTAAGCCTGAAACTCAAGCAGTATTGTAGAAAGGAGCAAGTTGACAAAGTCGACTTGAACGAAGACCGACATAGTCGATCGACCGACTAAGTCGATAGGCCAACTTAGTCAATCAGCCGACTAAGTCGGTCGGCCGACTAAACTAGAAGATTAAGTCAGCTAACTAAAAGTCGTGTCAGTTTACCGAACCAACAGGTAGTTATTTTGTAACTATTTGTAAATTTTATATATTAGGATGTTGAGCCAAACAAGAACTCGGTTTAGTTCTCTGCCTTGTATGAACTCATTGCAATAATATAATCCATTTTCCTATCTGTTCTTGTCTCCTGTCTTTGATTTGTAGATATATATGTTTTAGTATGTATTATTGGTAACCTTATGTGATCTGTGAGATTACAACATTGGTTCCGTTGCCGGGACATGGACCTGGGTCTCTCGGGTGAGAGCCGAGTATCCTAACCAACTAGACTACAACGGAACTGCCAATGAGCCACACCCACAACAACAAGCAACTCCCCCGGCTCCAGCAAGTGTCACCCCAACTCAGGTACTGATAGGTGACGCTGAACCTGACAACCCTGAATATGCTTTATCGAAAGGAATCATCAAGAAATTAGTCAAGGAGCAAGCACCAGCACAACAGTCGGTCAGTCCCCTCGACTTATACAAAAGCAGGATACCAGAGTCGATGAAAGAAAAGTTTGACAAGGACACCGAGCTCAAATATTTCTTTGAGATGCTACCTGAGCTGTTTCAGTCGGCTCAAAAAATTAAAACCAAGGCTCCCCTCTATAACGGTAATAGGATTTTTTGACACCTTACATCAAATTTCACCTGAACTGACCAAGAAGGAGACGTGATCGGCCATGTCCGATCTACCATTGAACACATCAACCCCGAAACCCAAGATGACTTCCTCAACCTGCCAGAAATAGATCCACTATTTGAGGTAAGTTTACAACCCACTTCCAGCAAACCCATCACCCCCAACCATTTCCCCACTCCATCACCACCGCCGCCATCATCTCCACCCCTGCCATCATCATCCCCACCACCTCCACCACCCCCTGATTCCCAGCTAGATCTTTCACAACCAGCTACATCCTCACAACCAAAAGCAACCATACCAACCACACAGCCATAAAAACCATCGACTTCAACCCCACCAACCATAGGCCCCCCCTCAACTGTTGCAGGTGCCCAGGAGGCAGAGGCACAAAAGCACAAGAAAAAGAAAGAGCATCATACCAAAGACTCTAGCCTGTAAATCAGTTTAAGGGATACAAGTTTGTTGACCGACACAGAAGTTGGCCAACTTCTCAAGACTTTGGCCAAGGAAGCAAAGACAAGGACTGCACGAAAAACCAAAGAGCTCACTGACAAAAATATAGAACAGGTCGAGTTTCTCGACAAGTGCAAGACCCTAGCTCAGTCCGTCATTCCAAGACCTGTCAAAGTTGACACAGATAGATAGCTTGAACGATCATATCAGCTTTTCGAGAGCATCGTGTCGACCATCCAGGCACATCTCCAAGAGACAAAAGAAGAACAGAAGGGAGAGACTGCCCGACTGCTACTGGCACAACACACTACCTTTTCAGAGGCATACAAAGTGCTCCAAGACCATATGGAGGAGTCTGTCATCACCAAATAAGTCCTAAGAGATTGGCCTACTCACTATGGGCAGGTCTATCAATAGACACGACAGATTCGTCAAGGAATTCAGGATTTGGAGGGCAAGAAGACGACAAAGGAAGCACTTAGGCAGACAATAGAAGAACAAATAGTGCTGGAGACCAACAAGCTGCATAAGCTGGAACGGGAAGCACATCAGTGGGTGCAACATGCTCTTCCAAACTTAGAGAAAGTCGACATCATCTTCCCATAGATGAAAAGACTCATCGACACAGCCAAAGAACAGAACCAGATCCTGGGCCACAACATGGAGAAGATCACAGAAGTCCCACTCTCCGAAAAGATGTCGGTCCTATCAAGATTAACTACATTAACGATTGACATCCAGAAAGATTTACATAGTTGTACGGATTTTCAGCATCACCTTGCCATCACAGCTCTGGCAATTGTCGAGATCTGCATCTAGAAAAGACCAACCATCCATCTGCACAGTCCACCATAATAGCATTCGACAAACATCATTATGTACCTCCCTGTTTCTTTGGGACGAAGAAACATTTTGTTCGTGGGGGATATGTAGAAAGGAGTAAGTCAACAAAGTCGACTTGAACGAAGACCAACTTAGTCGATCGACCGACTAAGTCAATAGGCCGACTTAGTCGATCAGCCGACTAAGTCGGTTGGCCAACTAAACTAGAAGATTAAGTCAGCTAACTAAAAGTCATGTTGGTTCACCGAACCGACAGGTAGTTATTTTGTAACTGTTTGTAAATTGTATATATTAGGATGTTGAGCCAAACGAGAACTTAGTTCAGTTCTCTTCCTTGTATGAACTCATTGCAATAATATAATCTGTTTTACTATCTGTTCTTGTCTCCTGTCTCTGATTTGTATATATATATGTTTTAGTATGTATTATTGGTAACCTTATGTGATCTGTGAGATTACAACAAGTACCAGGCACCACACGGGGCCGAGAGGAGGTACTAGGTGAGTCCCCAAACATGCAACAACTCTGGTGTATTCTCTACTGAGTAGAGGAGGGTTATCTCCAAATGATCAGTATTACACGACCTCGTGCTTGACTCCTATGTGAGAGGAGTTTTCTGGTATATTTCTCTATGATGTTGGATTTCCTAAAGATAGGCCACTATGTTTGAGTTTAAATTTTTGGGTAGTTAATATATCCCTAACCCAAAAAATAACCTAGACTAGTGTGTGTCATCCCTAGAAACAAACAGTTACTAATATATTTTAGATATTAAACGTTCATTGTAAAGGGTTGTTGATTACTCAAAGGGTGGAAGAGGTGAAACCAATGGTGTTTTACTCAACCTTAGAAACAATATGAATAAGGAAAAGAGAACATGAAATTCATAAGAAAACCTACTTCTCTTTCTTTTCAAACTAAAAATTGAAATCCACGAAAGAAATTTTTTTTTTTTTCCAGAAAAATGACATGCAATGCAATTTAGACTAAAACCCTAATCTATGTGCATATAAAGAAACTATATGTTATTTTTAATTTTTCTTTTATAAATTCAAACTAAAAACAACCTATCAACTAATGCATGCAAAGTAATGTAAGCAAAGAAAATAGACCACTACTCAACACCTGACTAACAAACCGCAGGTTGCCCTAAAAATGGATATAACCTCACTTGGAAGGAAGGCTTGCAAACATAAACAAGCCAACAAATATAGAATGGAGATACCAAGCAATAAAAATGAAACAAAATAGGGTCAATAATTCCTAAGAATCAATCTATACCCACAAACAAAGGCTTCTCAACACCTTGTCCAATAAGGTCAAGCCAAAGAAGGAGGTGGGGGGGGGGGGGGGGGGGGGGGAAGGAGGCAACAAAACAAGGTAAAGGACTTGCAAAGAACTTACAAGATAGATAAAGAGCACCTAAAAGAGATGACACTAAAATAATAGAGTCATGCACATGCATAGGACCCTAAAATACCTCTCAAATAACCCTCAAACAACAAAAAAACCACAAAAATGATGAAAAGAGGCACATCTAGGGGAATTCACGAGTTTCTCTAAGGTAGGGTCTACTTGGACCCAAATTTGATCAATTTTTATGCCCTATATCTTATTATATTATATTTGTGACACTATTATACACCTCATTTTGTATAACTTTGATTTAGACATAGACCCAAATCAATATCTAAAGGCCCAAAACTTGTCTTTAATAGTTCTCTTGTTTTTAATTAAGTTTTGAGAATTTTTAATGAAAAATCTCACTCATAATATTATATTATGAATTCTTGTTCTAATGTAAATGTTCTAGCATTAGGATGAGAAGAGTGGGAATGTTTCAAGGATGATCAATCCATGGGAATATTCATAAATAACCATCAATGTAAATCAAATTCAGAACTTTGCACTTATGGTACCTGTTCTAGTACCTGATCTGACACTCAATCCGATACCCGGATTTTTAGCATTCAATATTTATAAAATTCCATATTGCACCTCAATTTTTGTGCACATGGGTGAATATCTCTTCGAACGGTATCATGGGTTTGAAGAAAAACTATCCAGCTACAAAACCCAGAAATATTTTCTCCAAATTCGCAACCACCAGAGATATGTCAAAGGGGCTTTTTTCTAATTTTTGCTAAAATTGCATTTTCTGGGTTCGTTGTTTCTGAATGAATTCTGAAATTGGGGAAGTTTTTTCATGTTTTTCAAACTTGATGTAAGTGTATAAAAGTAGGAGGGTTCAGGTGTGTGGATAGAATGTAGAAGGGGATAAAATAGATAGTAAAAGACAGAGTATATAAGGCTGAAAATAATGTACTGCATGAACTATTGGTTGAATAAATAAATGAGTATTTCTTCATGTGCATATCTCTGTGCAATTGGTTTTAAGTGATCATGTTTTCTTACGAGTTTATCTAAGATTCAAATACTCTATGCAACTTGTATAGGAATCCCCCCTGCCCAGGCTTGGAATGTATCATTAGGAATAGTAATTTGAAGTTGATTGCAGATTTGAGATGAATTAGAATGTTGTTTTAACATTGATTTGAATGCATTTTTATTCATGAGGTTCTGCTATAAAATGTAATTTTCTGTTAATTTTACTTCCATCCTTATTTGAGAGCAACAATGAAAGCTTAGTTTATGTCCTTTGCATAAATTTGGATTTAGAGAATATTGATCAAGTACAGGAAAGAGTGGAATTGTACAATCAGACCTACCTCATTATGTATATGAATAGATCTGTTGGGATATGGAGAAATTTCATTGCTATAGTTATAAAATATTGAGTTAACAAAATAATATCTCAAGAAAGTAGTACTTGTAATAGATTCATAAGTGTTCACTATCAAGACTAATTTCATAATGTGTTGAACAAAGGATAAAAATAGAGGGTTGAATTCTGAAAAGATAGGCGTGGTTTTGAAATGTATGATTCATGTTTATAAATCAATTAGCATATGGAATCATGATAAATAGGATAGTTTGCTTTGAAGGATTGGAGCAAGCATGAATGCATGAGTTAATAAGTTGAATGCTTTGAATATTTCTTTAATTAGGAGGATAGATTCAACTTTCATTTCAATCCTGCACATATGGTGTCAGTACCTCAAATTTTACCTCCTTGGGTTGATGAATTTATTGTTAATTATTATGGTATATAATTATGATGACATTTTTTGCATTGTTGTCGAGGAGGTGTTGAAAAGGATTGGAGAACAGATCCTGTGTTGTTTTTGCTAGAGGTTGGGAGGAGGAGGAATGGTAAGAAGAGAGGTAAGAAACTATGCATCTACTTTAGTGGGTTCCTCTAAACCCTTGCCAAGTATTGCATTTCAGCAGTGTGCAAGTGTTCCTTTATTACCAATAGTATGAAATTTATTTTATGCAAGGATGTGCCTTTGATCTAGTAGGAGTGATTTTTCTTTCAGCAAAAGTGCCTTTCCTTTCAGCAAGTCATATTCTCTTTCAGTAGGGTGTTTTTTATTTTTATGCAAGAGTAAGTTTGTATAGAGCAAGTGTGTCTTCACTTTCAGTAGAGTGATATTTCTTTTAAGGTAATATGCCTTTACTTTTACTAGTGTGAGATTTTCATTCAACAGTGTGAGTATTTTGTTTCAAGCAAGTGTGAAGTTTGTGTTTAGTTTAAAGAGTTGGTTATTTTCAATTGGTGTGACTTACAAAGTTTTTAGCAAGCCCCATACAATGAAAAATCGTAAAATCCATCTAATCGATCCAAAAATGATTGAAAGGAAGAAGAGCTTGTTGCAGGATCTCTCTTGCATTTTGATGGAACATGAAAAAATATTTGCAGCTCAAGAAATGGAATAGATATCAATCGATTCAGTGGTTTCCCTTGAGCATCTGATACAATCTGCAAAAGAGGCCAAGAAGTTAGAAATTGCAGCAGCAGAAGAACAATTATGTGAATCGCAGATTCAAGAAACTCTCCCATTTTTAGTTCCAGTATATAGTCATGTTTGTAACGTTCAGGTCTTTGGAAATCTCCAAGGTATCTCCAACACAAATAATCATAATGATCAGGGTATGGCTGACTACATTGAATGGTGGTTTCAATCTATCATGCATCTTTCAGATGCTCTTCTCTGTCAACAATTTTTGGAATTCAATCAACTAGTTTTGCTTGCTCCTCATACCTTGGTAATTATTCATGTATATATTTTATCAAAAGGTATGAGTTTGATTTTGATTCTTCTATGTTGGTGGCTACATTGGAAATTCTCCTATACTTAAAGAGATTATTTTCTTTTCAAGTAGGGTAGGTAGGATAGGAATAAATAAGCTCAGTTGTTTAAAGCAATTGGAAGGGATCTAATGGAAGTTAGTATGTTGGATCTTAAATAAACATGTCTTTACCAAATAAATTTCTGGCTCCATCACTCTCACCTATGGTCATCACAAATCCGGGATATGGAATTTCTAAGTAGAATTCATTTGCACAAGGACATGAAAATAAGTAGGAATGGGGAAAATCATAAAAGAATAAAGAAATTAGTTTGTCTGATAAATCTTGTTCTTCATAGAGTTTAGATTCTTAACTTCATTTCATCTATTCCAAATATGGACATCAGCAGTCCATATAGTTTATGGGAGGACAACTTTAGTAGTCAAAAAGTTATTGGAGGATACACTCACCATCTGGTCTTGATCTGCAGATATGGTACATGTATAATAAAAATATTGAGGTATGAATTTTGAAACCTCTTGATTTAATTAAATACAAGAAGAATATTATGGACAAGTGCAAACCTTGTATCTGAATTGTGCTTAGTTTATCTAAATTCTTCCCATCTTGATTATTATTGATTATCAAACCTCTGTTTTTTTACCTTATTAAATATTTGTTTCTCATTTAACATTTGGAATATTTGCAGTGATTCAAAATGTATGCCAGTATTTTCATAATTATGTATAATCTTTCCATATAATTATCTTCTTTCATGTACCTTACCTTTAGGAAGCCCATTTCCAAATTCTGATAAATCAATCCTCTGCATTTTTTTTTTGTAAGTTGAGATATAATCTATTAAAAAAGAGAGAAAATAATAGTACAGGAAAAAATACAGTCTGGCCTGCTCAGGTGAAGCAGGTGGGGAGTAACAAAGTATAGTTAGGGCCTCCCTCCGAGAGGGAAAACAAATCCAAAATGACCCTCCCTCTCGGAGGGAAAATAGGCCTGCCAAATGAACATAGACAAAAATGCTCACAGTTCAAAGAGGGTGTGGAAAGAGCCAACATGTGGATAGTACATAAACAAAGGAAGCTAAACATAAACAAAACTGAGTGGCATGTGGCTGAAAAGAACCTGAATGTGGCTCATGCAGCAGACAGAAAGACACATGGCCATGAAGACCACGGGTCATGGTTTATGCCCCGGCCATGGTTCTTCTGTGATTGCAAATGTGTAACCTGGAGAATTTGTGTGTGTCAGCTTTCCTGAACATGTGGCCAAACTATCATCAAAAGTCACCATTTCCTCATCACTGGAACTAGAGGCTTCCTTCCTTGAGACTGTTGGTGGATTTTTGGTGGGTAATGGAGAGGTATTCTTCGAGACAATTGGGTTACATGAGAACTTGAACACAAAATTGGAGGACGGTCTGAGGTGTAGAGGGGGAATGGAGCTCTATGGTGGAAGCAAGGTATCAGGCGGACATGGTGAGGCTTGAGATAGGACCGGGTGGTGCAGTCTCTTGGTGGGGCGAGGGTGGTTGAACAGGAGGGGCAGGACATGGTGGAACAAGAGGATGGAATCAAAGGAATAGACACATGAGCAGGTTTTTGAAAACCCAGTAATTTTGTTGTCGCTCCACTAGGTGTCCGGCTACACCCAATGCTCTAGATAATTTGTCCTCCCAGTCTAAGACAATTCTTTGCACCTTCTCCGGAATTTCCAGGTCAAAGCCATTGTTTCCATCTTGAGAAGAGAGGGGAATATGGCCTTTTGAATATGCATGGAATCCTTGTCCCCTATGTGAAGTGCCTCATTGTCTTCTAGGCACGGCAGAGGGAAGAGATGACTGGATTAAGCAAGGCTGTCGATGGGCGAGCTAAGATAGTGGAGAGCAGTGCGAGGGTGCGGCGCAACAAAATGACAGGTGAGGGTGGCTTGAAGTAGAGGCTGTTGACCCTGTTGCACTGAGAGATCATGGAGAGCTTAAGGAACCAAGAGAGCGATAATGAACCCGAGGATAAGAACAACAGGGTAAAGCCGAAGGGCCATCGTCCCAATTGAACGACGCTTATGTGAAGCACAACATCTAGGCAGAGGAGTTAAGGCGTCCAAGCTGCGATGAGACAACTTCATCCTTTCATCAAGCTATGGAGTGGCCATGTCTATCTGGGTATTAAAGGCCATTAATGGCTATAGGATGAGAGTTGGCTGGAGGGGCCATGTTAACATCCACATGGGTCTGACTCACAAACGCATCCGGGGCAATCCTATACATATTAAATGGAAAGCGATATGAGTATTGGAAGTAGTCAAAGATATTATAGTGGGAGGTCCTATACCAACAATTTTTAATGAATAGGATGATTGGCATTTTCAGGTAAATCTCAGCTTGTTTCTCCTAGACAATTTTCAAAACTGCAAAAATAAAATGCAAGATTAAAAGGAGAATTGCAGGAATATCAAGTCACCTTGCTCAATCTCGGGCTCAAGAGTCTGATATGCATGAACATATAGATAATTTTATTTCTTATATTGATTTACTCGTATTTGAAAATAAAAAACTTCACTTAAGACTCAATCGCATGCATCTTGAGACCCGCATACTTCTAATTGAGAATTGATCTCTTGGGAAGCAATTTCATAGAATAAGACAGGAAGCAACAAATGAAGCAGAGTTGAATCTTTCTCATTTTTTTATAGGAACTCTTCCTTGCATGAGGACATGCAAGAATTTGGGTTTCGGGGGATGTTTGGACCCAAATTTGATCAATTTTTATGCCCTATATCTTCTTATATGATCTATGTGACACTCTTATACCCCTCATTTTGTATAAATTTGAATTTAAAGGCCCAAAACTTGTCTTTAATAATTTTCTTATTTTTAATTAAGTTTTGAGAGTTTTTAATGCAAAATCTCACTCATAATATTATGCTATGAATTCTTGTACTAATGTTGATGTTCCAACATTAGGATGAGAAGAGTGGGAACGTCTCAAGGATGATTAATCCATGGGAATTATCATAAATAACTAGCAATGCAAATGAAATTTAGAACTTTGCACTTCTGGTACATGTTCCAGTACTTGATCCAACACTTAATGCGGTACCCAGATTTTTAGCAGTCAATATTTCTAAACAGCCATATTGTGCCTCAATTTGTGTGCATTTGGGAGAATATATCTTCAAATGGTCTAATGGGTTTGAAGAAAAACTATTCAGATATAAAACCCATAAATATTTTCTCCAAATTCATAACCACTATAGATATATCAAAGGGGAATTTTTCCAATTTTTTCCAAAGTTGTGTTTTCTGGGATGGTTGTTTCTAAACGAAATATGAAATTTGGGAAGTTGTTTCTGGTTGTTCAGACTTGATGTAAGTGTATAAATAGTAGGAGGGTTTAGGTGTGTGTATATAATGTATAGTGGGATAGAATATCTAGTAAAAGAAAGAGCATATCAAGTTGAAAAGAATGTACCAAATGAACTATTGGTTGAATAAACAAAGGAGTATTTCTTCGTGTGCATATCTCTGTGCCATTGGTTATCAGTGATCATGTTTCCTTATGAGTTAATATAAGATTCAAATATTCTATTCATCTTGGATAGGAATGCCCCCCTACCCAGGTTTGCAATGCATCATTAGGTATAGTAATTTGAAGTTGATTGTAGATTTGAGATTATTTAGAATGTTTTTTAAACAATGATTTGAGTGAATTTTTATTCATGAGGTTTTGATGTAGAATGTAATTTTATGTCAAGTTTACTTCCATCATTATTTGAGAGAAACAACGAAAATTTAGTTTATGTCCTTTGCATAAATTTGGATTTAGAGAATATCGATCAAGCATAGGAAAGATTGGAATTGTACAATCATACATGCCTCATTGTGTATATGAATAGATATGTTGGGATATGGAGAAATTTCATTGATATAGTTATAGAATATTGAGTTAACAGAATAATATATCAAGAAAGAAGTACTTGTAATAAATGCATAAGTGTTCACTATCAACGCTAATTTCAGAGTGTGGTTCTGATATGTATGATTCATGTTTATAATTCAGGTAGCGTATGGAATCATGATTAATAAGATAGTTTAATTTGAAGGATTGGAGCAAGAATGAATGTATGAGTTAATAAGTTGAATGCTTTGAAGATTTATTTAATTAGGAGGATAGAGTCAGCTTTCATTTCAATCCTACACATATGGCGTCAATGCCTCAAAGTTTACCTCTCTCGGTTGATGAATTTAATGTTAATTATTATGGTATATAATTATGCTAGCAGGGTCGTGAATGATTCATAGGTTACTAGTATACAGGGTCATGAATGCGCTAGGAAATCACTATTTTTCATTCCAGCACATGCGAATGGGTGGAAAATAACCCAAAAAAGGTCTAAAAATTCCTTAGGAAGGCATGGAAGGTGTTCTATCAGACTCAAAAGTTGCTTCTAAGTTGTAAGAAGGACCCGAAACCTTAAACAACACTAGAAAGAAGTGAAAGAAACCCCAAATATACAAGTCTCTCCCTAGTGGATTCGTCGGTTCTATTGTAGAGAAAAGTGTTCCTATGGATGGGGGTTGAGAGGCCCTCAAAATAATAGGGTTTAAATATAGATGTACAATGTTCACCAAATAAAATATAAGAAATATTAAGAGATAGGTAAGGTACATATCCGATTAACTAAAGGTTGGTCCAAGCTTTCTCTAGCAGTTCTCATGCTCCTCTTCTCCAAGGGACCTGCAAAACAAGATATACCTTCCTCAAACCAAATAGATTATATGAAAGGAGATTATGCTTAGTAAAACATGAAACTCTAAAATAATAGACATCATCATATAATCATAATAGAGATTCAAAATTACATTGAATAATGATTTGGGAAGATTCAATAAGGACACCACATCTTTATTAATGAAGTGCAAGAAAGTACAAATTTCACCTTCTCCTCTTGGTAGGCACCTCTCAAAACCTTGATATGGTTCTTCTATTTCTCTTCTCCAAGGATCTTAGCCTCCAAGCTCTACAACAGAAGGATATAGAATCTAGGGAAAAGGTAGGGGGGGTTAGAGTCCCAATTCCACCAGCATAACAATGAAAAGGTTATTTCTCCTCCATAAACCTCTCTCGATATCTTTTATACTTTCTTGAAGAGTAGGGGTTGAATAGGGATCAGTTACAACTTCCCAATCAGCTCCAAAATCCCCCAAACAGATCCTAATTCGACAATTAATCATATTTTATATATTTTTTCCATTACAGGTGAAAATTACGGGTCTAGTGAAGCATATTCACGAATACAAAATTATAACTATGGGTTCCCTTATTCAAAGTCATAGTTAGGTAAAAAACTCTCATTTATAGGGTATTTCCAAGCATTTTCAGGATTTGGTGTCTTCTAGAATTTTTTTCCTTACGTAGATACCTTTCCAACAATCTAGATAACAGGTCAAACAAAGTTAGATAATCCTATATGTGGCTCCTCCAATCTAAGTATTTTCTCAGTGATTTTAGTTACTTTTATGAAATGTCATCATGGAAGTGTCGACATGTGACGAAATCATGGGAAAGTGTTCACAGGAAGAGATGTGTAATTTTAGTCTATAAAATATGCCCCCTAATGTAATAGGTTAGAGGGGAATATGATAGTTGAAATACATTATAAAAAGGAAACATATGATTCATGGAGAGAGTAGAGAACCCAATATCAAAAGGATCGAATATAAGTACCCAAAAGAGAGATAAATGTTAGACAAAATTGATCTCTAGGACATACATATCCATATAAAAATCATCACCATATAGATACAGGAGGGTCCAACATGTGTATAACTGATGTAACTATCTTGGTCGCATAATATGAAAAAAGGTGTCATATAAAATCTAAAGGAATCATGGCCATAAGTGAACAAGGTGGATCCATGCTCAATCATCGATCATAGCCACAAGAATACAAGGTGGATCTATGTATCAACAAATTTCATATAAAGTGTAACAAGGCCTTGCACCACTTGGGAAACAACAAAATATGTCGATGCTACTGTTAGGCCAAGGTCTTCAATCCAAACCACCCAAAGGTATGAATTCTAACCATGCGAATAAAGGATTTGAATTTGAACATGGAGGAAACTGTTTGATTACCGGTCATTGATGATAACTGTTAACAAATGGAAGGGAAAACACCATTAATGAAAATGATCCCCAAGGTACCTAGTACATTTTAACAAGTGTGAATATAAGGTATTGAAGTCAAACACTTTAAGAATACTTTGATTAGGAGACATCAAGGTGTTCCAGCTACCCAATAGCGAGGGGAATTGCCACTAATTACTGCAATCCCCAAGGTATTGTCATAAACTCTAAATATTATTCCCAGATAATGATGTGTTGAGGTCAATTAGAAGAGACCCATTGGAAGGAAGGCATTAAGGCATCCTTCATCATCCAACATGAGGTAATTCAAAGACTGATTGGATCAAGAACTGGAACAAATTTTGGAGCAAGGACCACCAAGGACATGATGTAATGAACTGATACCAGGAAATGACCTACACAAAAACTCAAGGAAACTACAAAATGGTCGACAAAGTTTTATCCTTGAACAGTGAGCACAACACAAAAGTGACTTAGCCATATTTTGAAACAAAGAAACCAACAATGCAACTCATCAATGTAGGAGACATTGAAAAATTCCCCATATAATTGGAAAATAAACCAATTGGAGGAGTAAAAAAAATTTGAATCGGGATAAGGTAAAAAACTAGGACTCAACTGTTGATAGACTCAAAACTAGTGCTTTATTGAAGGAGACAAGACTTGCTTCGATGATGTAAAAAAACATGTGAATGAACTTCCTTTCTGTTCTTTCTTCTAAAGGTTTAACAAGTCCAAGAAACAAAACTTGGGACCTTCTTCATTATTGGAAAGCTCGAAGAAGAGACAGAAGAATGCTTGATAAAGTACTTATTCATGGATTTTACGAGCCCAAATTAGTGGATGCTCGGCGGTGTTTTCATAGTTTTGAGAGTATGAAAACTCCAAAGAAGACTCTACAGTGTTTATTTTTCGTAAATTTAGTCTCCTGAGTTTGAAAAAGTGTTAAAAAATCCAGAGGAGAACTATCTTAGCTTCCTAAGAACTAAGGTATTCCTTTTTCTTACTTAGTCATCAAGGTATGAAAAAGGGGTAAACTATCACCAGATCGATGTTCCTTTAAAAGAAAGCAGAAGTTATTTAATTTTAACAATTGTGAAGGGAAGAAATATCACTCGAAAAGTTCCATTTATTTATGAGAATGGTACAGACAACAATAAAATTGATTCTTTTGTACTAAGTTTTAAGTGAGCATGACAAAGACATAAAGAATGCTTGAAAGATTTTTCATGTTTAGGTCTAGAGCATGAAAAAGATAAAACTAAGCTCGACCATGGTCCTTTTCCGTAATTTTAGTCCTCCAAGTTAGGAAAAGGGATAAACCTATTCCTGAAGATACTCTTCTAGATTCTGAAGAAAATAGAGTACTCCTTTTTCCTAATTAATCCACATGGCCAAAAAAACGGGTAAACATATACCTATGTGGATGTTCCTTCACGTCCTTTAACAAGATGGGGCACTACCAGATTAGTGAGAAAGAGAGACTATATATATATATATATACACACACATTAAATCTGGTGACATGACCATCACCTTTGAAGACAATATATTTGTTGTTTATCTAGTAAAAATGTAGCTAGGAAGCATACACGTAGTGAGTAAAAATGAATTCACCTAGTTGGACATGCTGTGTACACCTTTATCGGTACCTAGTTACTAGTATTATATTAGATAATTTTTCTATGGATATGATCTTCCATGTACTTTCAAGTATATAGGAATCCCCCTAGGTGCACTTGAAACCCTCATTACTTAAATGTGTCGATCATTTTGTTTCTATAGTACACCAAGCATAACATTTTGTGGATATCACTCTAACATACCAAAGAATTAATTAGTATGGATAAGGGTATGGTTTATTCTCCGAATTAGTGTTGTGAAAGACAAATTATGTATTATTGTTGCAAATACTCATGCATATAATAAGTCTATATTTATTGATACTCCTTTTCTCTTAGGAATGTGGAAGTCCTAACCTATGTAACAAAGGTACTTAAATTCCTACATAACTTGAAATATAAGAAATTTGAGAATCACATCATTATAGTAACACTTATGTTGGACTTATAAAAAAACAAGGATTATATTGGTATAATTATAAAGTAACCCTTAAGGTGGACCAACTTGTACCATTGTAGGTTATTTATCTCCAAATTCTTTTTGTGTGACACCGACTATATTTGTATAGCTCTCAGGTAACCATTCTAGTGGACCCAAGTGGCCCAAGGATTCAATTAGAATCACAACCATGGATACTGATCAACTTGAAAATAGAAAAAACCAATATTTAAGATCAAATTATAGGTCTCTAATATTGACAATTTGAAATAACATGTTTCTATGATCGATAACCTACAAGAACAAAGTGTCTAAGTTTGACAACCAACAATAAGCGGTTTCTAAAATCAATGACCAGCTATGAACCATCTTTGTATCCTTGTCAATAATGGATCATTGGAAAGGATTGTTAGGGTCACATATCAATGGTGAATCATCTATAGGAGGAATACATAGCACAGGGCCACCCTTTCAGAACAACCAACACCATATGATGCATAGGTTGTCTAAAGTGAATATGAATAAGTTCAAAGGTTTTGATCCAAGGTATGGGTTACTCATGTGCAACATTAATTTTACCTCCAAGGTATTAATTTGATGACTCATTGAAACTCATGTTGGATGTGTTATACTTAGAATTGGAGAATTGGAAATAGTGGAAATGGTATGAGAAGGCCATTGGATAGAGTTGGTTTATGAAGTCCATCTATGATCGATTCGAAATTGACACAATTTTTGGGGATATTGTTGGGATATAGGGAGGACCTGTGTTTTATACCATTAATTTCACACCAACAAAAGACCCATAGTGTTGGCCCTTTCAGAAACAACCTGTGAACAGGTTGCAGTCTCACTCAAAACAGCTATGGGGTGCCGTAGAACCAGATTTCTGCAAGCAGAAGAGGGATATTACTATACCTTTAGCCTTTAACAAGTTATAATCATACAATATAGAGATTTGACGACACTTATGTAACTTCGCAACTAGATAAACAAACAGTTACTTACTTAACCCTTAATTAGAAATTCACAGCGAATTTATTATTTAGCAGTGATCTTACTTATCAGTTATTTACTTATCAATGCATAAAGAACATAACAGAAACAACCCAAAAGAACCACAACACAAGATATAACATGGTTCACCCCCAGTGTAGGGGTTACATCCACAGAATTGTGTTTCATTCAACTCTTTACAAAAACCATAGTTCTGATCTGCGCACTCAGCTGCAGATCCCTTCAAGTACTCAAAGCCGCGCACACAGCTGCAGGCCTCTGCGCACATAGCTGTAGATCTTCTTAATCACCCAAAACCCTCTGTGCACAAAGCTACAGAGGTCGTCCATGCACACAGTTGGGACTTAACCTTTCTTACAAAAAAAGCCTTAGCTTTGCATCAATTCATCTTTCATCAAAATCCTAAACTGACTCCTTTACAAGAGTGCTTATTTATACAGTGCACTTATTACAAAACCATGGGCTTAAACCATGGGCACCCCAAACCCTAAACCATGGACTTAAACCATGGGTTTATTACAAAAAGAGGATTTTGACTCAACCCCAACACCCCTAAGACTATTTTGAGTCATAACTCCGCTTACAAGCTTCCACAAAAATCGTGGAGTTACCAAACTTAAAGACCGTTAAGGTGTACGCCCCAACAGGCCCCTAAGGCTCACCAGTGTCCCATCCTAGGACACTCTGCTGTTCATCTGGTGGGAGAACTTTGTTGGAAAAGATAGTGTACTGCTTGCTGAGGCTGCGCATGATGTTGTCGGCTGCTTGCTCCTTCTCCACCAACTCCTGCAATGCTGCTGTTGATACTTCGCTAGCCTTTTCCTGTGCAAATGCATCGTATTCCTTCAGAACTTTAAGCTGGTTGTCCGCAGTAGTACTCAACTCTAGAGCCTCGTTTACAAGGGGATGCATAGAATTTTCCAACAATGTTGCTTTCACTCTGCACGACTCAGTTTCCTGCTAGAGTTCATTACTTTGCTTTACCTTGAGCATTTTCTGTATAGGAGGCAGAGTCTTAATTTCCACTTTAACTACCTCCAGCTCTGTCTGTTGCTGCTTGATGGTTTTTTGCAGCTTCTACACTTCTAGATGTTCCTGTAGGTTCACCCAGTCTTCGACGGTGTCCTCTAGCAGTTTTGTTGCGCTGCTCACAGTATCTGAGATTTTTGCTGCTAAGGCCTGAATGTTTGCTTGGCGCTGCTCCCTGACCTCTGGTGGGCTCTTCGGGATGATGCGAAGCTAAAGCTTCGCAATCTGAGCCTCATGTTCTTCTTGGAGATTTTCTATTTTACTGTGAGAGTGTTGTGCATATTCTTTTAGCTTGGCTATTCATTGCTATGGCTCTTCCTCCAGCTATACCTCGAAGTCGGGGAGACTTCGACACACCTCATCCAAGACCCATACCAGTGTAGCCTGTTTACGTTATGCATTCCTCTTCCTCTGCTCTGCCTCCTCCAACTGTGCTACGAGGCTATCATTCTACTTCCTGGTATCTTCCAACTGTATTTGTGAGTAGTGGTATCGTGCCTGGATTTCCTTCATGATAGCTGACTAGAAGAGATGTAATTCCATGATGGACATCTTGGTGTAATTTATCCCCACTATCATGCTCATCTCTACGTGAGATTCTGCGTCGGTTATGATGAGGGTGACACTTGACACTTGTCCCTAGTTTTCTCTAGCCGGCCATTGTCTTGTGTCTGGATACACAGGTACTAGGGCACTACTTGCTGCAGCACTAGTCGTCAATTTTTCTGCTAACTCCTTAAGCTCCAAAATCTGTTGTGTTATGCCAGTGATGGCACTAAGATGCGTAGCTGCAAACTCTGACCACTTCTTGGTGAGAAATTCTGTAGACTTTGACATAGCCTGATCAAGCTCCTCACTTGTCAGGCTGGGCTCTTCATCGATATTATTATCCTTTGACGCCTTCGTTTTCTTTCAGGCTTGAGGTTTGGTCACTTCCTCTACCTCTGGTGACTTGCACTTATCTGGTTGATTAGGGTATGAGGTAGTTTGGACTGAGTCTTCATCTTCTTCTTCATTTGCACCATCTCCCTCCTAGTCTCTTTGACTCTGCTGCGACTCACTTTGGTCTTCGCTATCCTGTGGGGTTCTTACTGCTACGTGTGACTAGGGCCTTCACCCACATTGGTGACTGGAGGGATTGGAATGTTAGGTTTTTTTCCCACATCTTTCAACCATTCAGCCATCCATTGTTGAACTACTGCATGGATGTCTTCCTCATTTACTACATATGGTAACTTAAACCATTGATGCTTTTTATCTGTGCGAGCCTGGATAAAGATATGGTGCATGTCGGCCCTAAAGTTGGCTGCTCCATCATATTGAGAGAATAACTCATTACTGAGCCGCGGTGCTTTTACGATCTCATATGAGATACTCATCATATAAAAGGAAAATACATAGTTTTTCATCTGTTGTAGGGTTTTATCCTGTGAAACCCACAGATATGCGTACCTTGCTGCGCCAGGCATGTTCATAGGTACAGCAAAAAACTGCGCCTCAGTAGGTTCTTGCCATCCTACCAGTGCGATAAGGACTATCAACCATGAGTAGTGAAAGGGCCTACCTTCCTCCTGTGTGTCGTGAGAATATTCAAGGAATTCCTTTGCAATGTACTCTTCCCAGTTGTAACTGTAACCTTCGGCACAGTTGACAGCAATTCTGATAACCGGGGCAGGCACTTCATTTGGTCTGCACTTTCACATGAGCTTGCATGCTAAGAGACCAGCTGTGAAGTGAATGTTCTGGTGTTGAATCGTGGAAGTGTGATACCCTTGTTTCCCCTTCGTCAGGCCGATGCGGTCCTTCATGCTCTGTGCGAGCTTCATATCATCATGCTTTGAAGGAAATTCGGTCCCCGAATCAGGCCCCGCTATTGGTAAGCCTGTGATCCTATGAATGAGCTCACCATTAATAGGAATTCTCTTATCTCCTATCCATAGGTGGTCGTCATGTACTAATTCCAGTAGCTTCTTGACCACTATGGTCACCTATGTGCTGTGACCAAAATGGGGAACATCGAGCATCTTCAACAAACCAGCTTTATCCAAGCCAGCAGCCCACTGTTTTACTTCCAGCAATGTCGCCCCATTCTCTGGATATTTGACGAAATGTAAGTATTGTCCCAGGGCAAACTGTGGAAAATTTCCACGATCATTCGTGTCGTGGTCAGCATACTTAATCCAGTCTATTTTCCCTGTCATGGTTCCAACCAACTGCACACCTTGTGGCAACGAAGGGGTGCATATAGTGAACTTGGCGCGCCGCCGAGGTGGCTGAACTCCTGGTCAAACTGGCAGAAGATATGGTGGACGCTGCGGTGCAATGTTCTCATCTGCTTCAGGTGGGACCTCTGCTGAACTAGACGGATTCATCTCGGGATCCTTTAGTGTTTTCCCTGATTGCTTGTTTCTGTCTTCATTGTGCTTAGAATGCACTTCAGGCTTAAACGTTTTTCTGGCAGATCGTGTATGCATTGGCTGAGTCGGTGCTGGGGGAGTTTCTTCATGGGGTGCAGACGCAGGTGGGTGGCTGAAAAGGTTTGGAAAACCCGTCTGCTCAAATTCCCTCAATAGTTCCTGAAACTCACAATCAACTGACATGGACGTAATTGTAAAACTTAAGAAAATGTAAAATGCGAACGTCGCGGGTGTGGGTGTCTTCTTATAGAATCCATCCATGAAATCTGTCATAACTGTGCATTGATGATACCAAATATGATAGATATCTTGTCCAAACGGCGGTAGATTTTCCAATATCTCATTAATACAGGCAGTTAATACAAGTGGCGTACCGGTGCTGCCAATTTTTATTTCCTCCAATTGTCATATTTTAAGCTTTGACAGATCTTTCCTTCTTCAACACAAGCAGTAACTCGGATTGCACCCTAATAAGGACATTTGACATTTCTGGACACCATCTTCGACATGGAGTCAAGCTTCCTCCCACGACAAAATGTCTTCCACCACCTCAATGATTCCTTTCATGTTTGAGAGCTTTGTTAGAGATAGGTCCTAATATTCATGGAGAAGTTGGGTCCCCTCGCTCACCATTTCTTTATCCCAATAATATCCAATGGTAGCATACTTAGGGTTTTCTTTTGATCCAAGGTTTACAGTCTGTGTCTTCAGAGGCTGAGTCACTTCAGGTGCTTTGACTGCTAGTCCTTGTACTTCACAGTGTCCTTCTGACTCAGGAATGTCAATGTTGCGTGGATCATCATCCTCATCAATTACGAGGTTGTAACATTATACTGCATTATCTTCTTGTTCCTTCCAATCCGGTTGGTATTCTGCTATCTCTTGATTATCAAACACCTTAGTATGGATCAACTTAATAGCTGCGTCTAAAGCAGGGAAAACCTTATTAATAGAAAATGTCAGCACAAAACTATCAACAAGAGTATCCCAACTTATAGTACCATGACGAAGCTCGACTTCTGCATACCAGTTCTTTGCGATAGGTTCCAGAGTATGCACAAACCTATGTACCCACTCTGCATGAGGTACATGCTTCCAGGATTCGTAGCATCGCTCCAAATGCTTCTGAGGGCTAGTCTTACCATTAAACCTGCTTCGCACCTCCTATGGTCGATCCATGAATCTCAGGTGAAGGGACTATTGAAAAGCTTCCCAACTATGAATGTAATTTTTGTGACCATTCCACCATCTGGCCGTTGTGGCTCTAAATACCGAATCTAGAGTCTCCATTTTCTGTGAATTTGGTAACTGCTCTGAGAATTGTATAATAAAATCTATTGGGTCTGTGAATCCATCAAAGGTAGGAAAGTCTCTTCTCTGTGAGCCAAGCCATCTGAGAGACTTGGTAATTCTGGCACATCGTTGTCCATGTAGTTCATAAAGTCTATTCTGCCAATTCTCTAGACCATCATCTGAATCTGTCATGTAGGAGCTATCACACTGCCAATCCATGATACCTTTAGCAGTAGGATCAACATAATCTGCTTCCTTAGCTGTGATGTTGTAGATATGATCCAAAACATTATGATCTTCATCTCTGAGTGGTTCTGTGTACCTTTCTCCTTGAGAAGGGTCCAGTGGTACTATGACTCGAAAACCTTTCCCTTCGAAAGTCATCTGTCTCTTCCTAAGGTTAATGACTGTAGCATTTGTCATTTGCCATTCAATTCCTAATAAGTCTAGATAGGGATTGATGTCATCAATTATCTCAATAACTTCAAAGTATTCTAAGGTACTGACTCCATCAATATCTACTGGGACACTAGGAAATCTTCATAGGGGCACAATCTTCTGCTGATTGGATAATCTCAACTGTATAGGGGACCAATCAAGGGTAGGTTTTCCCATTTGTTCCCATGTCTACTTAGTTAAGACATTTACTTCTGATCCTAGGTCCAAGATGACATCATTCATTTCATACTCTCCTATCTGAGCATTCAGTCTCATTTCCCTGCCAGTTCTTCTGACTCTATTAACAATTTTTTCCTTACCAGAACTTCGCTGAGGTTCGCAAGAAGCAATAACTTACTGCAACTCATTTAAAGCATTCTGATTCCTTAAGAGCTTCATACAAATCTGTAAAAAGGAGGAAATTGTACTTACTTTATCCATCGATGCTTCTTGTGGCTGCGACTGCTGCTGAGGTTGTTGTACAGGTGTGAATGATGTGCTTGGGTCAGCAAAGTCTCTATTGGCTTCCATAAATGTCTCTTTTTCTCTTTCGACATAAAATGCTGGGATTTTCTCTGGGGCCTTACGAGCCCAAGCCTCATCAGGCTGTTTCTCCTTGTTCTGCACTTTCGTCGTGGCTCCACTCCTGGTAACAACATTAATGGCTAGGATAGGTCGTTGCTACACAACAATCAACTGGATATTCTGAGTAGAGGCACTATTTATTTCTTGAATCTTGGCTATCAGCTGTGGGCACTACGCAATAACATGATCTATGGCTCTACCATATCGACACGTCATCATTGGGTTCCAACAGTCTCTAGCTAGATGTCCTGCCTGGTTACAGTTATAAAACACAACCTGGCCATGTCCTCTTCCATCCATACCACCATGACCACGACCTCCAAAAGTTCCATGACCTGATATACTACCACAGTAACCATATCCATCATTGCCTTGTCCATCGTTTTGTACCCAGTAAGCATCATAAGTTCGTTCTCTCATGAGGTCAAAGTTGCGAAACTCATCTTCGTTGTGTCCAACTAACTTACAGAACTTGCAATAGGGGTTCTTAGGGACTTGCACATACCTCTGCAGTAGATAGTAGTCTTTAGGTCAATGCTGGCCAATTTTCCTACAGATCTCACAATATAGAACACTAGGGTAGAATGGGTTTGGTGCACTAGAATTCGGGTAATTTCTTATCGCAGGACACTGTTCCTTGTCATGACCCTCTGTCCGATAGCGTGTACACCAAACCTCTTCTTGAATGGCTTTGCCTTTCTTTATGTTGCAAATCTCCAGAGCCATCGCTGCCAACTTTGCTTGTATTTGAGCTTTACTAGAATTATCTTCGACAGGGGTTGTTTCAAGCTTCATAGCGATTTCCAAATCCTCTTGTTGATTAGCAACCTTCTGTTGCATGAGTGGAGTCTTGATATGGGGTAACAAAGCTGCAATGAACCATTCCTTATGCTGTGCTAGTACAATAGTGAAACTAACTTGATCTAGCAGAACTTTGAACCTCTGATCAAAGTCCCACACTGATTCTCCTCGCCTCTGCTAAATTTCCTTTAGTTCAATGATACATTGCAACTCTGATTTCAGATTCTTAAATTCCTTTATCATTGCGGCTTTTATATCAGCCAAGACATGGTTCTGAGTACTAGAAAACTTCATGAACTAGGTCAAAGCGCGGTCTCTAAGAGAAGTAACCAGCTGTGCTCTTCTTGTATCTTGATCTGTAATGTTCTTAGTAGTCCACACTGCTTCACATAAGAACTAGAACTGTTCTGGATCCTCTGATCCGGTTCCTTTGAAAACAGGGAGCTGAATATCATCATTCATGTGGGCCATAGTAGATCTAGGGGGGGTTGGAGGGGGACTGGGAGTAAGCGGGGGGGAACTTACTGGGGTAGACTAACCTGCGACAGGAATACTCGTGCTAGGGTTACTTTCAGATTGCGATGGATTCTCAGGGATAACAGGTCTTCACTGTGGGGTGACCAGAGGGTTTCCAACAGAAGGGGTTTCTTTGGGCTCTGAGGCTGCTGGACTTATGGGGGTAGACTCAGTATTCTGACCTAGGGTATATGACTCAAAATTTCTCTTGTACCTTTTTCCACTTCACAGCAAACCACTTTTCTCGTCGAAGGTACTTTCACTTGCAAACATAGGTTAGTAATACTAAATCTAACAGTCTGATTCAATGAGCAATATACCTTTTTTATCCAATAGCATTTTAATTCTCAAACTAAATGAATTCAAGTACTTACCCCTTGGTCCTTTGAAAAAATGTCATTCGGCTTCGCTGAAGGACGTACTTGTGTCGATGGTGAACTTCGTCACAAATGCTTCAAGGGTTCGCGTCGTCCAGAAATCAACAACTCGGGATATCTCGTTGTTCACCCTTTTAAATATATTAATTCTTGCGAGGTCCAATCAGGAAAATGACCTTCTTGGAAGTTCGTCCTTCTCTCTGTCAACCTCGATAACCACTGGTGCAACTCTATGTGGATACTACCAAAGAAAATTTCATAAACATTAGAAAAAACATCCTTTGTAAAAATTCGTCCAAACTACGACGCGGATCTTTGTTCTTGTGCTCAGCAAATTTTAGATAGGTCTCTTCAATCCAGTCACCGATTTCTTTCACTGAGGGTCTCCAGAACATAGCCCTCTAGGTACGACGTAAACCCCTCTTGAGAAAACACTGAGTTCAACCGGAAACGGAACCAATTTTTTGGGCTATAGGGCTAACCTGGGTTTTATACCATTAATTTCACACCAACAAAAGACCCACAGTGTTGGCCCTTTCGACAACAACTTGTGAACAGGTTGCAGTCTCACCCGAAACAGCTATGGGGTGCTGCAGAACCAGGTTTCTGCAAGCACAAGAGGGATATTACTGTACCTTTATCCTTTAACAAGTTATAATCATACAATATAGATCTTAGACGACACTTATATAACTTTGCAACTAGATAAACAAACAGTTACTTGCTTAACCCTTAACTGGGAATTCACAGCGAAGTTATTATTTAGCAGTGATCTTACTTATCAGTTATTTACTTATCAATGCATAAAGAACATAATAGAAACAACCCAAAAGAACCATAGCATATAACATGGTTCACCCCCAGTGTAGGGGTTACGTCCATAGAACTGTGTTTTATTCAACTCTTTACAAAAACCACAGTTCTGATATGCGCACTCTGCTGCAGATCCGTTCAAGTCCTCAAAGCGACGCACACAGCTGCAGGCCTCTGTGCACACAACTGCAGATCTTCTTAATCACCCAAAACCCTCTGTTCACACAGCTGCAGAGGTCATCCACTCACACAGCTGGGACTTAACCTTTCTTACAAAACAAGCCTTAGCTTCGCATCAATTCATCTTTCGTCAAAAGCCTAAATTGACTCCTTTACAAGAGTGCTTATTTATACAATGCACTTATTACAAAACCATGGGCTTAAACCATGGGCACCCCAAACCCTAAACCCTGGACTTAAACCATGGGTTTATTACAAAAAGAGGACTTTGACTCAACCCCGATACCCCTAAGACTATTTTGAGTCGTAACTCTGCTTACAAGCTTCCACAAAAAATGCGGAGTTACCAAACTTAAGGACCGTTAAGGTGCATGCCCCAATAGATATATAATCATGTTGGACAAATTGGAATAGTTGAAGCCTTATTTTTCCAAGAAAAAAATTCATATTTTTATTACCAAAAGAAGGAATAAAAAAATATTCCTCGGGTTCTTAGGGGCATAGGGCATAATACATATTAGTGTATTTGGAAAATATTGACAAATTTTTCTATATGTTGTCACTATTCACTTTGTTTCCATTTACCCATAATTATCTATTTGTTATTCATATATTGATAAACTATCTCTATCTCAAGGTGAAATAGTTGAAGACTTTAGTGATTCCTTAGAGAAAACGGAAAACCACATATAAGGTATGACTAATACATTTTAGAAATGAATGTTTTATTAGAGGTCTAAAGGAGAATATTAAGGCACAAGTATAGATATATCACCCCACTACTTATTGGCAGACCCTAGTTAGCTAGGGAAGAGTAGCCAGTGATAATTAGTTAGGCCAAACTACCTACTTTGTTCCATGACCTTGTCCTCCTCTTGTTCCTCCTCCACCTTCTTACAACATTAGGGTCTATAAGTTAACCTGAAAAAAGTGACAAAATATAATTTTTTAGACCTTTTCTATCATTATTGTTGGATACATAATCCTCAGATTATGGTTCCATACATTATGTAAATATTGTAAATATATTTTAAATGTGAATAGTCACATAGGAAGTTGAGAGGCTGGTTGGAAGTGGAATCACAACAACTATATGCAATGTATAAATAAAGTATCCATGGAATAAAATGAATTAGGATTTATTCATTTCAATAGTGGTTTTAGGTCTAAGGTCTCAATTTCAACTCCCTCAAGCTACGTCGGAGGGCAGGGTGTTGGAATATTGGTACAACTGCATACTATAACCGTTGCACCTATGGGAATATAAAAATGTGGAATAACTGTCCCTCCTGATAATAAGGACTTTTGCTTGGTTTCACATGTTCATCAACATTTGCAGGTTTTGTTGTAATGACAACCCTTACATGGTATCTGAGCGATACCTTCCATAAATCCTTCCGATATATGTATTGTCAGTCCTAGCAGTCTACCTGCTAGACCTCCATTCTTCCCTCTACCATATCTCTTCCAAGATTCCTACACATCATTAGTCTCTCTCTACATGTGTTTCTCTTCCATCCCTGTTGCACATTCAGAATTAGCTTGCAACTTTACTTCCTATTAGTCTCTAACATACGTTGAGGAATTTTGTATGATAATCACCCAATTCTATAGTTGCACATGCTAAGGATTGTTTCCTAATGTAGATATTGTTTTGTTATAAATCGTATTCCTTGACGTTGAATTTTTATGTTGCGGATTTGTTTATCATTTGAAAGAGACTCCTCCATTGAATAATATGTTTCTCTTTGTGTGGGGAGAAGTGATAGATAACCACTCCATCTCCCATCCCTATAAATTCCAACCTAGTCTACATAATGTTTTTTTCTTAGTCCACTATCTCTTTCTGCATTCGCAGTGTTGAGGGATTATCCTCCCGTGATTGTGAATCATGTCAGGTTTGTGTTTAACTTGTGAGGTATATGATCCAACCATTTTATAAATCCATGATGATTGAAGAATAATGTGACTTCCATTTATGAAGAAGATACAATCTCTTTTTTAAAGATTGGAAGCGTTTCATTATTTGTTTGTTATGAGTTGGTAGAAAGAGAGATTGTATAATTGGAAGATTCACTAATTTTCTCAAGCTACACAAATCCTGAAGAAGTTGTGAAAACTAAATGCATGGAGGTAAAAATATTCCTACTCTAATTTTTTGTGACCGTTGGGATACAAAATCTTATTTTTTGACCTAAGTCTGTGCATTAGTGATTAAGTGGGAATTCAACAAATATTTTCATGTATTTGAAGAGTGTATGATGCATCGTATTGTAAGGGTTATGTATAGGGAGAAATAATGTATGTTGTGTATTCATTCAAGAATGATGTATTTAAGTAGTTGTTGGTTATTTGGGTAGAGCCAGGTTTATTGTAATGTACCAACAACACCCCTAGCTCACTGGCCATTTCGGCGACAGACCATGGAGTGGCATGAAGTCTCACCTGAAGTGATTCTAATGGGTTGGCCAAAGACTCAAGTGTCTTTGACCAGGTTCTGTAGAATCCTGGGGTCTCGCAGCTCTTCTTAGGCAGCAAGGTCTCTCTCTATGACGTGCAGTCTCTCTTAATCATGGGTTTTGGCAGGGGAGGGACTCCGATTGCATCACAACTTCCTGGATGATGCGCAAACTCTCCCTTCCTTCTAACCCATGATCTGTGGTATCTCACGCTGCAGCTCCTTTGACGGTGCGATATCGCCTACTGTCAATGCGATATATTCTATAGTACGGCCCATGGAAAGGTCCAAAGCTGCCTTACGGGGTGGAATAACTCGGCCAACTATTTACAGGGCATTAAACAATCTTACTTGAACTTCCTCAGTTCAACACACTCAACATCAACTATACCTAACTTGCTGAATAAGTATATTTGAAACACTTAACAGAGTGACTATTACTGTGTGAAGCAAGAGCTGATAAACTCATATGCAGACACTTGATACACTTAAACTCGCCTTTAACCTTCTATAATGTTGTAACTGAATGAGAACATACAATCATTTACTAACTGACATGTAACATTCATGTAACAGATAACAGATATCAACTGAGTAAGCACAATCACATGAAACAATCACATAACACACTGATTTTACGTGGTTCACTTCCAGGGTAGAAGCTACGTCCACAAAACTATGTTTATATATTATAACTTGGGGAAGTAAACACAGCTCTGCTGCACCTCATATGCAGCTCGATATCTTCTGGGTAACTCTGCACACAGCCTGGAGCCCTTCTCTCTTAGATCTCTTCTCTTTCTCTATATTGCTTCTCTTGCAATATGCTCTTTCGCTCTCTCTCAATCCCTGCGGATCGTTCAATCCCTATGGATTGTTATATACATTCTCACTAAGCCATCTACTGGTTACAGTAAGATAATACAGATGGAGTGCCAGGACCAGAGCTCGACTCTTACAATACTAAATGCTAGAGACACTCAACTAGCTGATTTTCTCAGTGGCTAACTATCTAACTGTCTACTGTCTAACCTTTTACAATACAAAATACATCCCTTTATAGGCGGCCTGAAGATCTCACCATTTACAACATTGTGGGCCTGTCCCAACAGTAACCCAAAAACCCTAACTGATGACATTCGGCGTATCTGTACTTGGAGTAGCCGCTTTCGGTCACACCACTGCTCTTTGCAGTCTTCCATGCTTCCTGGCACTGACCATGGGTACTAGGTGCCGCTTCCCTTTTTCTGTCCTTCGTCTTCAATACCTCAGCCTCGTTGCTCCTTTTCCTTTATGAGGGTATCTAAGCCCTCCTATCTTCATTGCTGCCTTCAATGCAGTGGGTGAGCTCTCTCTTCTTAGCCGCTCAGGTACTGTCGTCTTCTTTGACTTCTCTATCCCGATAGTCATGGTTTTCAGCTCTGATCTATAGCTATAAACATGCTATGATGTCGTAGCTTTAACTTATCTCTTATATCTTCACCAAAACTATCTATCTGCCAAAATGGCAGCTTCTCCTGTAGCTGCGGGACCCTGCTCCAACAGTAGTGATATAAAAGAATATAAGTATGTGTGAAGAATTTCATTTTCTTCAAATTGAAGTTGTGTTTTGAATACGAAGTTGTGACCATACTTGTCATATAAAAAGAGTGTTGAGATTTCCTTGTTGTGTATTTGATGAGCTTGTGACTGCTAGTTGATGCATTGGAGAAGAAGTGCATGATATGCTTCTCTTTTCTGAAGCAATTCTCTTCCTTGTGAACTGCTGCAAAGTGAAATTGTGACTACATTGCTAGATAATTTGGTTGGTGTATGGTTATATTTTGAAGAGTTTTTTAGCGTGGAGATAGAGAGATGGAGCACTATCGGCTTAGAGAGAGAGAGAGAGATATTTGGGTTTAAGGCATAGAGGTTTAGATATATAAATAGAGATTGAGGATTAGGGTTCTATATATATAGGTAAATAGATAGGTAGACAAAGAGTGAGATGGAGAGAGATTGGAGGTTAGGGATTTGAAGAGAGAGAGAGAGAGAAGGGCATTGGGTGCTAAGGGTTTAAAAAGATATGGACTCTAGAGAGGTGTTTTGGGTTAGTAGTTGAGAGAGAGAGAGAGAGAGAGAGCTTAAGATTCAATGTTAGAATTTTGTAGAGAGGGATAGATTGGGGATTAGGGGTTTATAAAGGGAAATATAAAAACATAATGGAAAATAGGGGTTTAGAGAGAGAGATAAAGAGTGATTCAAAGTTATGGGTTTATAGAGAGAGAGATATTGGGGTTGGGGATTTAGAGAGGGAGAGAGAGAATGGATGTTATAGGTTTAGAGATACAAAATGTGAGATTAAAGTTAGAGGTTAAGAGAGAGATAAGCATTGGGTATTAGGGGTTTATAGAGAGAGATAAAGGTATTTGGGGTTAGTATTTTGGAGAGAGAGAGAAATAGGGAGAGAGAGAGGGAGATTAGGTTTAGGGGATTATAGGGAGGGTGAACTAAAATGCAGACGTTGGGGGTTATGGAATTAGAGATAGATAGATAGATAGAGAGACATAAAGAGAGAGAATGATTGGGGGTTATGGGTTTAGAGAGAGAGAAAGAGAGATATAGGGGGTTAGTGGTTTATAGAAAGAGAAAGAGAGAGAGAGAGAATAGTGATTAGGGTTTTAGAGAGAGAGAGAGAAAGATATATTTGGGGTTAAGGGTTTAGAGAGAGAGAAAGAGAGATTGGGGGTTAGGGTAGAGAGAGAGAGAAAGAGAGATAGCTGGTTAAGGCTTTATATAGAGAGGAGGGAAAGAGATTGGGGGTTTGGGTATTATAGAGAGAGGGATAGTAAAATTGGAGGTTAGAGTTTGAGAGAGAGAGAGAGAGAGAGATTGGATGTTAGGGATTTAGAGTGAAACATATATTAGGGTTTTAGAGAATGACATATATTAGGGGTTATGGATTTAGAGAAAGAGAAAGATATTGGGGGTTAGGCATTTAGAGAGAGATGGGGGTTAGGGTTTTAGATAGATAGATATATTGGGGTTAAGTATATAGAGAAAGTGAGATATTAGGGAATGGGGTTTTAGAGAGAGAGAGGGAGATACTAGAGCTTAAGGGTTTAAGGAAAGAGAGAGAGAGGGAGATACTAGAGCTTAAGGGTTTAAGGAAAGAGAGAGATTACACATTAGGTGTTTATAAAGAGGGATAAATAGAAATAAAGAGAGTAGTTTTAAGGGTTTAGAGAGAGAGAGAAATTACCAGTTATGGGTTTATATTGATTGATTGAGAGATATATATATTGGAGGTTAGGTGTTTAGTGAGAGATAGTATACTAGGCTACCAAGACCAACCTTGAAACAAAGCAAAAAACAATTACATCAATGATACCAAATCTTAACAAAATGATGATCTGGTAGCTCCGCCGTGATCATAAACCAAACAAACAAGCATGCGGGAACACGCATAACAGATCAATTGGAGAATTTGGACAAAAAGGACTCAGGCTCACTTGTTCATAATGAAATTTCAGATCTCCTTCGAGAAATCTACAACAACTTCATCCATTTCCACATCTTTACCACTAAAAACACTTATGGACCATTGATCTTTCATCAACACACATTCTGAACCATCGATCTAGAGTTGGTGAGAAAATGAAAAAAACTTCTAACTTTTCCTTTCCACCCTTTCTTTTATTCTGCACCATTGATCATCTGCAGAAAAATTCTGGACCATGGTTCTAGCAGAAAAAGAAAGTGAACTCTCCACTTTTTGTAAAACATGATTCTGACTTTTCCGCTTTCACATTTTCTCCTCTGCCTTTCCGCTTCCGCACTTTTCCGGAAAGCAAAAAGAAGAACTTAAAATTTTTATTAAATGTGATTTTGATGTTTTAGATCTTGGCTTTCCACTTCCTCCTTTCCGCCTCTGCACTTTTCAGAAATCAAAAAGTAGAACTTCAACTTTCAATTTTCTCACGCCCAAATACTTAAGTTTCTTGCTTTTCAATTTTCACCCCTCTGCTTTCTTCCAGGCCGTTGATATTTGGCATGAACGCATTCGACCGTCGATCTGGCATATCATGGAATAAATAACTTAGGATTCCAATTTTCTATGGTCAAAACTTTTCCTTTTTCACTTCCTCCTTTCCACTTCTGGCATTTTCATTCCACACAGTCCATCTATGCGAGAGCTCTCTGAGCCATCACATCTTGATCACCGAAATAAAAAATTGGGTTTCCAACTTTTGGATTTCAAAAATTCACCTTTTTCACTTTCATGTTTCCACTTCTACACTTTAATAGAAAATAGAAAGCAGAACTTCAACTTTTTCACAACCGCAACTTAAGTTTTCTGCTTATGCCTTTCCGCTTCCTCCATTTAGCGGAAAACATAAAGCAGAACTTCAAATTTTTCATTGCTGTGATTTTTCCTTTTTTGCTTCTGTGTTTTTTATTCCACCATTTTCTTTCCCCATCGTTGGTCTTTAGCAGAAGCACTCCTAGCTATCAATATTGCAGATCGCGAAAGGTGGAAAATCTATATTTTCATGAAAAAATATTTAAGTTTTATGCCTTCTGATCTTCGCCCTTTTTTCTCCTCTAGACCGTTGATTTGGGAAGAAGAGCTCTGATCTGTCAGATCTTAGACCTCAGAAAGAGGAAATCAGGATTTTTAACTTCTTTGAAGTTCAATTTTGACCTTTCCACTTCTGACATCTTCATTTCGTGTTGTTGATCTTGGGTGGTGTTAGCTTTTCATCATATAAGCTAGCATTATGATCTTAGGATCTTTTCACTAAGAGAATAAAAAGCACAACAATAAAACATAAGCACATCACAAGAGACAAGAGACACAAAGAGTTTTCCTCAAGGAAACCATAAAGGATAAAACCCCGCAACTTCCTCAGAGATAGAATCAGCACCAAAACAGTAAAATCCCAAAGTAGTAAGATGATCTCCCAATAGCAGCAGTCTCTCTCTCTCTCTCATTGAGAGAGCTTCTCCTCTCTCACTCATGCGCCCCAATGAGCGAGTGTGAGTGTTTCAAGAGAGATAAATAGAGAGGCTCACTCTTTATTTATATTCTTTCATTCACTTGAAGTGCACTCCAACATGTTGACCTCACTTAACAATTACTTACTAGATCCGACATCTCTAAGAGTGTCTAATAACCCTAGTGCCCCACCACTTGTGGGGACTTTGCCTCCTCTAACCAATAGGAGGGTAACACAATGGTGGGGACTATTGCCCTGACTTACAATGACTCACCTAGGGTCGAATTCACTAGGATAGTCTAATAACCTAAGGGCCCCACAACTGTGGGGACTTTAACCCTTAACCAATAAGAGGGTTACCCACAATGACTTGACATGACTTTCTCATTATAGAAACTTCCCGATCCAAAAATTGGGGTATGAAATGACTCAAATACATCCCAGAATAAACATTGGGTTACAATAAATAAGAAATACAAGTGAATACATTCCAAAGTTACAATTACATCAACACTCCCTCTTAACTAGGAAGCTATTCTCTCGACACAATTTATCAGCACAAGTCTTCTTCTCTGTATCATCTGGGTCATTATCAAGTATTCGTCATCTTCAAGTCATCTTCATCTATAAGTCATCTTCATTTGGATTTGGATCATCACTTGATTTGGATCATCATCACTGAATCTAGATCATCACTCGATCTAGATCATCACTAGACATCATCATCAGATCTAGATCATCACTCAATCTGGATCATTATCACTAGATCTCGATCATCACTCAATATAGATCATCACTGCTGGATCATCATCACTCAATCTAGATCATCATCACTGGACTAGATCTAGATCATCACTACTAGACTGGATCTGTATCATCATTCGATCTAGATCTGGATCTGGATCATCTCTCGATCTAGATCATCCCTGGTGCTATCTCATGATTCTTCTCGTCATAGGAATTTCTACAGAGCTAGCCCTTTTTCATGTTGGTTGTAGGCCTAGCCATCATGTAGGTCTTCACCCAGCACTTACATCTGACCTACTCGTCAGAAAGGAACTCCCAACACTCACATCTGATCATGTAGGAACCAATCCTATAATCATATCAGAAATTCCTAACATTCACACTCACCAGCAAGGTAGGCACATCTACTACCATATTTCAAATGGCTCTGCACTTACATCTGACCTACTCGTCAGAAAGGCAAATAACTCACATCCATCAAGGCTGGAACACATCCTACTCACAATGATGGAAGAGTTTTGTACTTCCATCGAGGCTGGAACACATCCTACTCACAATGATGGAAGATTTTCCCACTTTCATCCAGGCTGGAACACATCCTGCTCACAATGATGAAAGACTCCCATCAAGGCTGGAACACATCCTGCTCACAATGATGAGAGATTTCAGCACTTACATTCATCCAGGCGGGAACACATCCTGCTCACAATGATGAAAGGGCTCTGCACTTACATCCATCTAGGAGGGAACACATCCTACTCATAGTGATGGAAGGGATTGCACTCACATCTGATCATGAGGGAACACATCCTAGCAATCATATCAGAATGGCCCCCAGTCCTCGACTGAGCTACCTGGTAACTGACCAGGTGTCTCCATTCTCAGAATGCCAGTTGCACTTATATCCGACCTACTCGTCGAAATGGCCAACACTCACATTTGACATGGAAGGAACTTAATCCTTTAGCCATGACAGAATAGTTCAGCCCTTACATCTGATCAAGTGGGAACACATCCGTCTGTCACATCAGAATGGCTACTTAGTCCTACACTGAGTGATCCTAGTAACTAACCAGGTGCCTCCATTCCTAGAATGGCAATTTCCCTTACGTCTATCCTACTCGATAGAATGGCCAGCACTCATATCTGTCATGGAAGGGAGCAACCCTATCACCATGACTTAATGGCTCAGCCCTTATATCTGACCATGGAAGGAACCAATCCTCTCACCATGACAGAATGGCTATGGGTCTCATCACTTTCTCTTGGAGGGAACCTCGATTTGGAGAACACCAAACTTCTCCCCAAAGTACTCAAACTTCATCCTAGCCAATGGCTTCATCAATACATTAGCTATCTGTTCCTCTATCGCAACATACTGGAGCTTCACTGCTCCTCTCTGCACCATATCCCTGATATAGTGATACTTGATCTCTATATGCTTTGACTTGTCATGGAACATTGGATTCTTTGACAACTTCACACAACTCTGGTTGTCACAATGTATACAAGTAGCATCCAACTAGAGATCAAATATATCAGACAATAGCTTCTGCAACCATACTTCCTCACAACTAGCTGAACAAGCTGTGACATACTCTGCTTCAGCTGTACTCAGTGACACATAGGATTTCTTCCTACTAAACCAAGAGCTCACACCTGATCCCATACTGAAGCAACACCCTAAAGTGCTATTCCTATCGATGGCACTGCCTACCCAATCTGAATCAACATAACCTTCCAAGTTAATCTTTTGATTCACATCATACTGGAGTCCATAATCAATTTTACCCCTTAGGTACCTCAGAACATGCTTTGCAGCAATCAAGTGAACATTTCTCATATCTGTCAAGAACTGGCTCAAGGTGTTCACAGCAAAGCAAATATCGGGTCTCGTGTTCATCAGGTACATCAATGATCCAATTATTTGACGATACATCATAGCATCAACCATCTCTGATGAAGCATCACTTAACAGCTTTAGGTTCGATGCCATAAGTGTGGTCATGCAGTCCATCATCCTGAACCTATTCAGGATCTCTACTACATACTTCCCTTATCCACACCTCCATGCCTAGAAAATAGTGCATTGACACATAACAGGAGCATCACTGGTATTTTGCCTTCAACCTTGAAGCAAAGGTTGGAATCCACTTTACTCTCAGTAAAGCCTAGAGTCATTAGTAATCTATCCATCCTGTCATACCATGTCGAACCTTAGGATCTTCTGCAGTCACTCCCTCTGAAGAAGAGCATCATACTCCCTATGTCTTCTGTACTCTATGCACTGAAACATTATGTACTAGAGTGACAAGTAGTATCCATCTAGGATCATTGGATACCAAGATCCTCTATTTTTTTTCAAAAGTTCTTCTCACATCTATCTATGAGCTTGTCATCCTTTATCAACCATGTAGCAACGGTCAAGATATTCATCAAACTCATCATGTATGTGTTATCCCATGGGTGTCTTCTGAACTCATACAAGGCCTTCTTTCATTTGCACACATGATCATGTCATGTGACTTCACTTCTAGTAGCTGTAAATGTTTCTTCATATTCTATGCCTTCTCTTCGTGAGAAGCCTCGTGCTACGAATCTTGCTTTGTATCCCACGATGTTTCCATCTACTGCATGATGGAACTACGAACTTCTCTTTAGGTCTCGATACTGGACCCTGACATCATTCTTCTTGAACTAGTCTTCCCTTTCTTCTTGGTGGTTGGAAGGTTCTGCATCAATGATGTCACTGCACTCGTCATATTATTCTTTGTCTTTGAATTGTCGTCACTTGTTCTTTGAAACAAGTATTCATTCTTCTTTGCTTGTAGGTGATTATGTATGCGATCTTTCCTACAATTCAAATGTAGTTGTATGGTTAGAAACATTTCATAAGGTATATTCATAATGAAAAATTATTATGCATAACTATATGATCATGCAACTATTTTAGCCAATACAACATTCATCAATATCTCATGGAAACTTTCTAGACGCATTCCATCTCTACCAGGACAACATTGGGATTGTGCACTAATCCAATATGTCAGCAAAGAGGTTTCATTCTAGATAAGTAGCAATGGAGAGTTGTATAGCACCATGAGCTACTTACCCATCATATGCATATTAGTAGTATACTATCATTAATGCAAACATCCTATCATGTATAATACATCAACTGATTATAAACAAATGCATAATAAAACAATATCATGAAATGGCAATTGAATACTTATCTTTATTTGTTTCATGGGTAGACTTATTCTTGACCCTTCAGCTTCATCGTCTTCTTCATTCATAATATCATCATTTCTTATCCAAATGCTAAAGTGGATAAGAAGTTCTTCAAGAGTTGAGATCTTCATATTCCCCATCGATTGAGGGATCTTCTTTGGATGGTGAGAGCTTGATCTTTAGTTTCTCCCATCTTCTCTTCTCTTCTTATGAGTCGATCTTCTTCTTCTTCTCGGAGTCTATTGAAAGTAATCACTTCCTTCTGGCACATAGTCCTCACATGAATGAATCCCATTATCCTGGGAGGATATTCAAGGTGGCCATCACCACTTCTACATTCTTCACTTCTTCTTTTACCGCTTCAATTTGTTCTTGATTTGAGAGACTCTTATGACTGCATGGTCTCTGCATTCTGGATCTTCACATTCTTCAACTGGTTTCTTAAGGTCATATTCTGATTTATGTTCTTCCCTTAAAATAGCTTGGTCAAGGAATCAAACATATTTGGTGTATTTAGATAAGACACTTGTGGTACAAGTTGATTCGTGACTGAATCAACCATGATCTTCTTGTCCTTGACCAAGTTCTTCTTGTGTAAGGCTTCTAGCCTCATCTCCCTCTCGAACTGGAACCTCTATGCTCATGTAGGTGTCCAATACATTTTCTTTAGAGAGATCATATACTTCCATGCTTGGAAGTTGTTCAACTTCACCAATACTATCATCAAGCTGATGTGATAGATCACTTTGAAATGAGAACCTCAACTGAAAATAGCATAGGATTAGATCTTACCGATTTGAGGTGTCCGTCTTGGTTCCGTAGTTGGCTGATCTAGGGTTTGTCACAGAAACCTTAATTTTCAAAACTTGAAATATTTCAAATCTTATTGTATATACAGATATATCTCTTCAAATGGAGCTGTCCAATGTACTCCTTTTCTGAAAACAGTGGAGGGAAGCTCCCGGAATAGGAAGCCCTAATTTTCCAATTTCTTCGGCAGAAATTCCTGTTACTGTTTCTATGATATCTATGAAATTTCTGCTCCTATGTGTCTAACATTTCTCACTGAGGTAACCCTACATGTTCTGGATCCAAAACCATAGGTTTCATCAGAATTGGTTTAACTATTTGGTATTTATGATCCTTTTCCCAAGGTGACGTTTTACAGGACTGTTCAGAACAGCGAAGTTGTATGGCATGCCACGTGTCACAGGTTCATATTCTGAGTCTGATATTTGGAACAAGGAAATTAAAGTCCGTTACCTTTTTGGGGCATCTTTAGGAATTCAATTTGGACCTCTGTAGCCAAAGATATTGCAATTCTCCCCAGGTGTCCTGTTTAAGGATGAATTCTGGAAGAGGTTGGAACCCTAATGTGGAGGGATCATATCTCCCAGAATATAGAGAATATGAGGCTGATTTTTGGACACCGCCTGAATTAGGATTTTATATTTGTTCCATAAAATTTTCAGCTTCTGAGACTTATCCAAACTTGTAATATAGCAGATGTACCAAAACTTATCAGTTTTAGTATTTAGGGTTTTTCCAGCTCATGGTCAAACTAGGGTTTGACTTTTCTAGAGTTTCACCCAACCAAATTTCTTGATACAGGTCTATGAAATTAAGTTTTTATGAGGATAAAAATCCTATTATGGTCTCACTAAAAAATTCCTCTTCTGTAGAAAGCCCTAATTTCCACATCGAAAACTGAAAATGCTCGGAATCGAATTTCGCTTCGACAGAAAGATACGCCCTTCAATGGAGAGTCATCCTAGCATACTTTTGCTGATGGATTGTGGAGATAGACCCAAAAAGTAAGAATCCTTAGCTTCTGTAGCTGCACAATGTCTTCTTCTCAGGTTAGCTCTGATACCATGTTCGTTTTTCATCATATAAGCTAGTATTATGATCTTAAGATCTTTTCGCTAAGAGAATAATAAGCACAACAATAAAACATAAGCACATCACAAGAGAAAAGAGACACAAAGAGTTTTCATTGGGGTAAACATAAAGGAGAAAAACCCACAACTTCCTTAGAGATAGAATCAACACCAAAACAGTAAAATCCCAAAACAGTAAGATGATCTCCCAACAGCTCCAGTCTCTCTCTCTCACACTGAGAGAGCTTCTCCTCTCTCACTCATGTGCCCCAATGAGTGAGTGTGAGTGTTGAAAGTGAGATAAATAGAGAGGATCACTCTCTATTTATATTCTCTCATTCACTTGAAGTGCACTCTAACATGTTGGCCTCACTTAACAATTACTTACTAGAGCCGACATCTCTAGGAGTGTCTAATAACCCTAGTGCCCCACCACTTGTGGGGACTTTTCCTCCTCCGACCAATAGGAGGGTAACACAATGGTGGGGACTATTTCCCTGACTTACAATGACTCACCTAGGGTCGACTTCACTAGGATAGTCTAATAACCCAAGGGCCCCACAACTGTGGGGACTTTAACCCTTGACCAATAAGAGAGTTACCCACAATGACTTGACATGACTTTCTCATTATAGAAACTTCCTGATCGGAACATCGGGGTATGACATGACTCAAATACATCCCAGAATAAACATCGGGTTACAATAAATAAGAAATACAAGTGAATACATTTTGAAGTTACAATTACATCAACAGGTGGGATTTGGCAGATATTGAAAATCAGGAATTCATCTTTTTCATGATCGAATCTTATATCTTTCCTCTTTCTGATACCCTCCCTTCTTCTTTCTTTACACATCGTTGATTTGTATGAGAGCTCGTTGATCTATCAAATATTCATGGAATGCAGAAATTGAGACTTGAAATTTATTATGGCTGATACTTAGCATTTATTGCTTCTGATCTTCGACCTTTGCACCTTTCCACACCATTTATCTCCACGAGATTTTTCATGACCGTTGGATATGGCGGATTGCGGAAGGAGGAATTTGTACTTTACCATTTTTCACCAATGCATTATGTCTTTTCCATTTCCTCCTTTCTGCTTCTACCTTCAACAGAAAATAGAATGTGGAAAAATCAACTTTATGACCAACTTTTATCCCTTTCTGCTCTTCTGCCCCCATCTTTCCTTTGGAGAAAAAAAATTTCTGGCCTTTGAACTTCATGCGCTGCCTATCTAGGCCATCCATTTCCTGTCAACAATCAGCTAAGGGTGGAATCCTTTGTTTACATGAATTTCAAGGTAAAAAATCATAATTTATCTAAGTGTTTGGCATTCTTAACATAGAAATGTCCCTTTAAACGCCTGCAGACCTTCATCAAAAATATTTTAAGGTTCTATGATGCAAACATTTACATACCTTATTCATCATTATTGTCCAAATCTCTTACGAATTACTTAGCCTAGAAATGGTGCTAACAACTGGCTGCAACTAGGTATGTATCCTCCCTACAAGGTAGCAAAGAACCCCGTAGACCAAGTGCCAAATCCATTGGGAGAATCCCAACATTTCTTTAAATCCCCAACATGCTCTGAAAATAAAAAAACTAAACTGATGCTAAAACCAATATGAAAAATTACTGAAATAAAATGCTCGTGATGCCGACCTTATTCATACCTACCTACCCTACTTACTAATAATTAATGCTCAGTCAAGTAACTTCTAACTTCTAGTGAATCCAATCAAGCAAATGGTCCCATAAATGAACTTTAGCCTCAGTCTTGATCATAAACAAAGACGACAGACTTAATGGAAAAATGTTGTGATAAAGAAATTGATATTTACTGTAAGGACATAACCAACTGTTACCACTACAAATCTTCTCCATGTATTTTTCCACTAGATCTTGATAACCTGCAAACGTTTCTGTTATTTTTTTGTAATGACATAACTACTCCAACTGCAACTCTGCTAACATCCTTCCAAAATTCTTGTTGACACAAACCCAACCAAAAAAACCATAGTCAATAGGGGTTCCCACTTTTTCGACACTCAAATCGTAGTGATATCCCTGAGAACCATCCCAGATAGGTTTTACCCTATCTAGCAACACTCGCGAAGTGAATGAAGTCTCACCTGAGATGTTAGAGGGAGGGATGACGCAACCAAGTTTCTGTAGAATAGAAGAGAACTGTGGGCATCGAGGATTCATAAACTTATCTATCAGACCTAACCAATAACTTACTAAAAAATAGAACCATTCATCATTAGTTTCCTCATATCACATCATTCACTCATTACAAAAATAACCATGGTGTTGCACAAATAGATCTAGACAGATAACATCATTCATAAACAATAAAAATTGCATCATAGATCCATGCCATACATATACACCATTGGATTGCAGAAACAATAAGACATAAAGAGACAAAAATATAACAATACAATAGTTTATATCAACATCTCTCTCATTATATTAGCTTCAGCACAATCAACCACAAATTCAAAACATACAACAATTCAATTGAGCCTTGAACTCGCAATTCTCATTCCACAATATGATCTTGATTGTCCCACTATGAATTCAAAATTACATTTACAATTATTCTTCTATTTATAGGATTGCGCCTTTACACTCATGGTCCACTTCTAACTAAATCCTAATTGATTTTACCAACTAATGAAAAATATCCGCAAAATATGGTCAAAAAGTACAAAAAGTGACACAAAATATTCAAAAGTAGTCTATCTTTCTCATTGCGCATTATCTTCATATTTCATGTTGTCTTCTAAGTTTGTGCAAAATCCATCATGCTGCGCAACTAACTAATCCTAAAACCCTTTCCAAAATCCTCCCAACACAATCTTGTGGCTTGCCCTCGAGCCACGTCAGTTGGACATGGTGTTTTGGTTGATTTTTAGCTTGAAGTCTTCATACTGCTGAGAAATTTTTATTACCAGTGTTTTAATTTTCTAAGGAACGTCTTGATATCCAATCAAATCCTACCTTAATGTGTGCTCCACCATATTTTCATTTACTTCCTTCTTACCATCCTGCACAGCCTGCAGCGCAGTGACTGGCTTCACCAACAATTGGATCCAATTTCTTGGAACTCATCGAGCTGGTCATTGCACTTTCGCAGGAGGTCCTGAGCCCTTACGAATTGTTTTTGTAGCTCCTTTAATTCTGTTGACTATGTAATCTGAAAAATTGGTGGCATTTTCTTCGATGCCGTCTTCAATGTCTCCAACTGGCCCTCATCTTCCTATGACTGTTTGGTTAGTTTCTCCAACTTTTCATCTTGAACGACACTACCCAAAAATTGTGTTGTCGCCTCAGTAATATTTTTGACATCTTGCTCCATTTCTTCGAAATTGTACCACAATATCCTCGATGGCACCCTTCCGTTCTGCAACTTTCTCTGGTGGTGTGTCTAGGTAGAACAGAGCATTCAAAATAATGTTTTCATGTTGTAGCTATGTGATAACTTCTCCAAGTGACTTTACCTTTGTGGCTGCATCCAAATCCATGGTGCTTTCACAGATGTGTTGAAAAGCATCTGTAACAGCCTCTTCCACCTCCCCATGACTAGTGAACAGGTGCGTCTTTTCAATAATGAGGTGATCAGTTTCTTTCTTGAGATCTGTTATTTATTATGAATTTTTCATCTTGAGCTCCTCTTGTGCATTCCTCAGTGCCTCAATTTCTGGTGCTTTGTCAGATGCTAGTGTTTCCTTTTCTCAGTGCAAGTACTCTACTTCTTTTCGCAACATCTCCTCCTCTTCGTGCAATCGTAGGTACTGGTCACTGATCTCCTTCTGATGATCAACCAACTCATGGTTGGAGACCTGCTGCATGTGTACTAAGGTCTAGGTTGTCAACTTGTTAATGCCAAGAACAACACTTTGTAGCTAATGCAATGAGGAATTGATGTCCTCTCATCCAACATCAATTGTAGTCGGGGGAATATAAAAATTCTAGACCCATCGCTCAGTGCTAATTGATGCATATTCCTACACAGCGACACTCTCTAGTGCTCTTCTTGAAACAACATCATAAACATAATCTAACTTGGATCTTACCTCAACGAAGCCTTCCTGGGTGGAATTCCACATCTCTTTTTCTATGGTATCAGATGCATCAATGACGGCCTTAATAAGCTGTTGTAGCTACACCTCCAACGGTGTTCTGGTGTTGCTACTTGTATCCTACTCCACGTGCTTTCTTCATCCTTATTTTTGCAAGGATGCACGTTGCTTCTGGATCAGTAGTGTTCGTCGTCAACGAGTCTCCATCAAAGTCATGATGACTCTGCTCTTTGAGAAATAGATCCTTAGGAGAATATATCTATGGTCTTGTTGATATTTCTTTTGCGCTGAATGTTTCACACCATTCTACGAGCCAATCCAAGACTCTCGCTTCCAACTCTGTGTTCGTAAGCTTATAGGGCATCGATAGCCATTGTTTGTTACTGTAGTTTTGTGTCTGGATATGAATAGTGTGTGGCCCTATGGAGAACCGCATAATCCTCTGGTATTTTACAATTGCTTCTTCTAATAGACGAGGAAGTTTTGTAACTGCTTCTTACAACACTTCCTAATAGACCCAAAAGTGGATCAAGTAATCCTCTTTCCTAGTGGGTTTCTCGACCCACCATATATTTTGATAGTGCGTACCTTTACATACCTTAATCACTTCAACTTCTATCCCTTGGTAATCCACTAGCTCCATCCAAGCCACTAGTGTAACTAGGATCAAGAGCTAACTATATGTGAAAGGCTGCTCTCCGGCTTAGACTGCTAGTGCATCCTTTGTCAACTGGTTCAACAAGAAAATGGACCATTTAATTTGTACCCCTTCTACGCATTGTTGTTTGCACACAATCACCCTTGAAGTGCATTGAATGGGGTGGTTCTTGTAGACAATATTACTCTCTAATATCCTAGCACTGATACGCACTACGTGATCATTGATGATATTAGTGCGATACGCTTTGCCATTGCACTGCGAGTCATATTTTAGCTTCAATCAGGTAGTCAGTCGCTTATCATTATCCTTTCCTTTGAATCATTGTGATGGGTATGGCCCATCCTTTTGTAACCTTGTGATCTCTAAAATCAAATCCACTATGACTACAATGGGCATGTCCAACCATAAATTTCATCCATGAAAGCAAGCCAAGAGTTGCTTGACATAGGCACTTTTTTCATTTGGTCGCCCAAAATGTGGCATGTTGATAATCCCTAGCAACCCAGCTTTATCCAACCCCTATTCCCATGGATGTAAGATAGGTACTATGGGCCCTCCTGGGACTAAGGGTAACAACTCATAAGACTCATTCACTACATATTGTAATGCAAACAGGTCTTGATCATCATACTTCATCTTCATCGGTGCTAGTACAATTTCTGTATTGCACACCATCCCCCTCGGCAATGGCGGCATCCTAGGCTAATACTTCTAATTTTTGGTTAGCCACTGAGGCTGCGCACTAGTTCAGGTGGGAGTGATGTATCCTAGAACTTCATGAATGGAAACACCCATCTGTGCAGTAGAATCTACAACCCCATCTACGCAGTTCCCTCTCCTTGTTCCTTGATCGAGGTTCTTGTCTACCGCTTAAGTAGTGTCAAAGGGTTCGAATTTTAGCCCTTCTGCTTCCTCCTCATGACCAATAATGATCCAAATGGCATACTAAAAAATTCCTCAACAATGGTCACTGGTCTGATTTGTGACTAGTGCCTTAAGCATCACACAGTTCTGAACCTATCCTATAGGGATTTAGTTTGATACCATTCACCATTTTTGGAAGAATCGCTCCATCTAATTGCTGTAGTTGAAATCCCCCCTAGAATTAATGTAATTAACAAGGTATGGACCTAGCCAGTGCATCTATAACTTATCTAGATGCTTCATGAACTTGCTGTCATATAGTAGCACCAAATATCCATGCTGAAACTATTTGTTTTTTATGTGGCGATCATGACAAGCCTTCTGTTGATCCTTCTCGACATGCTGATGGAATCCTACTATAAAATAGTCTTCTTCGACCTGTATCAACTATACCATGCACTCCTCTAGTGTTGCTGCATCATCCATGCCTGTCACGGCAGAAATGCACAAACTAGGAACAATGTATTTCATAAGAATGACCGCCGCTTTCCCATATACCAATTTAAACGGTGTCTAGCCCATTAATCTCTTACAAGTGGTGCAATATTCCCATAGTAATGTAGGAATATTTAATTCCTAGTCATCGCGGTTAGCATTACATACCTTTGTAAGCGCATGCTCTAGTATCTTATTGAAAGCTTTGACTATTCAATTTTCCTGCGGATGATATGGCGTAGTTTTCTTATGCTGTATTTGCAATTATTCTCTCAACATGATTACTGTGCGGTTTATGAAATGGATTCCTTGGTTTCTCATCAATATTGTTGGACATATAAACTATGTCACAATTTTGTCAAACATAAATATTGTTGTTGTCGCAGCAGTGTAATCCACAACAGGTGCGGCCTCCGTCCACCTCGTCAAGTAGTCTGTTGCTGTAATTATGTATCCCGCACTAGTTCTCTTCCCAGGTGGGTTGATTGGTCCCAAAAAATACAATTCCCATTTATCAAAAGGTTGCAAGTTTACTTGCGGTACTAGTGGCATCTCATCCCGCCGCGATGGTTTTCAAGTGCATTGACATACATAACACCTCCGCGCATAACCTGTCACATCATTGTGTAAGGTTAGCCACCAAATCCATGCATGAAGCACCTTTCTCATAGTAGCTCATCCTCCATAGTGTCCACCAGCAGCTGCTGCATGTGCTTCTTCCAAAATATGGCCTTTTTCTTGTGGTAGGACACACTGCCGTAAAATCTCATCTGGGCCAAGTTTATATAACTTGCCAACAATCAATTGAAAATACAAAGCTTTGACCACCAACTGCTTCTTCTGTCTTGTTGATAAATATTCTGGCGTGACTCAGGTTTCCAAGAACGGTATTATTAGGTCATAATAATCATCCGCTATGTTGACTCTAAATAGCTGCGCATCCGGTAGTCCCTCATCAATGTTTGTTGGTTCTTTGCCTATCTCAATCCAAGACAGATGGTTAGGGCCAGCATTCAAGCAACTCGGCTTCATAATTATCTCAAAATCAAACTCCTGAAAGAGAAGTAGGCAGCGCCAAATATTCCTCCCCAACACAGGCTTATTGACCAGATACTTCAAAGTAGAATGGTCAGTAAACATCTTAAAATTCCCACCTAAGAGGTAATGCCTGATTTTTTGTAGCGCATATACCATTGCGAGACCCTTTCTCTCTATGGTCGTAGTTCTTCTAAGCAAATGACAACTTATAACTAGCGAAAGTGATCGAGTGATCAATATCTCCTTCTCCTGGATGTGCGAGAACTATGCCTAGCATGATAGATGATGCATCGACATGGATGTGGAACTCTTTGTTCCAGTCTAGGAACACAAGTATTGGTGTAGAAGCCATCTTGGCCTTAAGAGTGTCAAATATTCCTTGACATTCTGGACTCCATATTGAATGAAATATATTTCTTTAATAATTTCTCCATTGGGGTAGTAATTGTAGCATATCCTATGATGAATTTGCAATAATACCCAGTGTGCCATAGTGTCTCCCTAAGCATCTTCACATTTGTTGGTGGTGGTAAGCTCAAAATAAGTGCAATATTTGCAGGTCAACCAACAATTCTTTCTTGCAAACAATGTGGCCCAACAGTATCCAAAAAGGTGTGCAAAAAATACACTTCTCGAAGTTCCATGCAACTTGATGTTGTCAACATCTTTCCAGCATCAATCGCAAGTTTTTTAGATGATCCTTAATGAAACCATACACTATCCAGTCATCCATATAAAATTTTATGAACTTCTGAATGAAATATTTGAATGCAACAACAACAACCCAGAAAAATATTGCAGGTGAATTCTTCAACCCAAAAGGTATTACTGTGTATTGGAAACATCCCCATTCGGTGACAAATGTTGTTTTATGTTGATCTTCTTTGGTGATTCTTATTTGTCGGTAGCCAAAAAATCCATCTGTAAAAGAGTACATTTTTTGACCGCCTACTCCTTCCAATACTTCATCTATGAATGGTGTTGGGAACGGGTCGTGCATACATGTATCATTAAATTTTATGAAGTTGAAATAGATTCAAACTTCATTGGTTTTCTTGTCTTGGACCAATATAGGACTGATCCATTCTAATTCTTCCACTAGCTCAATGATTCCAGCATCTAACATACTATCTATCTCAGCTTTAACCTTCTCTTTGTACCATGGATTCAAGTAGTATGGTCTCTGTCTTACTGGTTTCACATCAGGATTTAATGGAATCTTCATCTCTCTCAGGTCACCCAATAATCCTTTCATTTCAGAGAATTTGGTTGGAAGTAGATCTTGAAATTCATGTAGAAAATCCATGACCTTGGCCATGGTATCCTCGTCCCAGTAGTCCCCAACACTTGTAAACTTTAGGTTCTCCTCCATCCCAATGTTAACCTTTCTAATCTTCAATGGCTGATTCATGGGGTCAGTCATTATATCTAGTGTTGCGACATCCCTACTCCCTTCTGTCTTTCGAATATTGATATTCCGTAGCTCATCATCATCCTCAAGTTTTCCAGACACATTATAAGATTCCATCATTGACTGCTTGTGGAAATGCACATGTGGGTCCACTGGATATGCGATCGACACTACTTTTAATACCACATCTTGGATGATCTAAAGTGCATTGTTGACATCTAGATTAGCATCTGCAAAACTAAATGTATGAGCAAAGAAAGTCGTCAACTCCTCCCAAGGGGTTATTTCTCTATGCAACTCTGCTGATATATACCATGATCTTGTCATTTTTTCCAAGGTGTGAATAAAGGCATGGACCCATTCATCATGTAGTCATGAGGCCCACAATGTTTGGCATTCCATCAAATGGATTCTAGGGTCATTTCTCCCATCGTACTTTCCAGTGTGATACACGTATGTGCCTCCAAAGCAAACTGTCATCAAACATCGACACCGCGCCCATCCAGTAATTGTCTTTTTATGGGTCATCTACCAATGTGATGGAGTATCCTTTAGTGCTTCCTCCAATGCCAATAGTCACTTTGTTTCTGATACTTTTTCTTCAAACTCCATCAAGAACCCAAACAAATCAGGGAGCCCTTCTTAAATTGGTAATTCAACAATCTCAGTCGCGACATGGCACAACGACTACGTGATCAAACGACACTTTGACACCTCATGCATGTGGTTTCACCAACTCTCTAATGCATCATTACAATCAGAATATGTAGATATAGAGGTGCACCAACCAAGTTCTCCGTTAGCAGTTGGGTGGATGTAATCTTAGGAATTTTTTTAGGTGTGATCCCATCCTCTAACAACTTCATCTTTCACTAGTTCAATATATCTCCATCCTTCATTTGGATCCATACAAGAAATGAATCGGATGTCTTGATACTCAAATGTCATCATCCAATTCTTGAAGTTAATCACTGCCATACTGTCATTGGTCCATCCTGTTATCACTATTTTCACTCAGCAAGAGATAGCCGAAAGGCAGGACAAAGCGACCACAATGAAAAAAAAACATAAAAATTCTAGTCACGGGCTGGCCAAGAAATTTTGTTAAAGGGACAACATTTCTTCTGCGATGACAATTGAAGGATGAGCTAGATCAATGATCGAAAGGTTTTTCGCGAATACCACATGCCGGATCAAAATTTCATTTCTATCCTCATGAAATGACGTTAAAGCTACCACGAGTTTCAAGGGTCCCGATTGACGAAATACAGATCAAGGGAGGAGATTGATTTTGTCAGATCGAATTTCTCACGAAAGTTTTGGTCCCCTAATCCATGAAATGACTTAAAGAGCAACAACATTTGACAGTGCAGATCTTACCAATGAAAGATCTCCGATGGACATTCTCTCCATTGATGAGACTTGCACGGGATAAATCGTCTTAGGGATTCACAAAAAATGGTACTTCAGTACACATGTGTGGTTGAGATCGAAGGAAGTTTCAAATCGAAAGGTCTAAAATTATGGTATTCATCAAATTTCACAGAAAGGAGAATTTAGAGGTGAAATGTATGAATCTGCGTACGGTCTGCTTGTTCCGAAAATACGTTGTTAGTGTGAAATATTGATATAGATGTGTGAAGGGACAAAGCGATAGGAAATCAAATGGCTTGATACCATCAGAGAATGCCTACAATGGAGGAGTTATCTCCATGACATAGATAACCCTCCTGAACCCAAAGGTCACTGGATTAAGTGTGCTGAAATCTGGACAATAGCTTGAAAGGTCGAATTGCAGAGGGCCAATAGAGCTTCCACATGAAGCAAGAAGACGATTATAATAAGGAATACTCTGATACTGTCATCAGGTGAAGGTAGACAAATACAAATTTATTTTCCATATTCCAGGAGCCGAATGGGAAAATTAATTGGGACAGATGCCAGGGGTCATTTCCACGGCCAATGGAATAACATCATAGTATAAAAGACGGCGTGACATGGATCTCCACATAAATGCCAGATCTAAAAACCACATGATCACTCGTGCTATCACCAGGATACTCAATGGTTAAGTGTGTGGGGGCACTGATGGGGTTATTGTCATGTTTGTATTTCCAGCTCTATACAAAGCACTATTCATAAATCCATTAAGAAATAGATTCTTGGTGAACATAGATTGAAAATTGAGAAGGTTGAATGTTGTCCCACTATAAATCCTGAAAGCATTGAGGGAGGCCAGCGATGTTTTGTGTGTTTGCAAAGTTGATTTATCAGGATATTTTTCCAGTTGCTAAACCCTGGCCCAGGACCCCATTGTTCCTAAATTCCCATGCTAGGGGAATTCCAACCATCATGGTACATTCATTGTATTAGAAAATCCTTCCATCTTCATTAGGTTCATGAAAAGGATGTTCATCGGATTAGATGGATCTCCTAAAGGTGGTGAGGGAATTACTATCATAATAGAAGGTTGCACCCCCACAAGGACAGTTCCTGGAATTTCCTATCCAGCGAACATCCCTCCAAAACCCCCAAACTTGGTTGCGGTCTGTGTAATATTAGCATGTAGTGACCATTTCTAAGGGTGGTCCATCTGAGTGAATGCTCAGACTGGAGGAGGGGAGGTCCAAATTATTCATCATCATCTTTGTTAATTCCACTTGCCAAATTTTTCTGAGGTGATGAGGAGGTTGAAGACGAACCCCACCGTATTTCCTACAAGAGGACCCTCCTCATGGGAGGTAAAGAGTAAAAGAATGAAAATCCACTTCAAAGGCTTGTTACTGCCAAGAGGAATGCAGCCCTTCTTCAATTCCCCTCATATAATAGTGTTTCCAGGAGAGGGGGGAGCTATGAGGAAGGGTGAGCACAGAAGGTACACAAAATTTCTTTCCAGCCTTAAACCCATGTAGAAAGGTGCCTTTGAACACATAATGAGCACAAATGGGAAGAAGGAAGAAACGTTGCAGACTCGACAGAGAGGTAAACGGTTCGATCCCAGTCAGCAATGATCCACCCAAAGGTGTCGTGAGCCATCGTTTTCAAGGCCAACAAGCTCGGAGCCAGAAACTTTGCGCTTCCATTCATACCAAGCATGCATATTTTCTCCATAATGTTTGTTTGATATGTGTAAATCATGACAAAGACACCACGTTCTAGTTGGTTGGAATTTTGATCGCGATTTTTAACTAGCTTCTCACCATGTTTCGAGATTAATCTTGGGGGTCTGAAGTGCTATAAAAGGACTCCCATAAAGGGAAAAAAGGTTGTTGGAACCTGAGAGTTCTTTTTATGTAATTTTACCCTTTTTTAATACAAGGAACAAAACCGGATCTGGGCTTGTGGATGTGAGAATTCCTGTGCATTTCTTAAGTTGCAATTTGTGCTTTCCTTTCCTTATGTGCATGTGCTTATTTTTATCTCTTTACATTTTTTTTTCTTCATGTCATAGACTTAGTGTATAATGGTTTGGAATTCATACTCATTTTATTCTGCCATTGTCTTCAATATCCACCAATCATTTCTTCCAAAGTTGGTGTAGAATTCACCCTTGTGGTGCTCTACATCGATGGGTTGTCATCTTTCCTCATTTATCACTAGACCCTAACATATTGACCATGACTAAGGTGTTATATTTATCTTGTAGACATTCTCTATGTAGACTATTCTACGTTTCCTTGGCATTTTTTACTCCTTTGCCCCAACATATCTCATCTCGTTTCCACCTCCAACCTCCAAAAACATACTCCGTGATGATATGTCTAGCCTTGTTATCCATTTGTAAGAGATCCCTCTCTAGAATCGGAGAAGCCAACTCCTAGTCCTAAACTGGTTATGTTGTTTCCCCAGGGTATGCCCTCCCTAGCCTAAGGTGTGATTCTGGGTGCTAGCTAATTGGCACCATTTCCGGGGATGAAATTGAAAATCATCCATGGGAAGAACGACAAATATTCTAATAATAAAGGATTTTTGTGGGAAAATAGAGACCCCTGCACGTGAAAAGGTTGTATCATTTTACCTAGAGACTCCACTTTAAAATTTCTAAAGAATCACTCCATTGGGGAAATCAACGGATGACAAGATCGATACAAGGAAGAAGATTCAAAGACTCTTCAAACTATGGATGATAGGGCCGTAGACCAGACTGTTGATGGTGAATGACAGTCAGGAATCCAAAAGAAAATGAATCTTTCAATCGGTGACTTCCATAAACCTGTGTTTCCAATACTGTAATAGCTCGACTAATTTCATTGTACTAAAAATTTAGTTTCCAACAAGGAATTGGAAGCTTCCACAATGTGTGTGAATTCATTATGAAGGAATGGGTAGGCTTGGAGAGAAGATGAGATACTTATGATTCAGCTTTCTCTAGAACATCTTGGCTCTTCTTGTAAATATTTCTTTCGCTTTCCTAAGTTTGTTAGAATAGTTTGTCATAGCTTATTTCCCCCTAAGAAAATTCATGAGTTCACTCCTGTATATCCTTCCCTGCTAACATAGAGTATCTCTCTGTCCTGTACGTCTGATTTTAGTCTAGACCCTCCTCCTGAGACCCCTGATGTTAAGAGGAAACCTGATGGGACCAATGATTTGGTTTTTGAGAGCATATTTTTTACACAATACTTCGTTGCACCCAATATCCAAAGTCGATACATGCCTCTCGCCTACCTCAGAGCCTTCATGATTTCCCTACAAAACACTATAAATAGCTCCCCGATTTTGATGGAGAATCTAAAGGCCTTACAACTGAGAAAAAGTTATAGGATTTTGAATATTTTCTTGATATTTTTAAGATAGAGCATGATGACGTTTGTATGAGAGCTTTTTCCCAATATTTGCAAGGCTATGTCAAAAAATGGTTCAGACATTTGTAGCTGGAATTTATCAATACATGGGAGGAATTTTCTCGTATCTTCCTAGATTTTTGGGGTGAAAGGAGGTCATTAAACCAAGTGCTCTCAAAGTTTTATTCTATGAGGAAATGTGAAGGAAAAACTACGTCAAGTTTCAACAGAAGGTTCACGAGTTTCTATTATGGCATGCCCAAAGAAATTCATCCCTTAGAGGGTGCAAAAAAACTGCATTATGCGTCTATTTTTCCTCCCGATTTGTCTTTATTTCTATTGGAAAGAAAATAGGCATCATTACAGAGGATGTTTTCTGATGCCTTGGACGTCAAAGAAAATTTCATATTGTCTAGAAAGATACTAGACCACAGCGGTACTAATGAAAACGATGAGGAGTTGGGCCAGGTAGAGGTGCATGAGACAGACGAGGAATTCCCTTGGCAACTTGCATTTTCTTCCAGTATATAGAAAGAATATCATCCAGGGGGTGGAAAGGTGGGCACTTTTATCAGTTCATTCCTTTGAGATTGCAACCAACCTGTTGTGAGTTGCATCCATGGTGGCCTCGAAAGAGATTACAACATGCCTATATATGATGAATATGAGGATGACCACTGGGATGACATGCCAAGAGAAATAGTTTGAGATCCTACAGGACTGGGACTTAACTGGGAAAAATACGAGGTTGCTAGAATTAGGACCTCTTCATACATCCTAAACGCAAGGACCCCGTATAAAGGGGAGATGTTTTTCTTGCTCGGCCCTGTTGAGGAGGATGACTGTGACCTTTCTAGAGAGAGTCCAAAAGATAAAATTCTAGTTCTTGAAACCCATAACCAAGAACACGGTGCATCATTTGAAAACTACCTAGAGCACTATTTACATGGTTCCTTTGGAAACCAACCCGTTTGTGAGGAGGAGGGGTTGTTTCTTGAGCAATTTTCCTAATACAAGCATACAACAGATTTGTCTAGATGCTACAGTGTTCCTTATGGTCATGTCCCTGATCATACAAAAATATTTTTCGACCAGGAAGTAGACGTGTCCAATTCTATTGAGGAACACAATGCTACTTTTTTCAAGACACTTGTGAGAAATCAGGCCATGAATTCTGGAATCTCACACAAAAAGGTTGATGCCGTGGGTACAAAAGATCAAGAGGACACCTCCCAAAGTTTTATGAGAAGTCACCTCTGCATGATGTTGGAAGAATTGAGTTTGGAATATTTTTGTCACATTCGACTAACAGTGGAAGAATTCAGCAGCCATCAGGGTTTCTATGATCTAGTAGTGGAATACATGGGGTAGCTAGATAAATTTACTGTAAAGATAAATTTATTTTTTATAAATTAGTGTCACTGAGTCTTTTAGTAGTGTTATCCATACCACATGAGAAGAAATGGGATTTCTAGGACCATTTTCTTGGCTGGCTTCACTGGAAGTCATAAATTACTTGACCAGGTGATGAATTCCATTATATAGGATAGGTAGGTAGGAATGAATAAGCTTGACATGACAAGTGTTTCCCTCACAAGAATTTTTTCTTGAGTATAAAATTAGCTTTTTAATTGTTTCAGTCATTTGGATTAATTTTGGTCCTTTGGAGCATTTTTGAAAGATTGCAGCAAAGATGGAAGATCCACCTAATGGATTTTGGCATTTGGTCTATGTTTTTCTTTACTAACTCATAGAGAGGATAAAATCCCTAGCTGGAGCCATTTTTTATCACTATTTTTCACTCAGCAGGAGATGGCGAAAAGGTAGGATAGAGCGACCACAACCAAAAAACACATAAAAATTCCAAGTGCAAGGTGGCTGAGAAATTGTGTTAAAGGGACAAGGTTTTTTCTGCGATGTTGATCGAGGGAAGAGCCAGATTTACTGTTGAAAGGTTTTTCACAAATACCACAGGCACGATCAAAATTGCCTTTGTATCCTCATGAAATGGCATTAAATAGACCATGAGTTTTGAGGGCCATGATTGACGAAAGACAAATCAACGGACGAGATTGATTTCACCGGATCGAAGTGCTCGCAAATGTTTTGGACCTCTAATATATGAAATGAGTTAAAGACTAGAAACATTTGACGGTGCAGATCTCGCCGAAGAAATATCTACGAAAGAGATTATCTCCGCTGATGAGACATGCATGGGACAAATTATCTCAGGGATTTGCAAAAAATTGGTACTTCAGTGTGCGGTTGATATTGAAGGGAGTTTCAAATCGAAAGGTCCAAAAAGATGGTATTCATCAAATGTCACAAAAAGGAGAATTTAGAGGTGAAATGTATGACTCTGGGTACGGGCTGCTTGTTCTGAAAAGAAACTGTTAGTGCAAAATATTGAGAAAGATATGCAAAGGGCTGAAGCAACAAGAAATAAAATGCCTTGAAACCATCAAAGCATGCCTATGATGGAGGAGTTGGCTCCACGATATAGATAAACCTTCTAAACCCAAAGGTCACTACATCAAACATGCTGAAATTTGGACAATATCCTAAAAGGTCGAATTGTAGAGGGCCGGTAGAGATTCCACATGAAGCAGGAAGATGATTATAAGAAGTAATACTTTGATACCATCATTAGGTGAAGGTAGATGGATACAAATGTATTTTCCATATGTCAACATCTGAATGGGCAAATTAATTGGGACTGACACTAGGCGTCATTTCCACAACCAATGGAATAGCATTGTAGTATAAAAGATGGTGTGACGAGGATCTCCACATAAATTCTGGATCTAAAAACCATGTGATCACTCATGATATCACCAGGATACTCAATGTTAAAGTGTGTGGGGGTGCTGATGGGGTTATCATCATGTTTGGATTTCTAGCTCTATATAAAGCACTATTCTTAGAGCCATTAAGAAACAGAGTCTCGGTGAAAATAGAATGAAAATTGAGAAGGTTGAGTGTTGGTCCACTGTAAATCATAAAATCCTTGAGGGAGTCTTGTAATGTTTTCTATGTTTGCAAAGTTGGTTTGTTGGGATATTTTTCCAGTTGGTAAACCCTGGACGAGGACCCCATTGTTCCTAAATTCCCATGCTAGGGGAATTCCAAACATCATGGTATGGACGTTCATTGTATTAGAAAATCCTTCCAGCTTTATCGCGGTCATTACAAGGAAATTCATTGCATTAGATGGACGTCCTTAAGCTGGTGAGGGAATTACTATCATAATAGAAGGTTGCACCCCTGCAAGGATAGTTCCCGGAATTTCTTGTCCAGCAGACATCCCTCTAAAACCCTGAGACTTGGTTGCATTCTATGTAATCTTAGCACATGGTGACCATTGCTAAGGTTGGTCCATGTGAGCGAATGCTCAGAATGGAGGAGGGGAGGTCCAAATTATTCATCACCATCTTTGTGAATTCCACTTGCCAAATTTTTTTGAGGTGGTGAGGAGGTCGAAGACACACCCCACTATATTTCCTACAAGAGAACCCTCCTCATGGGAGGTAAAGAGTACAAGAATGACAAGCCACTTCAAATGCTTGTTATTGCCAGGAGCAATGCGGCCCTTCTTCAAGTCCCCTCGTATAACAATGTTACCAGGAGAGGGGGGAGCTATGAGGAAGGTTGAGCATAGAAGGGACATAAACTTTCTTGCCATCATTAAGCCCATGCAAAAAGGTGCCTTTGAACACAGAATGAACAAAAATGGGATGAAGCAAGACATGTTGTAGACTCGACAGAGAGGTAAATGGTTCAATCCTAGTCAGCAATGAACCACCCAAAGGTATCCTAAGACATCGTTTTCGAGGCCAGTGAGCTCGGAGCTAGAAATGTCATGCTTCCATTCGAACCAAGCATGCATATTTTCTCCATAATTTTTGTTTGATATATGTAAATCATGGTGGAGACGCCACATTATAGTTGGTTAGAATTTGATCATGATTTGTAACCAGCTTCTCGCCCTATTTCGAGATTAATATTAGGGGCCTGAAGTGCTACAAAAGGACTCCCACAAAGGGAAAAAAGTGTTTTTGGTCCTAGTTGGAACCCAAGAGGTTCTTTTTTATGTAATTTGACCCATTTTTAATATAAGGAATAGGGCCAGATGTCGACCTGTGGATGTGAGAATTCCTATGCATTTCTTAATTTGCAGTTTGTGCTTTTATTTCCTTATGTGCATGTGATTCTTGTTATCTATTTACATTTTGTTTTCTTCATGTGATAGACTTAGTGTATAATGGTTTGGAATTTGTACTCATATGATCCTTCCATTATCTCTGATATCCACTAAACATTTCTTCCAAATTTGGTACAGAATTCACCCTTGTGGTGCTCTACACCAATGGGCTGTCATATTTCCTCATTTATCACTAGACCCTAACATATTGACCATGATCGAGGTGTTATCTTGCTCTTGCAGACATTCTCTTTGCAGAATGCTCTACATTTCCTTGGTATTTTTTACTCCATTACCCTAGCATATCTTGTCTCGTTTCCACCTCCAACCTCTGAAAACTTACTTCATGATGATATGTCTGTCCTTGTTATACATTTGTTAGATATCCCTTTCTAGAATCAGTGAAGCCAACTCCGTTTCCAAAAGTGGTTCTGCTATTTCCCTGAGGTATTCCCTACATAGTGTTAGGGTGCAATTTCGGGTGCTAACACATCTGAATTCATATCACCAGCAATGCAGGATAGGAGCCTCCCCCATCAACAACTTCAATCACATCAAAATCAGAATAGGTGTTCATACCTTCAACATCCACAACCAGGTTCGACACACATCTGATTGGTTTCACTTTAGCCTGATTAGCCAATCACAACTTTATAGGGGACCACCACAATGTAGAAATCCCCATATTTTTCTATGTTTTCTTTGTCAGAATATTCACATCTGAGCCTAGATCCAAAATTAATGAATCTACTTCATAGTCCCCAATTTGAATATTCATTCACATTTCTTTGCCCATATTTTTCTTGTGTAAAGAGTTCACCACAGAGTCCTTCTACTCCTTACCTGGATGGTGCAACAAATGTTCAATCTAAGCTAGAGCATCAGGATCTCTTTCTTGAGATAGGAAACTTTCAAAGAAGTGCTACAAGGTACCATGCTACCGTGAGGGTCCTACCTCCAATGAAGAATCAAAAGTAGAAGACATTTCATAGACATGTGACTTACTAGGATTTCTTCTAATCGCATCCTAGGATTCAAAGAATGTATCTTTTTCAGTTGTGATATCAAACGTCACCTTCTTCTTCCTATCCAATTGTACCTGCGGGAGGGGTCCATCCTCTTTGGTCGTCGCACCTCCGTGAGTGACGATGGAAACGTCAACATCCTCGGTTCTGAGTTTTGCTGAGATTATCACAACTGTCGATCCTTGAATTTGGTTCATTGATGGATTCTGGTTCAGTGGAGGATTCTGATTTATTTGTTGATTCATACTCTTATTCTAAAGTGGAACTTGATTCTAAGCCTCATTCTACAACTGAGGAACATTTTTGGCCTGCCATCTTGCAATCAGCTATGGTAAATTGTCAATAGTATGATCAAGTGCAGTGTAGTATGTACACGAACACTACAAGTGTGGGAAATCTCGCTGGTAATTTCTAAATACCCCACAATTGTAACACTGGAAAAGTCCGCGACCTCGTCCTCCTCCTCTCCAAAGCCTCCTGCTCTTCCTCAGAATCTTCCGCAGAATCCTCCTTACTGCTAGTACTGTTGTTGAGCCATTTAATATGGTGGGGGATTTGGTTGTTGATGAACATAGTGTTCTTCTTGGACATACTGTGGATGCGGTGGAGCCATTGACATATGGTTTTATCATGGTTGCGGTGCAAATTGTGGCTGTGGCTCAAACTATGGTTGTGGCTGCAATGAAACAAACTACATTTGTGGCAATGGTGTGTACTATGATTGAGGTGGTGGTTGCAAGACATGCTTTAGTTGTGATTATTGTACTGTGCAATGATCTTCTCCCTTCACATAGTATGGGTCATATGCCCTTTCCTAGAGTAGCTCATAAGCACGACTGTATTTGTCTTCATGCCTGACGGAGTGACAAAACATGCAGTATAAGCTCGACGGTTTTGATACCATATTCTGCATGTAGCTACATTCTTCATGTCGATGCCCATATACTTAGCTTATGAGACACCATGGTACACTATCATAACTTAGTGGGTTCGGTGCCCAAAATGGGAGATAATTTCTGAAGTCAAGAAAATTATCTTTGGTGTGTCCATCTGCACGACAATAAGTGCACCAAAGATCTTTGCTATTTTATTTCCCCTTCTTAATGTCTTGCAACTGAAGTGTGAGGTTCGCAAGATGCACCTGAATTTGGTTCATACCATATGTGCTCTCTCCAATGGCTGAAGCTTCCAACTTCATGGTGATCTCCAGGGCCTCACTTCGAGTCGCAATATTTAACTACATCAGTAGCTACCATATATGAGGTACTAGCACTATAATGAACCATTATTTTTGTTGAACTTCGCTCATATCAAAACAGACTCGTGCCATTAGTGTCTTAAATCTCAGGTTGAAGTCCCAAACAGTATCATTCATAAATCACTTAATCTCTTTCAACTCAGTAATATACAATCCTTCAGAATTTGGTTTTCAGAATTCTTCAATCAGTCCTCTCTTCACATCATCCAGCATTTTTCCAGGAGTCCACATAGGAAATTGTATGAATTTCATATACCAATCCGATGCACAACCCCAAAGAGTAGTCTCTAGTTGTCCTTTCTTAATGTCATCGTCTGTGGCATGTTTGACAGTCCATGTTGCCTCACATAGGAACCAATACTACTTTGGATCATCAATCCTGTTTCCATGGAACAAAGTTAATTGTGTATCGTCACCCGCCATCCGGGGCCTTCTTCCTACAGATGTTGATTTACTACTAGAGTGCTACTGACACATTGGGAAAGTTGATGTGGAATTTGTGTTTCTTCCTAAATGTGGAGTAGTGCATGGAGGCATGGGTACTTTACTGTTGGGGTTTGATCTTACTATTGTTCTGGGCATACTCTAAGTCTATTCTTCCTCTTCGTCAATGTAGGGTCGCTTCATCCTCTGTGGTTTTCCTTCGTCATATTGCATTTCAATCGCAGCAGGACCTTCCCCTATCCTCTTCCTCTTCTCTTGTCAAAACCTTGCTCCTCCCCTCGCAAGGCAACTTTCTTCCTCGCCTTCCCTTATAGTATTCATCGAAACTTGCACCCATCTACCCCTTATCTTCCCATTTGTCTCCCCCCTTTCATTTTGGTATGCACTACCTCCGCACACTAGAGTTATACTACTCGAGGGGTATCTTCAGTATATCGTTTTCACAAACAAGCATCAAAATTGACAATTGCAGAGACAACAAGAACCTACCTCTAGGTTCGTTGAAAATCCCTTTCTACTTCACTGTAGGAATTGGTAGTGTTGACTGCAAATTCAATAATATATCCTTCTAGGATACTATCTAGGAAGACCTCAACAACTTGTGATGCTTTATTGTTAGTTTCCTGCAGTTCTTGGATCAATTCAAGGGTCCAAGATGTTGGCTCCCCTCCTTTGAAATTTGTCTTCTTGTACATGAATTGTGCCAACCACTCATACAGTATGATGGGGAATTCATAGATAAAATAATCGTGAGGACCATCATGTATGTATCTCACCAACTACTTGTCCGTCTTCAGCCTAGGGTTCTGATTTTCCACTTCAACAAATTCTCACAACTTCTGATCAAAGCAATCTTGAATTTCTAGTCGTGTCGGATGCCAAATATCCTCCTCTTAGTTGCAACAAGGTCTCGACAATGGAACATTTTGTTGGTGCAAACACAACCAACAAAACCTTAGTCGATAGGGGTTCCTGCTTTGTCAACACTCAACTCAACGTGAAATCCCTAAGCACCGTCCCAAACAGGTTTTACTCTATCCAGCAATGCCTGTGAAGCGGATGAATTCTCAACCGAGATGTTCGAGGGAGGGCTGATGGAACCAATTTTCTGTAGAATATAAGAGGACTATGGGAATCGACAATTCATCAACTTATCTGTCAGATCTAACTAAACGCTTACTCAAAAATAGAATCATTCATCATTACTTTCCTCATATCGCATCATTTATTCATCACAAAAATAACCATGTTGTTGCACAAATAGATCTAGAAAGATAACATCATTCATAAACAATAAACATCGCATCATGTATCCATGTCGCACACATTCACCATTGGATGGAATAAATAGAAATAAAGAAAGATACAAAAAGATAAAAGTATAGCAGTTCATATCAACATCTATCTCATGATATTATCTTCTGTGCAATCAACTGCAGATTCAAAATACACAACAATTCAATTGAGCCTTGAACTCGCAATTCTCATTCCACAATATGATCCTGATTTTCCCACTATGAATTCACAATTACATTTAAAATTATTCTTCTATTTATAGGCTTGTGCCTTTACATTCTTGGCCCACTTCTAACTAAATCCTAACTGATTTTACCAACTAATGTCCAATACCTGCAAAATATGGTCAAAAAGTACAAAAAGTGACACAAAATATTCAAACGGATTGTATCTTTTTCCTTGCATGCTATCTTATTCTTGTGTGGTGGTTGTTGAGTTTGTGCCACATCCATGATGCTACACAACTAACTGATCCTCAACCCCTTTCCAACAATGGTCTTCAAGAAAATCATGCAAGGAATGCTCCTAACCATTTGAAAATGAGACATCAACTTTTTCATACAAAAACTCAGAATTTAAAACTTGATTCCTTGCATGCGTTTCAAAGAAAATAGGATTGTGTTCTTCAATAGAATCAGGAAAATTAATTTTTGAATTTAGAAAACATAAATAAGTATCCCATTTGGAGTCCTCCTCTTCTTCTTGGTGACCCACTCCATTATTGCAAACATGTAACCGACCATCCTGACTGAAAAGTCTTTCCATATACTCAACTATGGGATCATAAAGAACATGATAGGTTTCATATTTTTTATCATTTGCTTGCCATAATCATGCTGCTCGAAATGCACCTCATATGGTACCCTGTCAAACTAATCTCCAAAAGAATCTAGAAAGGAATTCTCGTAGAAATTTTCAAAAGACACATCAAATACTTTATTCAAAATATCAAAATTTAAATTTTGATTTCTTCCAAATGTCTTAAAGGAAATATCATTATTTTCTTCAACAAAATCAAGTGAACAAGATCCTTTTTCTTGAGATGAAATTTCTGAATTTGAAAGGTTTAAATAAGAATTCCATTTAGAGTCTTCATCGCCTTCTTTGTAGTCCAACTCTTCATCATAAAATGATGGTTTTTTCACATGTTGAGATTGACTATATGATGATCCTCTAGCTCACCTTCCACCTATAAATAGTTCATGAAATTCTCTATTATCTCAAATTCCCATTTTTGTTTAGAGATTTGAAGCATATGTCTCAGCAATTCAAATGAAGAATAACAAAAAGGAAAACTGTCACTTCCATCACACTCACTATATTCTCTGTTTTTATCCCTTTGACCTTGGACTACAATGGAATTTTATTCATGAACAAGGTATGAACTTTCATACCTTTCTTCTAAATTTGATTCAAGGTCTGATTCCTCTTTACTTGAATTTACAAAACATGTGGAGGGACTATTAGACTGCAATTTTATAGAGTTAGGGTTCTCTATACAATCATCCACAGAAACATTATAACTTTGAAGAAACTACTGCTACAAAAGGGTATTTTCTGATTGGACATGGGTAGTCTCCTCATGTGGAAAAATCTCAAGAGTTTAAATATATGAGGGAGGATTTGAGTTACAATTCCAACTTCTTTCTTGGTCACACAAGGAATGAAAATACCATTGCAAAGTATCATCATCTTCAGAAAAAGAGACATAGATGGTTGAGACAGAGATTTGGCTTATGTCAGCCTCAATCAAGGAAGACATTACCAACTGCTGGGAATTTTCTCACATATCATGGAAACTTGTTTGTATTTCTTTTTTATTTCCTGTATTCTATTGGCTACTAGAATATTGACTTTGATTGATCCTTCCTTCATTTATAGTAACATCTCTATTTCTCAATTTGATATTTCTTTGGAGATCGCCTATAGCCTACAAATATCCTCTTTGGTATTGTTATGACTCTTCCTTAGTGAGGTATATTTCAAAATCCAAATCACCAAAATGGTTAATATGATCCTCAACATATTTATCCTCATCTTCATCTACAACATAGTTCTCAGGAAAAGGTGGCCTTATTTGTTGATCATCTGAATTTCTAGGATTCCTCATATATCTCTGTCTGATTTGTGGAGGTGGGGGGCGATTATGACTTCTGAAGTTTGGGTTTTTTATTTAAGGTTCATTTTTTTCTCTATTCAATGGACTATTATCCACAGTCATCATATCCATCAGCTTCTCCACTTTTTTCATCATCATTTCGAACTTTACATCACTAGAAGAAACAATAGCAGAAGCAGAAGGCACATTTTCTTCCTTAGCTCTCCTTGTCTCTACCTTCTACTTTATCTTTCCACCTTCCATAATGTTAGCTTCCACCTCCTAGGCATCTTGAAACATGACAGGAAGACTTGCTGATTTTCTCTCTCTCTACAACAGAGCAAAGTCATTGCTAAAGGCATCAACATAGTGGAGTTTTGCATCACCTACCAATGGTTTGATATCAACAGGGAGATATTTATACACCCTCATAAATCTAATAGAAAATTCATGAAGAGATTCAAACCTTCCTTCTTTAGACTTTTATACTGAGAAAGCACCTACAGAGGAATTTTCTCATCATCCCACCTTTCTAAATATGCATTTTGGAAATATTCAAATCTAGGAATGGATCTAGCAGGGAACTCTCTAAACCATTTATTGGCTTACCCAAACATGCTTTGTGTAAATAATCTCATATTAACATATTCATAATCAACCTCTTCCAGATCAATCAAGTCATCAAACTTGTCCACATGTTGTCTGGCTGTGAAATTACCCTCCCCATCATAGAGGGAATTTTCTAGGCATAATCTTGGGTAAAGTCATGCAATACAACAGGTAAGGTCAATGGAGAAAAGCTAGCATCCATTTGTCTAGGTGGATTTGGAACAAGAAGAGGAGCTTCAAAGGTTGGAGAGGTTTGAACAGTTGGTGGGATATGGGGCTAAAAATTTTTAGTGACAAGGTTTCTTTCTTCCATTTTCACAGAGCTTTGAAGGTTTTTCCTAAGGGAATCAAGAACACATGATTCTAACCTACGGGGATTAATTTTAGTCTCCTTCAAATCAGATTTAGATTTATATTTCACTAAATACCTTTGAAATTTTATTTCCTGCCTAAGATCTTGAATACCTTGAGATTCTTGAGAAGATGATGCACCAAATTGAGAATTATTTATTTGTTATTTTCCCTTACTCCTAAGAAAATTTTATGTATTATCCACACTCAATATTATTTAAGTGTTAGGGTTACCTCTTCTATGTGACCTCCTTGGATCCAGGATGCCCTTGGAAATATTGCTTGAAACAATGTGGATTCACCAGGTGAAATAAGTATGACCTTATTGATGTTTGACCATTGTTCACCATCAATAGTCAGATATAAAACTCTATCATTCATACCTATGGAATATTTGAACTCTCCTCCATGTAAAAATCCTTCTAGCTTCCATTTTCCCTAGTGGAGTCACCTTCTAGAAGCTTTCAGTGGAGTCATCAGGGAAAATTACACAACCTTTTTCAAATGTAGGAGTCTCTATTTGCCCATAAAAACCATTTCTTCTTGGAATATTTGTCAAAGTTTTCCCAAGGCTTATTTTCACTTTTGTCCCTGGAAACGATGCCAATTTGTTAGCACTCGGAATTGCACCCTAGGTTGTGGAGGGCGAATCCCAAGGTAACAACAAAACCACTTTAATAAAGGAAGATGGCCTCTTCCTTTCTAGAGAGGGATCTCTCACATATTTTTATCTAGGATATATACACAAACAAAATAAAATTCAAATGTGTGTGTGGTTGAAATAAAGAAAGAATAAATTGGGCTATGGATTCAACACATATTAATCAATTATAAAACATTTTGCAGGGGAAAATAAACAGAGGCAAGGTAGCACTCAGTTACAGACAAAATGTTGTTGGTTTGGTGATAAAAGAAGAAGGATGATATTCCATCAATACAGAGCATCAGAAAGATGAATTTTGCATCAACTTTGGTGGAAAATATTGGTGAAAACCTAGAACAATAGCCATAGCATAAAAATAAGAATTCTAATTTATTATACATTCATTCTAGATCTCAAGGAATACTTAATGGAAAATTAGAAAAGAACACATATACAGAGGAAATAAAATAACAGACTGTAATTATGAATTGCATATGAATCTTTGCAGCAACAAGCTCACATTCGGCTCTGTCATTTTATTGTGGATCTCAATTTACATAACCGTGAACCTCATGGGTTCCAACCTAGTATTCCTCCATTGAGGGAATATTTTTAGTATCCTAGGATCCCGAGACCAACCTTGAAACAAAGATAAAAATAGTTACAACAATGATACTGAATCTTAACAAAATGATGATCAGGTAGATCCACCATGATCATAAACCAAAAAAACAAGCACATGGGAATGCACGTAATGGATTTGTTTGAGAATTTGGACACCAAGGACTCAGGCTCGCTTACTGATAATGACATTTTGGAGATCCTTCAGGAAATATGTGACAACACCATCCATGACCACATATTTACCACTGAAAACACTTCTGGGCCTTTTATCTTTCATCAAGACGCCTTCTTAACTGTCAATTTGGATTTGGCGAGAAATGAAAAACAACCTCTAACTTTCCCTTTCAGCCCTTTTATCTCTTTTCACCCTTTTCTTTTATTCTGCATCATTGATTGTCTACAAAAAACTTCAAGACCGTCGATTTGGCAGAAAACAGAAAGTAGACTCTCCACTTTTTGTAAAACATGATTCTGACTTTTTCACTTCCACATTTCTACCTCTGCCTTTCCGCTTCCGCACTTTTCTGAAAATCAAAAAGAGGAACTTGAACTTTTTATAAAATGTGATTCTGACCTTTCCGATCCCGGCTTTCCACTTCTTCCTTTTTGCTTCCACAATTTTTGGAAAGAGGAAGTCATACTTTCAATTTTGACATGCCAAAATACTTAAGTTTCCTGCTTTCCGATTTCTTCCCCTCTACTTTCTTCTAGACCATTTATCTTTGGCGGGAATGTTGTAGACCATCGATCTGGCGGATCGCGGAAAACTAAAATCGTGTTTCCAATTTTCTATGGCTGAAAGTTTTCTTTTTTCTCTTCCACCTTTCTTCTCATTAGAGGAAATTTGAGGTCTAAAATGGGCCTCCTAAGGAAAATAATAAAATAATAGTTAAAATAATAAAATAATAGTTATTAATTTTGGAGGAAGAATGAAAAAAACTACCTTTTTGTGTTCATATTTTCGACATATATCCCTGTTTTTTTACTCAAATTCTGAGCGGGAGAGCTCGTTGGATGTGGAATTTAATTCTGCATCCAACGAGTACCCACTTAGCATACTTTTGACGGACCCCTCTACCCCAAAAACAAGAAATACCTGAAAAACATGATGATGATGACATCATCATCATGTTTTTCAGGTATTTCTTGTTTTTGGGGTAGAGGGGTCTATCAAAAGTATGCAGTGTGGGTACTCATTGGATTTGGAATTAAATTCCACATCCAACGAGATCTCCTTCTTGAAATTTGAGTAAAAACACAGGGAGATATGTCGAAAATACGAACAAAAAAAGTAGTTTTCTTTTATGACAAATATGTCAATTCAACCATTATGGTTGAATAATTTTATTGAAATTATATTGGTTCTTAAATTCCAACTCACAAAATTTATTGTTGGCACGTTTTCTTATAAGGCCCATTTTAGACCCCAAATTTCCTCTAATGTTCAATCATTTTCATTCCACACTGTCGATCTATTTGGGAGCTCTCCGAACCATCAGATCCTGATCACGAAAATTGGAAATTAGGTTTCCCACTTTTACACTTCGAAAATTCACCTTTTCCACTTTTTCCTTTTTGCTTCCGCACTTTAGCGAAAAATGGAAAGTGGAACTTCAACTTTTTCACAACTAAAACTTAAGTTTTCCACTTCCGCCTTTCCGCTTCCTCCCTTTAGCGGAAAACAAAAAGCAAAAATTCAATTTTTTTCGTGGCTTTGATTTTTCCTTTTTTGCTTCTGCATTTTCAATTCTACCATTTTCTTTCCCCAATGATCGAAATTTAGAGGAAGCACTCCTAGCCGCCAGTATTGTAGATCGCGGAAGGTGGAAACTATATCTTTTGATGAAAAAATATTTAAGTTTTTTGCCTTCAAATCTTTGCCCTTTTTTCTCCTTTGGACCATTGATTCAAGCGAAAGAGTTCTGAGCCATTGAATCTTAGACCTCTAAAAGAGGAAATCAGGATTTTTAACTTCTTTGAAGTTCGATTTTAACCTTTCTACTTCTTCCTTTTTGCTTCCAGAATTTTCATTCCACACCCTCAATCTAGGGTGGTATCCTCCTGAACTGTCTATCTAGAGGATATCAAAAATATGAACTTCATCTTTTTCACAATCAAATCTCATATCTTTCCACTTTCCTATACCCACCCTTATTCTTTCTTTGAACATCGTTGATATGTGTGAGAGATCGATGAACCGTCAGATCTTTGCGGAATGCGGAAATCGACACTTGAACTTTCTTATGGTCTAAACTTAGCATTTCCCGCTTCTGATCTATGAGATTTGCACCTTTCCGCACCATTGATCTAAGCGAGAGTTTTCTTGACCATTAGATCTAGCATATCATGAAAGTCAAAAGTCAAACTTTACCATTTTTCACCAATGCGTTCTGTCTTTTCTGTTTCTGCCTTTCCACTTCCGCCTTCAGCGGAAAATGGAAGGTGGAAAAACCAACTTTATGACCAACTTTTGGCCCTTTCCGCTCTTTCACCCCTAACTTTCCTTGGGAAGAAATGACTTTCTAGCCTTTTATATTTTGTTCTATGCATCTGGGTCATCCATTTCCTATCAACAATCATCCAAGGGCGGACTCCATTTACATGCATTTCAAGGTCAAAAATCATAATTTCTTTAAGTATTTGGCATTCTTAACCTAGAAATTTCCATTCAAAGGCCTGTAGACCTTCATCAACAGTATTTTAAGGTTCAATGATGAGAATATTTACATACCTTATTCATCATTATTGGCCAAACCCCTTACTAATTACTTAGCCCAAAAATGGTGCTAACAAGGGGTTTAGAGAGACATATTAGAGGCTAGGGGTTTAGAGAGAGGGATATATTGGGTTTTATGGATTAGGGGTTAAGATAGATAGATTTAGAGAGAGAGAGAGAAACAGAGATTGGGGGTTAGGATTTTAGAGAGAGAGAAATAGAGAGATAATTGGTTAGGGGTTTAAAGAGAGAGGAGGGAGAGAGATTGGGGATCAAGGACTTATAGAGAGAGAGAGATTGGGGTGTAATGGATTACAGAGAGAGAGAGAGAGATTGAGGGTTAGGGTTTGAGAGAGAGAGAGGGATAGAGAGACTAGGGTGAGTAGTTTAGAGAGAGAGATATTGGAGGTTAGGGGCATAGAGAGAAAGAGCGATTAGGGTTTTAGAGAAAGACATAGATTAGGGGTCATGGGTTTAGAGAGTGAGAAAGAGATTGTGGGTTAGGCATTTAGATATAGAATGGGTTTGGGGATTTATATATATAGATAGATTGGGGGTTATGTATTTAGAAAAAGAGAGAGAGGGGGAATGGGGTTTTGGAGAGAGAGGGATCGATTGAAGCTTAAGGGATTAGAAAGAGAGAGATTACACACTAAGAGTTTAGAGAGAGATAAATAGAAAGAAAGAGTAGGTTTAAAGGTGGAGAGAGAGAGATATTACCGGTTAGGGTTTTATATTGATTGAGAGAGAGAGAGAGAGAGATATATATATAATGGAGGTTATGTGTTAGCAAGAGAGAATGAATGGGGGATAGGGGTTGATAGAGAGAGAGAATTGAAAAGAGAGATATTTTTAGTTAGGTGTTTAAATAAAGGGAGAGAGAGATATTGGGGGTCAGTAGTCACTACAAAAAATCCTGGAATTAGCATCCCATTTAGCTTCCCATTTTAATGTTTTTTTTTTTTTTTTACATTGAGTGGTCAAGCTAGACGCTAAATGGGACACATCATGGAAAAAAATTAAAGTGTCTCAAAAAACATCCTTTTTTGCTTCCTAGATAGCATCCTTTATGAAGTCCAAAATAGCGTCTATTTTTTGCTTCCAGAGTAGTGTCCAACTTTGCTTCCTAAACAATGTTGAGGTTTGCTTCCTAAATAATGTCCTATTTTGCTTCCTATCGAGTGTTTGCTTTTTCTTCTTAAATGACATCCCTATTAGTGCCATATTTTCATCCTTAATAACACTATGTTAGCATCCAAAGTAGCATCTAATATTGCATCCATTTTTTCTACCACTTTAGCATCCCTTTTTGCACCATGTTTTACTTCCAAATATGTGTCAATTTTTGCTTCCAAATATGCACCATTTTTCGCATCGTGTTTTACTACCAAAATGATGCCAGTTATTTCTTCTATTGTTGCACAATATTTTGATTCCTATGTAGCACCATGTTTTGCATCCAAAGTAACATCTTATTTTTCTACCATATCAACGCCATGTTTGGATTCATTATTAGCGCCATGTGTTGCATCTTTTATAATGCCTAGTTGCACATCTTATTTTTCCACCATATCAATGCCATGTTTTGCTTCATCATTAGCGTCATGTGTTGCATCCTCTTTAATGCCTAGTTTCACATCACATCTCTCATTTTTTGGTCACTAATTTAGTCATTTTTAGTAATTTTATATACGAATTTTGGTCATTTTGTTTGGTCACTTACTTCTCATTTTTTGATCATTTATCTCCTATTTTTTGGTAAATAATTTAGTTGTTTTTAACTGATATTATAATATTATTCAAGCATGGAGGAATCGAACCACCAACCTCCTGCTTGTAAGGAAGACGCTCTTCCATTGAGCTAACACCCTTTAAGAATTTGGGAACCTAACTTACAGAGTCCTCTATAACGGCAAAAATTATAAATACACAACTTTGAGTATCTAATGGTCAAAAAGGGATGATATATTGTACAAGTTCACATTATATTATCAAGCAGGTTATGAAATTCATAAACCTTTTCTAGGAATTTTGAATAAAACTCAAGAAATTGGCTTAATGGGATTGCAAAAATCATTATTCCCTAGCAACTGTAAGTGTACCACTATATGAGACCTATTGACAACAATTATATTAGTGTGGATGTCAAGGATATAGTAGATAAGCATGATCATCCTAGAGGATGATCAAAAGTAGATAAGCATGATAATTCGAGCAATAAGGAGAATCAAAAGAGGATGATCAACCCAATAGTTGGTGCTTCACATGGATCCTATCCATCATTGGAATTAGCAAAGTTCCTTCTTCCATCAACCTAATGTGTATCCACAATGACAAATGGATACGATATATTGTGATGATCACTAAACAAAGCTGAGAAACAGATGGGGTTCGCTTAAAAAAATTGAGCAATGAACTTTACCCAACACTCTGAACTCTGGGGTTCCATCAGCCAAGCCAGTGAATGAATTCATGGTTTGTCTGTTGCAGTTTCTCTACAACCAATTCCCATGCAGTCAGTTGTTGTATACCTCATGGGTTCCACTTTGTACTCCTACTCATGTAGCCATTTTTTAGTAAAGATGAGTTCGTCAGGTGGAGAGGCATTGATCTCCCGATCTCCTCCCGATACAATGGTATCTTTGGAGGAGTCATTTTTAAGAGAATACCAATGTTGGTACAATGGGAAAATATTCAAATCTTACATAGTTATTGGTGCTCTGAGCTTCCTAGTATGGAGGCATTGGTATCATGGATCAAATTTGAAGGGCAATGTCTTATTTCACTTTGAAGGGTTTTGATATATTAAGCCCTTAAACATTCAAGTGTAGAAATAAATCATTCTTTTCATTTGAAAATGTGATAATATATAAAAATTTCAGTATATATAATGTAAATGAATTTTAAAAATAGAAAAAAAAATTAAAGATTTCAATTATTTTATACGCAATTGAACTTAAATATTATTTTATTAAATATTATGCCTATTTTATTAAGAAAAAATTATAACCTATATTGTTGACCATTTGATAGATGATTAGTTATTATAAAATGAAGCTATTATAAAAAGAACGATATAAACTAGTTTTTATTGACTCTTTTTATTAGTATTTTTTAATGAATAAACAAAAAAAATAATATATTAAATATAGATATTTATTTATAGTTACAAAAATCATTTCTAGAACATAAATAAATTTTATTAAGAATTAGTTTCTTTGTAATTATTTTCATTATTTTAATCAACATACTAAATATATGATTAACCTGTGATACTTTCCCAACATTACCTACACAAATTAATCAGCATACTAAATATATGATTAACATGTAATACTTAGTATGACCTTTGGATATCGATTCTTGGAATAACTGAACCTATCCCAAACTAGTAAACAAGATTGAATAATCCTCTTCAATTAATATAAGTAAATTAGCACAACCATAAGTAAAGTGGCCTATGAATATCAATAGGCACAACCAAAGATAGTTATCTATTAAAAAAAGGCCAAGTTATATATTTTTATATACATTATTCATACCATATTGTTAGAGTTAATATAAGCACAAAACAAATACTATTAAAAAAATGATATAAAAAAAAAACAAAATTGTTAACTATATCTTTATCCATTCTTTAATTGAAGGTTATTTAAATCTTAATTAAGATGCATCCTACTGTACACTTGTTACACTTGTTGATTTGGTGAAGGAAGTTCAGAATTTTAGATAATATCTAAAAACCTATCAACATAATGAGGGATGTTGAAATCTAGTATTTAAATCACAACTCACTCAGTAAACATTGTATCTAAATCACCTCACCGAGAGGAATGTACAAGGTCACTAAGTAAACACGGTTTATTGAGACACTCTACAACAAACCTAGAGGTCACTCATCAAGCATTATTAATTGACTCAATCATGTAGTAAACTTCAAAAACTTTGGTAGCAGAGGCTAGCTATACTATTTAACTTCTGAAGAAGAGGCGAAATCTACTATCGAAGTTAAATAGATTTCTAATAAATAGATTTACTATCTAACTAGATTTCTATTGATTATGGATTTCCATCAATACCTGTTCTGGTAAATGGATCTGGTTTGAAAATAAATTTGCGTAATTAATTGCATGAGTGCAGATATGGAAATTTGCTTCACACAAGTCTTTTGGGATATCGAGCAGTAATATCAATGGATCCTGAATCTTCACCTAAGGAATCCACTAGAATGTATAGCCTCCTTGAAGCTTCCTATCATCTAAATAACCACATCAATAATTCCCTTTAGCTCCCATGAATTTACAAAGATGAAAGACAAAAAATAGCAGGGTTTATAAGGATCTCTCATGTTCAACCTATAGCCACCTCTCCACTCACTCTTACAAAAAAACTTAAATTCAAGGCCATGGATCGTCGCGGAAGGAGATCATGAGGTTGAGACAATTCCCATTGTCATTATTACGGAGGATCCTGGTTCCAATGGAATACCTGCTTCAATTAGGAGCCCTTAATAGGTAATATGTGGCTATCTTCTTACGATTCAAACATATAAGTATCCTGGTTAGTAGGATTCCCATTAGATATTGCTAATGTTAATAGTTTTGGGGTTTGTGAACCAACACCATATGGTTCTTCTGCTTCCAGTTGAGAAAGGTGATTTTGTCCCATATTACCCTTATTGAGTGATAGACATTTAAATAGTTACTTGAACCTTTGTACGGGGATGGCCCTCTTTCTAAGATAAAAAAACTCGTCCCTTTGGCCAGGGAATCACCCCAAGGTTCTTTATGTTAAATGAATCAAATCTAATGGTGGATCTAATGGTTAATAGATATGTTGGATGTTATACCTTATAAACATGAGTATAGTGATGGTTTTATTTGTCATCCCATAGTCCTCCAATATTCATAAACCACTACAAATTCATTCCCAAATCAGTAATATAGGTGTTGAGGCCTGGAAAATCGTAGGTAACAATAGTTAGGGATTCTCCTCAATAAACATTCCTAACTAGCACACTACTGTTTGGTATGAGGAATCCATATGGTTTACGGTCTGGCTACCATAGGTCAAGTAACAAATTAAAGGTTTTATCGGTTACGGCCTGGTCCACCGTGTATATTTTTAGTTTTTTGTGTTTAAGTTATGATGTCCAAGTTCTATATAAAAATGTAGATTGCTAGAGATAACGAGGAGTGTCACAATGTGATGCACAGGTTCTTACCTCTCATCTTAACTCTCTCGCATCTAAATCACACATAGCAAGAAACTAAAACTAACTAACTAACCTATCTCTAGGGAGCAAAAACATCAGTTATCAATGAGTAATGTATTTCTGAGCATGCATTAAGAAAAAATTACAGATAGTTGTTACTTATTTCAGAACACATGAACATTAATAGATATATGAACAACAAGATATCTTATTGTTTATGAAAACCTTCATTACTCATAGTGGAAATTTCACAGAATAAACTATAGTGCATTCATAACATGAATATAGATTCAATGAGTTAGAACGATCTCACAGTTAATGGACATAAGATGAAATTGAAATAGTTCACATTCAACTGATCCATAGCACAACATTTGAAACATTCCACCAAGATTTCTCTAGTAGGAAACTTGTAATTATTTATTGCAAAAGGAAATAGTTCTTCTTACAACATACTCTCACAAATGATCTGGGAAAAAGTCCTCCTTGGAAATATAAGCTCTCCTTTATTTATACAAAAAAGCAAAACCTTTGGGCTACCCCAACCTTTCAGTTCTAAATTTTTTGTCTTGTAGTATGTGCCCATAATTAAAACAACATGTTATATTTTAAATTAAAATTTAAAAGCACTTTATGAAGAGGGACCAGCTCGGTTGCTGATGATATTTTTCCAAGCTTGGGCCTCTACTGCTATCGATCTGCTCAATAATATGTTGGTCTTTTCTGAGATCCTGTTAGTCTTAGACTTTCATTTTCTTCTTTTCTTTTCTTTATCTCTGCTTCCTCGTTTCTCTTTCTCTCCTCCTCTTTCTTCCTTGTTGCTTGCTCCGCAGCTCTCTTTCTTTCTTCTTCTTCATTCTTCATCCAACTCTCTATCATAAACATAGCATGTTCTTAGACCATTAATATTTTACCAAAATAACAAAACTGTATCAATATATTTACCTCCATCATATGCATTCTGTAAAATAAACTATACACAGTATTAATGCATGAAAATAAAGAATGACAAGGCAAAGAAATCCTGTAATTTTGTGTCTTGAAATCCTCTAAGTCCACTGTAAAATCACAAGCCTGATAGAACAGACTCTTCGTCTCAAACCAGGCCGCATCTGGACTAACTCCAAATCCTCTGATGAAAGCATGAACCATAACAATGTAACTGCCAATCCTTAAAACACCGAATCCTAAACTGCACTCTTCATATCGAAAAAAAACTTGACTCTGTACTGTGCTCCCTATCATGGAAAAACCTCGGTAAAAGGTATAGGTGGGAAAAAACCTTATCAGCAAGTGGAATCAGTAAGCATCGGGTGGAAAAAAATATCATCAGTGAGAGGAAGCACTATATATCGGATGGTTAGTTCACTGGACAGCCACAACAACAGAAGACATACAGACTACGGGTTTCGTGGTCAAATAAAATCCATCAGCGTCAGAAATTCTAAGCACTATGTGTCAACGATTTAAACCTCAACACTTTCGCAGTGTCGGCACTCCCTAGCACTAAACACCACCAATAATTACGCGTCAGAGATTGGAACCACTAATGACTAATGTTTTGGTGGTGCAAAAGACTGAAAATCAGAGAAATAGTCTGAATGACAGTCACAACGGTGGACAACAAACTGACTGTGGGTTCCGCGGATCACAAAACTGTCGATGATCAGAACAACTAATAACTCATTGGGACATCAAGACACAAAAACTGCATAGTTTTGGTGACACAAAAAACAAGCCCCCCGAAACGGTGGCATCATAGAGGACTAAACCTCTGACCGCTAGTAAAAAAACATTCTGATAGTGAAAATAAAAACACAGTCATCGAAAAATCAAAAGGTTTGAACAATAAATGCAAAGAAATAAAAGGCAACGGATCGGTGAGAAAAAACGTTGTTCATCGATTCCCTTCCGCAATGTCGACGGCATAGAGAACTAATGCCTTGACTTAATCTTCAAACAACTTCCGACAGTGATAAATAAAATCATTGAAAAATCAAAACGAAAAAATGCTCGACAAACTTATGGCTAGGCAGCGGTAAAATTAGCTCATTTTTCCTCTGAAACGGTTGCATCATAGATGACTAGGATTTTGACGATCAATTCCTTAAGCAAATAAAACTAGACTTCCAACACAAATTTAAAGAAATTAAACGAAAGAAATCAACCAGCCTGCTAGACAAAATCAAAAGGAGGGTCCAAAATTTTTATAAATTTGGGAAAAAGTTGCAGGTGCAATACTAGGGAATCAATGTTACTTCATGTCTAAAGAGAGGAGTTACAAATGATAAATAATTGCATTAGTAAGTGATTAATAACCCTTTTTTTATCAAATATAGAACTTGTCAGATATTTGTAGGATAGACAACCCTCCCTGTTTTTTATATTTTCTTTTATGTGTTGACATTTTATCATTAAAAAAAACCCGACTCTGGTAGCAGAATGTGTTTATGAAACTCTGAAATGGGAGAGATAGTATATGCATTTTTTTTACCAATTCATGGATTAATAAAATCTTTGGATTCTTTGGAATATACAATTGACATCACAGACATCATAGTTGTATCTAAGAATTATTTTCTATTAATAAAATGAGTAGAATTATTTCCTCTAAAAATAAAAACAATTTCATGGATACCATATGGGTCCAACATTCCATATAAATTATGAATGTGATGAGGAACAAGTATATGAATAAGTTCATTCTTTCTCATGTCCCAGATAACCCATTTATCTAACAACAATGTATTTACACAAATTCCCCGTCGGTCGATTGTCGTATACCTCATGGTTTCCACTTTGTACTCCTACTCGTGTAGCCGTTTTCCAGCAAAGATGAGTTTGTCAGGTGGAGAGGCAACGATCTCCCTAGTATGGAAGCATTTGTAATATGGTATCTTTGGAGGATTTTTACTTATGTAGTTATTTTAAGCTAAAGAGGATAATGATGTTGGTGCATTGTACAAATATTAGGCGGTTAAGTGTTTCTAGTTGCATTACAAGACACTACTACATTTCGACCAAAAATCCGACGGCAGAATTGTCGGATTTTCGACACCTTTCTGTCGCATCTACGACACTATGATTTTTTTTAAGCGTCGGAAACTTATCGTCGGTTATCCGACATCTTTCTCACCCGTCGGTTATGCGACACCTTAGGTTACCGTCGGTTAAATGCAAAGTGTCGGTTAAGCGACAGAATGTTTTCGACGGTAGTGAATTTTTTTTAGAAAATAGCCTTCATGCCGTCGGTTAAGCGAAGGAAATAAAGACGAAGTGTCGGTTAACCGACATGAACAACCGTCGGATAAAAGACGCGTGTGAATTCAAGCCATCGGTTAAGCGACGGCAATAAAGACTAGGCGTCGGTTAACCGACATGTAGAACCGTCGGTTAAGCGACGCTTGTGAATTTTTTAAAAAAAAAAAATATTTGCGATCATGAAATGACAATCATTTTTATTATAACACTGAAAATTGGGGCGGGAAAACAATAGACAGTATACCATCCGTTCCCAGCACTGTCGAGCACAGCAGCAACAGGGGATCCATAAGTCTTTCATAGCGACACTGAAAGTGCATTGGAGAATTCGACTCAGGCAAAGATGATTAAGCGATTATTCAGTTTCAAGAAAAAGAAGGTGCCCCCTCCTTCTCCATCCGCGGAGGAGGCCTCTGAGAAGTTGAACAAGAGAGGCGATGTAATCAACGAAAAAGTCAAGAAATTGGATGCGGAGCTCAGCATATACAAAGAGCAGCTCAAGAAGACCCGACCCGGCCAAACACAGAACGCCATCAAAGCACGGGCCATGCGCGTCCTCAAACAGAAAAAATTGTATGAAGGGCAGAGAGATATGCTTTATAATCAAGATTTTAGCCTTGATCAAGTTTCATTTGCATCAGAGGGTATAAAAGATTCTCAACATACAATAGCAGCCGTGAAAGAAGGAAATAAGGAGCTTACTGGAACATTGAAGCGATTGAATTACGAATTTTTCCGAGGAAAAAAAACACTGAAAATTGAAATTTGTATGATAATTTTAATTGTTGCTAGTAGAAGTAAAATATAAAAATAAAATTCCACAAATGTGCAAAACCATATAGCCATCGCCTGCAATAAAACCCTGTAAACCCTGTAAAATGTATGAAATTGTGAAAGACAAACAGGGAAAAGCAAGAAACAAAGGACCCACGCAAATTATTTTCCTTTATAACTATGTGTTATTTCTTGAATACTAGAGCACAATA
>LPNX010292063.1:0-20421 GCA_001517045.1 Pseudotsuga menziesii
CATGCTTGTCTATCCAATATGCATCCAAACATATGATCATGTTTAAATTCTAAGAATCTGGTCAAAGATGAGACTGCATCATGCAGTTTTGTTAGGGTTTGGATTAAAGACGGTGAAAATAGCTCTCAACATCGTGAAAGTTGGCATGCACTCTTATATTCCAAATGCGGATTTAAATCTATGATTGAATTTTAATTTTGAGAAATTAGTCAAACGTGAAACTTCGTTATGCGGTTTTGCTAAGGTAGGGCTTAAAGGGGGTGAAAATACTTTGGAATGTCTCAAAAGTTTGCACGCATGCTTGTTGATCAAATTGGCATCCAAATTTATGATCAAATCTAAATTCTAAGAAACTGCTCGAAAGGGAAACTCCGTCGTGTGGTTTCAATAGGGTTGGGCTTAAAGGGGGACAAAATATCTTGAAACGTCGCGAAATTTGGCGTGCATGCTTGGCTATCCAATATGCATCCAAACATATGATCGTGTTTAAATTCTAAGAATATGGTCAAAGCTGAGACTGTATCATGCAGTTTTGTTAGGGTTTGGCTTAAAGATTGCGTAAATAGCTCTCAACATCGTGACAGTTGGAATGCACTCTTATTTTCCAAATGCGGATTTAAATCTATGATTAAATTTTAATTTTGAGAAATTAGTCAAACATGAAACTTCGTTGTGCGGTTTTCCTAAGTTTGGGCTCAAAAGGGGATGAAAATATTTTGGAATGTCTCAAAAGTTTGCATGCACGCTTCTTTATCAAATTGGCATGCAAATTTACGATCAAATTTAAATTCTAAGAAACTACTTGAAAGGGAAACTCCGTCGTGCGGTTTCAACAGGGTTGGGCTTGAAGGGGGTCAAAATAGCTTGAAACGTCGCGAAAGTTGGCGCGCATGCTTGTCTATCCAATATGCATCCAAACATATGATCAGGTTTAAATTCTAAGAATCTGGTCAACGTTGAGACTGCATCATGCAGTTTTATTAAGGTTTGGCTTAAAGATGACGAAAATAGCTCTCAACATCGTGAAAGGTGGTATGCACTCTTGTTTTTGAAATGCAGATTTAAATCTATGATTAAATTTTAATTTTGAGAAATTAGTCAAACGTGAAACTTCGTTGTGTGGTTTTGCTAAGGTTAGGCTTAAAGGGGGTGACAATATTTTGGAATGTCTCAAAAGTTTGCATGCACGCTTGTTGATCAAATTGGCATCCAAATTTATGATCAAATTTAAATTCTAAGAAACTGCTCAAAAGGGAAACTCCGTCGTGCGGTTTCAACAGGGTTGGGCTTAAAGGGGGTCAAAATAGCTTGAAGCATTGCGAAAGTTGGCGTGCATGCTTGTCTATCTAATATGCATCCAAACATATGATCAGGTTTAAATACTAAGAATCTGGTCAAACCTGAGACAACATCATGCAGTTTTGTTAGGGTTTGGCTTAAAGATGGCGAAAATAGCTCTCAACATCGTGAAAGTTGGCACGCACTATTATTTTCCAAATCTGGATTTAAATCTATGATTAAATTTTAATTTTGAGAAATTACTCAACCGTGAAACTTCGTTGTGCAGTTTTGCTAAGGTTGGGCTTAAAGGGGGTGAAAATATTTTGGAATGTCTCAAAAGTTTGCATGCACGCTTGTTGATCAAATTGGCATCCAAATTTATGATCAAATTTAAATTGTAAGAAACCACTCGAAAGGGAAACTCCGTCGTGCGGTTTCAACAGGGTTGGGCTTAAAGGGGGTCAAAATAGCTTGAAACGTCGCGAAAGTTGGCGTGCATGCTTGTCTATCCAATATGCATCGAAACATATGATCAGGTTTAAATTCTAGGAATCTGGACAAAGCTGAGACTGCATCATGCAGTTTTGTTAGGGTTTGGCTAAAAGATGGTGAAAATAGCTCTCAACATCGTGAAAGTTGGCATGCACTCTTATTTTCCAAATGCGGATTTAAATCTATGATTAAATTTTTATTTTGAGAAATTAGTCAAACGTGAAACTTCGTTGTGCGGTTTTGCTAAGGTTGGGCTTAAAGGGGGTGAAAATACTTTGGAATGTCTCAAAAGTTTGCATGCACGCTTGTTGATCAAATTGGCATCCAAATTTATGATCAAATTTAAATTTTAAGAAACTGCTCGAAAGGGAAACTTCGTCGTGCGGTTTCAACAGGGTTGGGCTTAAAGGGGGTCAAAATAGCTTGAAACGTGGCGAAAGTTGGCATGCATGCTTGTCTATCTAATATGCATCCAAACATATGATCAGGTTTAAATTCTCAGAATCTGGTCAAAGCTGAGACTGCATCATGCAGTTTTGTTAGGGTTTGGCTTAAAGATGGCGAAAACAGCTCTCAACATCGCGAAAGTTGGCATTCACTCTTATTTTCTAAATGCAGATTTAAATCTATGATGAAATTTTAATTTTGAGAATTTAGTCAAACGTGAAACTTCGTTGTGCGGTTTTGCTAAGGTTGGGCTTAAAGGGGGTGAAAATATTTTGGAATGTCTCAAAAGTCTGCATGCACGCTTGTTGATCAAATTGGCATCCAAATTTACGATCAAATTTAAATTCTAAGAAACAGGTCGAAAGAGAAACTCCGTCGTGAGGTTTCAACAGGGTTGGGCTTAAAGGGTGTCAAAATAGCTTGAAAGGTCGCGAAAGTTTGCGTGCATGCTTGTCTATCCAATATGCATCCATATATATGATCAGGTTTAAATTCTAAAATCTGGTCAAAGTTGAGACTGCATCATGCAGTTTTGTTAGGGTTTGTTTTAAAGATGGCGAAAATAGCTCTCAACATCGTGAAAGTTGGCATGCACTCTTATTTTCCAAATGCGGATTTAAATCTAAGATTAAATTTTAATTTTGAGAAATTAGTCAAACGTGAAACTTCGTTGTGCGGTTTCGTAAGGTTGGGATTAAAGGGGGTGAAAATATTTTGGAATGTCTCAAAAGTTTGCATGCACACTTGTTGATCAAATTGGCATCGAAATTTATGATCAAATTTAAATTCTAAGAAACTGCTCGAAAGGGAAACTCCGTCGTGCGGTTTCAATAGGGTTGGGCTGAAAGGGGGTCAAAATAGCTTGAAACGTCGTGAAAGTTGGCATGCATGCTTGTCTATCCAATATGCATCCAAACATATGATCAGGCTTAAATTCTAAGAATCTGGTCAAAGCTGAGACTGCATCATGCATTTTTGCTAGGGTTTGGCTTAAAGATGGCAAAAATAGCTCTCAACATCGTGAAAGTTTGCATGCCCTCTTATTTTTGAAATGCGGATTTAAATCTATGATTAAATTTTAATTTTGGGAAATTAGTCAAACGTGAAACTTCGTTGTGAGGTTTTGCTAAGGTTGGGCTTAAAGGGGGTGAAAATATTTTGGAATGTCTCAAAAGTTTGCATGCACGCTTGTTGATCAAATTGGCATCCAAATTTATGATCAAATTTAAATTCCAAGAAACTGCTCGAAGGAGAAACTCCGTCGTGCGGTTTCAACAGGGTTGGGCTTAAAGGGGGTCAAAATAGCTTGAAACGTCACAAAAGTTGGCGTGCATGCTTGTCTATGCATCAGGTTTAAATTCTAAGAATCTGGTCAAAGCTGAGACTGCATCATGCAGTTTTGTTAGGGTTTGGCTTAAAGATGGTGAAAATAGCTCTCAACCTCGTGAAAGTTGGCATGCACTCTTATTTTCCATATGCGGATTTAAATCTATGATTAAATTTTAATTTTGAGAAATTAGTCAAACGTGAAACTTCGTTGTGTGGTTTTGCTAAGGTTGGGATTAAAGGGTGTGACAATATTTTCGAATGTCTCAAAAGTTTTCATGCACGCTTGTTGATCACATTGGCATCCAAATTTATGATCAAATTTAAATTCTAAGAAACTGCTCGAAAGGGAAACTCCGTTGTGCGGTTTCAACAAAGTCGGGCTTAAAGGGGGTCAAGATAGCTTGAAACGTCGCAAAAGTTGGCGTGCGTCCTTGTCTATCCGATATGCATCCAAACATATGATCAGGTTTAGATTCTAAGAATCTGGTCAAAGGTGAGACTGCATCATGCAGTTTTGTTAGGGTTTGGTTTAAAGATGGCAAAAATAGCTCTCAACATCGTGAAAGTTGGCATGCGCTCTTATTTTCCAAATGCAGATTTAAATCTATGATTAAATTTTAATTTTGAGAAATTAGTCAAACGTGAAACTTCGTTGTGCGGTTTTGCTAAGATTCGGCTTAAAGGGGGTGAAAATATTTTGGAATGTCTAAAAAGTTTGCGTGCATGCTTGTTGATCAAATTGGCATCCAAATTTATGATCAAATTATTTAAATTCTAAGAAACTGCTCCAAAGGGAAACTCCGTCGTGTGGTTTCAACAGGGTTGAGCTTAAAGGGTGTCAAAATAGCTTGAAACGTCGCAAAAGTTGGCATGCATGCTTGTCTATCAAATATGCATCCAAACATATGATCAGGTTTAAATTCTAAGAATCTGGTCAAAGCCGAGACTGCATCATGCAGTTTTGTTAGGGTTTGGCTTAAAAGATGGCAAAAATAACTCTCAACATCATGAAAGTTGGCATGCACTCTTGTTTTCCAAATGCGGATTTAAATCTATGATTAAATTTTAATTTTGAGAAATTAGTCAAACATGAAACTTCGTTGTGTGGTTTTGCCAAGGTTGGGCTTAAAGTGGGTGAAAATATTTTGGAATGTCTCAAAAGTTTGCATGCATGCTTGTTGATCAAATTGGCATCCAAATTTATGATCAAATTATTTAAATTCTAAGAAACTGCTCCAAAGGGAAACTCCGTCGTGTGGTTTCAACAGGGTTGAGCTTAAAGGGTGTCAAAATAGCTTGAAACGTCGCAAAAGTTGGCATGCATGCTTGTCTATCCAATATGCATCCAAACATATGATCAGGTTTAAATTCTAAGAATCTGGTCAAAGCCAAGACTGCATCATGCAGTTTTGTTAGGGTTTGGCTTAAAAGATGGCAAAAATAGCTCTCAACATCATGAAAGTTGGCATGCACTCTTGTTTTCCAAATGCGGATTTAAATCTATGATTCAATTTTAATTTTGATAAATTAGTCAAACATGAAACTTCGTTGTGTGGTTTTGCTAAGGTTCGGCTTAAAGTCTGTGAAAATATTTTGGAACGTTTCAAAAGTTTGCATTCACGCTTGTTGATCAAATTGGCATTCAAATTTACGATCAAATTTAAATTCTAAAAAACTGCTCGAAAGGGAAACTCCGTCGTGCGGTTTCAACAGGGTTGGGCTTAAAGGGGGTGAAAATAGCTTGAAATGTCGTGAAAGTTGGCGTGCATGCTTGTCTATCCAATATGCATCCAAACATATGATCAGGTTTAAATTCTAAGAATCTGGTCAAAGCTGAGACTGCATCATGCAGTTTTATTAGGGCTTGGCTTAAATATGGCGAAAATAGCTCTCAACATCGTGAAAGTTGGCATGCACTCTTATTTTCCAAATGCGGATTTAAATCTATGATTAAATTTTAATTTTGAGAAATTAGTCAAACGTGAAACTTCGTTGTGCGGTTTTGCTAAGGTTGGGCTTAAAGGGGGTGAAAATATTTTGGAATGTCTCAAAAGTTTGCATGCACGCTTGTTGATCTAATTGGCATCCAAATTTATGATCAAATTCAAATTCTAAGAAACTGCTCGAAAGGGAAACTCCGTCGTGCTGTTTCAATAGGGTTGGTCCTAAAGGGGGTCAAAATAGCTTGAAATGTCGCGAAAGTTGGCGTGCATGCTTGTCTATCCAATATGCATCCAAACATATGATCAGGTTTAAATTTTAAGAATCTGGTCAACGGTGAGACTGCATCATGCAGTTTTGTTAGGGTTTGGCTTAAAGATGGAGAAAATAGCTCTCAACATCGTGAAAGTTGTCATGCACTCTTATTTTCCAAATGCAGATTTAAATCTATGATTAAATTTTAATTTTGAGAAATTAGTCAAATGTGAAACTTCATTGTGCTGTTTTGCTAAGGTTGGGCTTAAAGGGGGTGAAAATATTTTGGAATATCTCAAAAGTTTGCATGCACGCTTGTTGATCAAATTGGCATCCAAATTTATGATCAAATTTAAATTCTAAGAAACTGCTCGAAAGGGAAACTCCGTCATGCGGTTTCAACAGGGATGGGCCTAAAGGGGGTCAAAATAGCTTGAAACGTCGCAAAAGTTGGCTTGCATGCTTGTCTATCCAATATGCATCCAGACATATGATCAGGTTTACATTATAAGAATCTAGTCAAAGGTGAGACTGCATCATGCAGTTTTGTTAGGGTTTGGCTTAAAGATGGCGAAAATAGCTCTCAACATCATGAAAGTTGGCATGCACTCTTATTTTCCAAATGCAGATTTAAAGCTATGATCAAATTTTAATTTTGAGAAATTAGTCAAACGTGAAACTTCGTTGTGCGTTTTTGCTAAGGTTGGGCTTAAAGGGGGTGAAAATATTTTGGAATGTCTCAAAAGTTTGCATGCATGCTTGTTGATCAAATTGGCATCCAAATTTATGATCAATTTTAAATTCTAAGAAACTGCTCGAAAGGGAAACTCCGTCGTGCGGTTTCGACAGGGTTGGGCCTAAAGGGGGTCAAAATAGCTTGAAACATTGCGAAAGTTGGGGTGCATGCTTGTCTATCCAATATGTATCCAAACATATGATCAGGTTTAAATTCTAAGAATATAGTCAAAGCTGAGACTGCATCATTCAATTTTGTTAGGGTTTGGCTTAAAGATGGTGAAAATAACTCTCAACATCGTGAAAGTTGGCATGCACTCTTATTTTCAAAATGCGGATTTAAATCGATGATTAAATTTTAATTTTGGGAAATTAGTCAAACGTGAAACTTCGTTGTGCAGTTTTGCTAAGGTTGGGCTTAAAGGAGGTGAAAATATTTTGGAATGTCTCAAAAGTTTGCATGCACGCTTGTTGATCAAATTGGCATCCAAATTTATGATCAAATTTAAATTCTAAGAAACTGCTCGAAAGGGAAACTCTGTCGTGCGGTTTCAACAGGGTTTGGCATAAAGGGGGTCAAAATAGCTTGAAACATCGTGAAAGTTGGCATGCATGCTTGTCCATCCAATATGCATCCAAACATATGATCAGGATTAAATTCTAAGAATCTGGTCAAAGCTGAGACTGCATCATGCAGTTTATGATCAAATTTAAACTCTAAGAAACTGCTCGAAAGGGAAACTCCGTCGTGCGGTTTCAATAGGGTTGTGCTTAAAGGGGGTCAAAATAGCTTGAAACGTCGCAAAAGTTGGCATGCATGCTTGTCTATCGAATATGCATCCAAACATATGATCAGGTTTAAATTGTAAGAAACTGGTCAAAGCTGAGACTGCGTCATGCAGTTTTGTTAGGGTTTGGCTTAAAGATGGCAAAAATAGCTCTCAACATCGTGAAAGTTGGCATGCACTCTTATTTTCCAAATGCGGATTTAAATCTATGATTAAATTTTAATTTTGAGGAATTAGACAAACGTCAAACTTCGTTCTGCGGTTTTGCTAAGGTTGGGCTTAAAGGGGTTGAAAATATTTTGGAATGTCTCAAAAGTTTGCATGCACGCTTGTTGACAAATTGGCATCCAAATTTATGATCAAATTTAAATTCTAAGAAACTGCTCCAAAGGGAAACTCCCTCGTGTGGTTTCAACAGGGTTGAGCTTAAAGGGTGTCAAAATAGATTGAAACGTCGCAAAAGTTGGCATGCATGCTTGTCTATCCAATATGCATCCAAACATATGATCAGGTTTAAATTGTAAGAAACTGGTCAAAGCTGAGACTGCATCATGCAGTTTTGTTAGGGTTTGGCTTAAAGATGGCAAAAATAGCTCTCAACATCGTGAAAGTTGGCATGCACTCTTATTTTCCAAATGCGGATTTAAATCTATGATTAAATTTTAATTTTGAGGAATTAGACAAACGTCAAACTTCGTTCTGCGGTTTTGCTAAGGTTGGGCTTAAAGGGGTTGAAAATATTTTGGAATGTCTCAAAAGTTTGCATGCACGCTTGTTGACAAATTGGCATCCAAATTTATGATCAAATTTAAATTCTAAGAAACTGCTCCAAAGGGAAACTCCCTCGTGTGGTTTCAACAGGGTTGAGCTTAAAGGGTGTCAAAATAGATTGAAACGTCGCAAAAGTTGGCATGCATGCTTGTCTATCCAATATGCATCCAAACATATGATCAGGTTTAAATTGTAAGAAACTGGTCAAAGCTGAGACTGCATCATGCAGTTTTGTTAGGGTTTGGCTTAAAGATGGCAAAAATAGCTCTCAACATCGTGAAAGTTGGCATGCACTCTTATTTTCCAAATGCGGATTTAAATCTATGATTAAATTTTAATTTTGAGAAATTAGTCAAACGTGAAACTTCGTTGTGCGGTTTTGCTAAGGTTGGGCTTAAAGGGGGTGAAAATATTTTGGAACGTTTCAAAAGTTTGCATGCACGCTTGTTGATCAAATTGGCATCCAAATTTTTTTATAAAATTTAAATTTTAAGAAACTGCTTGAAAGGGAAACTTCGTCGTGCGGTTTCAACAGGGTTGGGCTTAAAGGGGGTCAAAATAGCTTGAAACGTCGCGAAAGTTGGCGTGCATGCTTGTCTATCCAATATGCATCCAAACATATGATCAGGTTTAAATTCTAAGAATCTGGTCAAAGCTGAGACTGCATCATGCAGTTTTGTTAGGGTTTGGCTTAAGGATGGCGAAAATAGCTCTCAACATCATGAAAGTTGACATGCACTCTTATTTTCAAATGCGGATTTAAATCTATGATTAAATTTTAATTTTGAGAAATTAGTCAAACGTGAAACTTCCTTGTGCGGTTTTGCTAAGGTTGGGCTTCAAGGGGGTGAAAATATTTTCGAATGTCTCAAAGGTTTGCATGCACGCTTGATGATCAAATTGGCATCCAAATTTATGATCAAATTTAAATTCTAAGAAACTGCTCGAAAGGGAAACTCCGTTGTGCGGTTTCAACAGGGTTGGGCTTAAAGGGGGTCAAAATAGCTTGGAACGTCATGAAAGTTGGCGTGCATGCTTGTCTATCCAATATGCATCCAAACATATGATCAAGTTTAAATTCTAAGAATTTGGTCAAAGCTGAGACTGCATCATGCAGTTTTGTTAGGGTTTGGCTTAAAGATGGCGAAAATAGCCATCAACATCGTGAAAGTTGGCATGCACTCTTATTTTCCAAATGCGGATTTAAATCTATGATTAAATTTTAATTTTGAGAAATTAGTCAAACGTGAAACTTCGTTGTGCGGTTTTGGTAAGGTTGGGCTTAAAGGCGGTGAAAATATTTTGGAATGTCTCATAAGTTTGCATGCACACTTGTTGATGAAATTGGCATCCAAATTTATGATCAAATTTAAATTCTAAGAAACTGCTTGAAAGGGAAACTCCGTCATGCGGTTTCAACAGGGTTGGGCTTAAAGGGGGTCAAAATAGCTTGAAACGTCGCGAAAGTTGGCGTGCATGCTTGTCTATCCAATATGCATCCAAACATATGATCAAGTTTAAATTGTAAGAATCTGGTCAAAGCTGAGACTGCATCATGCAGTTTTTTTAGGGTTTGGGTTAAAGATGGTGAAAATAGCTCTCAACATCGTGAAAGTTGGCATGCACTCTTATTTTCCAAATGCGGTTTTAAATTTATGATTAAATTTTAATTTTGAGAAATTAGTCAAACGCGAAACTTCGTTGTGCGGTTTTGCTAAGGTTGGGCTTAAAGGGGGTGAAAATATTTTGGAATGTCTCAAAAGTTTGCATGCACGCTTGATGATCAAATTGGCATCCAAATTTATGATCAAATTTAAATTCTAAGAAACTGCTCGAAAGGGAAACTCCGTCGTGCGGTTTCAACAGGGTTGGGCTTAAATGTAGAAAATCTGGGTTTTACTGCTTGCTGGTTTATATGAACATTTTTGTGTGTTTCACTTACAGCCAGTTTTGCATTGGCTATAAGTTACTTAAGAAAAATATACTGAGCAATATAAACACACAGTAAAAACACTAACAAGCTGAAAAACACATTTGGACAGTCACACCATAAATTTTTAACTTAGAGATTTTTGGGAAAATAAGCCCTGGAAAAACCCCCACAGGGAAAACCAGTCAGAGAGAGGAGACCCAGCAGGGGAATCAGACATTAAATTTACATTCAAAAAATTCCAACTTATCTCAACCCATAATTTTTGACCCAGCAGTCTGTCTTGGTTTCCGTGCTGTTTTCTTCTCTAAAAATGTGCCAAAACCAGCAACAACTCAGCCTCAATTTTTGTGCCAAAACCAAGCAAAAAAATCATACTGTATGACCAACATTAAATGCTGTCGTACCCTTGAAAACCGTGCCTGAAACCACCTCAAAATCTGTGCAGAAATTACAGCAGCCGTACCCTTGAAAACTGTGCAGTCTGTACCCTCGAAACCTGTGCAGTCCGTACCCTCGAAAATAGTGCAGGAATTAATGCAGCCGTACTGTCTCGATTTCTGTGCATTGAATGCAGTCTGTACTGTGTATTAAATGCAGCCTACACTGTGTATTAAATGCAGTTTGTACTCTCCTTGGGTTCTGTGTCAAACAATAAATGCACCTCGATTTCTGTGCTCTCCCTCTTCTTGGAAATTGTGCCAATCCCTAGCTCGACCTCTTGCTCTCTCAGCTCACTCTTCCTTCTCATGAAAAATGAAAAAGTTAAGTCTCTTTGCCTCCCTCAGCCTTTTTGTCTAAACCCTAAGTGGGTCTCTAATCCAACGGTGGAAAAAGATCCAATCCAATGGATGAGATTCAGTGAGAGTAAAAATCCCTTTTATTTAAATCACTTAAATAAAAAATACTCACCCACTTAAATTTATTAAAAAGTGACTTTATGTTTATAAAGTCTCATTAAATGACATTTAATGTGAGGGTCACCTTTTTCCCTCTTCTAAGTGACTTAGGCAATAAAGTCACCTAGGGAACATCTGCCTAGGTACAAAAACTAACACTCCCTCTTACCTAGGAAGGTGTTCTGCACCACTCCCAACTTGTCTCTGAAGAAGACAAACTTTCCCCTCCCCAAAGACTTCGTTAGAATGTCCGCTACCTGCTCATCAGTGGATACATACTGAAGCTCAACTGCCCCTCTCTGAACGTAGTCACGGATGAAATGGTATCTGATCTCTATGTGCTTTGACCTGTCATGGAACACTGGATTCTCAGAGAGTTGAATGCAACTCTGATTGTCACAGTAGATCACCGTAGGCCTATGCTGCTGATCAAATAAATCTACCAATAACTTGCGAAGCCACAGTTCTTCACAAGTAGCCTGACTGGCTGCCATATACTCAGCCTCAGCAGAACTCAATGCAACGGACTTCTGTTTCTGATTGAACCACGACACTGCTTCCGAGCCCAAACTGAAACAACAACCAGAAGTGCTGTTCCGATCCCGCACACAACCTGCCCAGTCTGAATCTGTGAACCCAACCAAGCTGACTCCACCTGAACCCCTGTAGTCCAGACCATAATCCACTGTCCCTGCAAGAAACCTCAATATGTGCTTTGCAGCAGTCTAGTGCACACTCCTAGGCTCAACCATGAACTGACTAAGAATGTTCACCGCAAAACACAAGTCTGGCCTAGTGTTTACCAGATACATCAAAGACCCAATGAGCTGATGATATATAGTGGGATCCACCAACTTGCCCTCGAAAGCATGAAGTTGCTTCCAGTTGGTGATCATAGGTGTACACATTGGCCTGCAGTCCTCCATCCGAAATATCCTCAGAATATCAGCTGCATACTTCCCCTGTCCAAGGAAAATATGACCAGGCTCCTGCAAACCTCCGTCCCCAAATAATAATGCATCAGTCCAATATCAGTCAAGGGAAACTCCGTCGTGCGGTTTCAACAGGGTTGGGCTTAAAGGGGGTCAAAATAGCTTGAAATGTCGTGAAAGTTGGCGTGCATTCTTGTCTATCCAATATGCATCCAAACATATGATCAGGTTTAAATTCTAAGAATCTGATCAAAGCTGAGACTGCATCATGCAGTTTTGTTAGGTTTTGGCTTAAAGAGGGCAAAAATAGCTCTCAACATCATGAAAGTTGGCATGCACTCTTATTTTCCAAATGCGGATTTAAATCTATGATTAAATTTTAATTTTGAGAAATTAGTCAAACGTGAAACTTCGTTGTGTGGTTTTGCTAAGGTTGGGCTTAAAGGGGGTGAAAATATTTTGGAATGTCTCAAAAGTTTGCATGCACGCTTGTTGATCAAATTGGCATCCAAATTTATGATCAAATTTAAATTCTAAGAAACTGCTCGAAAGGGAAACTCCGTCGTGCGGTTTCAACAAGGTTGGGCTTAAAGGGGGTCAAAATAGCTTGAAACGTCGCGAAATTTGGCATGCATGCTTTTCTATCCAATATGCATCCAAACATATGATCAGGTTTAAATTCTAAGAATCTGGTCAAATCTGAGACTGCATCATGCAGTTTTGTTAGGGTTTGGCTTAAAGATGGCGAAAATAACTCTCAACATCGTGAAAGTTGGCATGCACTCTTATTTTCCAAATACGGATTTAAATCTATGATTAAATTTTAATTTTGAGAAATTAGTCAAACGTGAAACTTCGTTGTGCGGTTTTGCTAAGGTTGGGCTTAAAGGGGGCGAAAATATTTTGGAACGTCTCAAAAGTTTTCATGCACACTTGTTGATCAAATTGGCATCCAATTTTATGATCAAATTTAAATTCTAAGAAACTGCTCGAAAGGTAAACTCCGCCGTGCGGTTTCAATAGGGTTGTGCTTAAAGGGGGTCAAAATAGCATGAAATATCGTGAAAGTTGGCGTGCATGCTTGTCTATCCAATATGCATCCAAACATATGATCAGGTTTAAATTCTAAGAATCTGGTCAAAGCTGAGACTCCATCATGCAGTTTTGTTAGGGTTTCGCTTAAAGATGGCGAAAATAGCTCTCAACATCGTGAATGTTGGCATGCACTCTTATTTTCCAAATGCGGATTTAAATCTATGATTAAATTTTAATTTTGAGAAATTAGTCAAACGTGAAATTTCGTGGTGCAGTTTTGCCAAGGTTGGGCTTACAGGGGGAGAAAATATTTTGGAATGTCTCAAAAGTTTGCTTGCATGCTTGTTGATCAAATTGGCATCCAAATTTATGATCAAATTTAAATTATGAGAAACTGCGCGAAAGGGAAACTCCGTCGTGCTGTTTCAACAGGGTTGGGCTTAAAGGGGGTCAAAATAGCTTGAAACGTCGCGGAAGTTGGCGTGCATGCTTCTCTATCCAATATGCATCCAAACGTATGATCAGGTTTAAATTCTAAGAATCTGGTCAAAGCCGAGACTGCATCATGCAGTTTTGTTAGGGTTTGGCTTAAAGATGGCGAAAATAGCTCTCAACATCGTGAAAGTTGGCATGTACTCTTATTTTCCAAATGCGGATTTAAATCTATGACTAAATTTTAATTTTGAGAAATTAGTCAAACGTGAAACTTCGTTGTGCGGTTTTGCTAAGGTTGGGCTTAAAGGGGGTGAAAATATTTTGGAATGTCTCAAAAGTTTGCATGCACGCATGTTGATCAAATTGGCAACCAAATTTATGATCAAATTTAAATTCTGAGAAACTGCGCGAAAGGGAAACTCTGTCGTGCGATTTCAACAGGGTTGGGCTTAAAGGGTGTCAAAATAGATTGAAACGTCGCGAAAGTTGGCGTGCATGCTTGTCTATCCAATATGCATCCAAAATTATGATCAGGTTTAAATTCGAAGAATCTGGTCAAAGCAGCGACTGCATCATGCAGTTTTGCTACGGTTTGGCTTAAAGATGGCGAAAATAGCTCTCAACATCGTGAAAGTTGGCAAGCACTCTTATTTTCCAAATGCGGATTTAAATCTATGATTAAATTTTAATTTTGAGAAATTAGTCAAACGTGAAACTTCATTGTGCGGCTTTGATAACGTTGGGCTTAAAGGGGGTGAAAATATTTTGGAACGTCTCAAAAGTTTGCATGCACGCTTGTTGATCAAATTGGCATCCAAATTTATGATCAAATTTAAATTCTCAGAAACTGCTCGAAAGGGAAACTCCGTCGTGCGGCTTCAACAGGGTTGGGCTTAAAGGGGGTCGAAATAGCTTGAAACGTCGCGAAAGATGGCGTGTATGCTTGTCTATCCAATATGCATGCAAACGTATGATCAGGTTTAAATTCGAAGAATCTGGTCAAAGCAGCGACTGCATCATGCAGTTTTGCTACGGTTTGGCTTAAAGATGGCGAAAATAGCTCTCGACATCGTGAAAGTTGGAAAGCACTCTTATTTTCCAAATGCGGATTTAAATCTATGATTAAATTTTAATTTTGAGAAATTAGTCAAACGTGAAACTTCGTTGTGCGGCTTTGATAACGTTGGGCTTAAAGGGGGTGAAAATATTTTGGAACGTCTCAAAAATTTGCATGAACGCTTGTTGATCAAATTGGCATCCAAGTTCATGATCAAATTTAAATTCTAAGAAACTGCTCGAAAGGGAAAGTCCGTCGTGCGGTTTCAACAGGGTTGGGCTTAAAGGGGGTCAAAATAGCTTGAAACGTCGCGAAAGTTGGCGTGCATGCTTGTCTATCTAATATGCATCCAAACATATGATCAGGTTTAAATTCTAAGAATCTGGTCAAAGCTGAGACTGCATCATGCAGTTTTTTTAGGGTTTGGCTTAAAGATGGCGAAAATAGCTCTCAACATCGTGAAAGTTGGCATCCACTCTTATTTTCCAAATACGGATTTAAATCTATGATTTAATTTTAATTTTGAGAAATTAGTGAAATGTGAAACTTCGTTGTGCGGTTTTGCTAAGGTTGGGCTTAAAGGGGGTGAAAATATTTTGGAATGTCTCATAAGTTTTCATGCACGCTTGTTGATCAAATTGGCATCCAAATTTATGATCAAATTTAAATTCTAAGAAACTGCTCGAAAGGCAAACTCCGACGTGTCGTTTCAACAGGGTTGGGCTTAAAGGGGGTCAAAATGGCTTGAAACGTCGCGAAATTTGGCGTGCATGCTTGTCTATCCAATATGCATCCAAACATATGATCAAGTTTAAATTCTAAGAATCTGGTCAAAGCTGAGACTGCATCATGCAGTTTTGTTAGGGTTTGGCTTAAAAATGGCGAAAATAGCTCTCAACATCGTGATAGTTGGCATGCACTCTTTTTTTTTCAAATACGGATTTAAATCTATGATTAAACTTTAATTTTGAGAAATTAGTCAAACGTGAAACTTTGTTGTGCGGTTTTGCTAAGGTTGGGCTTAAAGGGGGTGAAAATACTTTGGAATGTCTCAAAAGCTTGCATGCACGCTTGTTGATCAAATTGGCATCCAAATTAATGATCAAATCTAAATTCTGAGAAACTGCGCGAAAGGGAAACTCCGTCGTGCGGTTTCAATAGGGTTGGGCTTAAAGGGTGTCAAAATAGATTGAAACTTCGCGAAAGTTGGCATGTATGCCTATCTATCCAATATGCATCCAAACTTATGATCAGGTTTAAATTCTAAGAATCTGGTCAAAGCTGAGACTGCATCATGCATTTTTGCTAGGGTTTGGCTTAAAGATGGCGAAAATAGCTCTCAATATCGTGAAAGTTGGCATGCACTCTTATTTTCCAAATGCGGATTTAAATCTATGATTAAATTTTAATTTTGAGAAATTAGTCAAACGTGAAACTTCGTTGTGCGGCTTTGATAAGGTTGGGCTTAAAGGGGGTGAAAATATTTTGGAACGTCTCAAAAGTTTGCATGCACGCTTGTTGATCAAGTTGGCATCCAAACTTATGATCAAATTTAAATTCTCAGAAACTGCTCGAAAGGGAAACTCCGTCATGCGGTTTCAACAGAGTTTGGCTTAAAGGGGGTCAAAATAGCTTGAAACGTCGCAAAAGTTGGCGTGCATGCTTTTCTATCCAATATGCATCCAAACATATGATCAGGTTTAAATTGTAAGAAACTGGTCAAAGCTGAGACTGCATCATGCAGTTTTGTTAGGGTTTGACTTAAAGATGGCAAAAATAGCTCTCAACATCGTGAAAGTTGGCATGCACTCTTATTTTCCAAATGCGGATTTAAATCTATGATTAAATTTAATTTTGAGAAATTAGTCAAACGTCAAACTTCGTTGTGCGGTTTTGCTACGGTTGGGCTTAAAGGGGGTGAAAATATTTTGGAATGTCTCAAAAGTTTGCATGTACGCTTGTTGACAAATTGGCATCCAAATTTATGATCAAATTTAAATTCTAAGAAACTGCTCGAAAGGGAAACTCCGTCGTGCGGTTTCAACAGGGTTGGGCTTAAATGGGGTCAAAATAGCTTGAAACGTCGTGAAAGTAGGCGTGCATGCTTGTCTATCCAATATGCATCCAAACATATGATCAGGTTTAAATTCTAAGAATCTGGTCAAAGCTGAGACTGCATCATGCAGTTTTGTTAGGGTTTGGCTTAAAGATGGCGAAAATAGCTCTCAACATCATGAAAGTTGGCATGCACTCTTATTTTCCAAATGCGGATTTAAATCTATGATTAAGTTTTAATTTTGAGAAATTAGTCAAACGTGAAACTTCGTTGTGCGGTTTTGCTAAGGTTGGGCTTAAAGGGGGTGAAAATATTTTGGAACGTCTCAAAAGTTTGCATGCACGCTTATTGATCAAATTGGCATCCAAGTTTATGATCAAATTTAAATTCTAAGAAATTGCTCGAAATGGAAACTCCGTCGTGCGGTTTCAACAGGGTTGGGCTCAAAGTGGGTCAAAATAGCTTGAAACATCGAGGAAGTTGGAGTGCATGCTTGTCTATCCAATATACATCCAAACATATGATCAGGTTTAAATTCTAAGAATCTGGTCAAAGCTGAGACTGCATCATGCAGTTTTGTTAGGGTTTGGCTTAAAGATGGCAAAAATAGCTCTCAACATCGTGAAAGTTGGCATGCGCTCTTATTTTCCAAATGCGGATTTAAATCTATGATTAAATTTTAATTTTGAGAACTTAGTCAAACGTGAAACTTCGTTGTGCGGTTTTGCTAAGGTTGGGCTTAAAGGGGGTGAAAATATTTTGGAATGTCTCAAAATTTTGCATGCACGCTTGTTGACAAATTGGCATCCAAATTTATGATCAAATTTAAATTCTAAGAAACTGCTCGAAAGGGAAACTCCGTCGTACGGTTTCAACAGGGTTGGGTTTAAAGGGGGTCAAAATGGCTTGAAACGTCAGGAAAGTTGGTGTGCATGCTTGTCTATCCAATATGCATCCAAACATATGATTAGGTTGAAATTCTAACAATATGGTCAAAGCTGAGACTCCATCATGCAGTTTTGTTAGGGTTTGGCTTAAAGATGGCGAAAATAGCTCTCAACATCGTGAAAGTTGGCATGCACTATTATTTTCAAATGCGGATTCAAATCTATGATTAAATTTTAATTTTGAGAAATTAGTCAAACATGAAACTTCGTTGTGCGGTTTTGCTAAGGTTGGGCTTAAAGGGGGTGAAAATATTTTGGAATGTCTCAGAAGTTTGGATCAAATTGGCATCCAAGTTTATGATCAAATTTAAATTCTAAGAAACTGCTCGAAAGGGAAACTCCGCCGTGCGGTTTCAATAGGGTTGTGCTTAAAGGGGGTCAAAATAGCTTGAAATATCGCGAAAGTTGGCGTGCATGCTTGTCTATCCAATATGCATCCAAACATATGATCAGGTTTAAATTCTAAGAATCTGGTCAAAGCTGAGACTCCATCATGCAGTTTTGTTAGGGTTTCACTTAAAGATGGCGAAAATACCTCTCAACATCGTGAATGTTGGCATGCACTCTTATTTTCCAAATGCGGATTTAAATCTATGATTAAATTTTAATTTTGAGGAATTAGTCAAACATGAAACTTCGTGGTGAAGTTTTGCTAAGGTTGGGCTTAAAGGGGGTGAAAACATTTTGGAATGTCTCAAAAGTTTGCTTGCATGCTTGTTGATCAAATTGGCATCCAAATTTATGATCAAATTTAAATTATGAGAAACTGCGCGAAAGGGAAACTCCGTCCTGCTGTTTCAACAGGGTTGGGCTTAACGGGGGTCAAAATAGCTTGAAACGTCGCGAAAGTTGGCGTGCATGCTTCTCTATCCAATATGCATCCAAACGTATGATCAGGATTAAATTCTAAGAATCTGGTCAAAGCCGAGACTGCATCATGCAGTTTTGTTAGGGTTTGGCTTAAAGATGGCGAAAATAGCTCTCAACATCGTGAAAGTTGGCATGCACTCTTATTTTCGAAATGCGGATTTAAATCTATGACTAAATTTTAATTTTGAGAAATTAGTCAAACGTGAAACATCGTTGTGCGGTTTTGCTAAGGTTGGGCTTAAAGGGGGTGAAAATATTTTGGAATGTCTCAAAAGTTTGCATGCACGCATGTTGATCAAATTGGCAACCAAATTTATGATCAAATTTAAATTCTGAGAAACTGCACGAAAGGGAAACTCTGTCGTGCGGTTTAAACAGGGTTGGGCTTAAAGGGTGTCAAAATAGATTGAAACGTCGCGAAAGTTGGCGTGCATGCTTGTCTATCCAATATGCATCCAAAATTATGATCAGGTTTAAATTCGAAGAATCTGGTCAAAGCAGCGACTGCATCATGCAGTTTTGCTACGGTTTGGCTTAAAGATGGCGAAAATAGCTCTCAACATCGTGACAGTTGGCAAGCACTCTTATTTTCCAAATGCGGATTTAAATCTATGATTAAATTTTAATTTTGAGAAATTAGTCAAACGTGAAACTTCGTTGTGCGGCTTTGATAACGTTGGGCTTAAAGGGGGTGAAAATATTTTGGAACGTCTCAAAAGTTTGCATGCACGCTTGTTGATCAAATTGGCATCCAAATTTATGATCAAATTTAAATTCTCAGAAAACTGCTCGAAAGGGAAACTCCGTCGTGCGGTTTCAACAGGGTTGGGCTTAAAGGGAGTCAAAATAGCTTGAAACGTCGCGAAAGATGGCGTGTATTCTTGTCTATCCAATATGCATGCAAACGTATGATCAGGTTTAAATTCGAAGAATCTGGTCAAAGCAGCGACTGCATCATGCAGTTTTGCTACGGTCTGGCTTAAAGATGGCGAAAATAGCTCTCAACATCGTGAAAGTTGGCAAGCACTCTTATTTTCCAAATGCGGATTTAAATCTATGATTAAATTTTAATTTTGAGAAATTAGTCAAACGTGAAACTTCGTTGTGCGGCTTTGATAACGTTGGGATTAAAGGGGGTGAAAATATTTTGGAACGTCTCAAAAGTTTGCATGCACGCTTGTTGATCAAATTGGCATCCATGTTTATGATCAAATTTAAATTCTAAGAAACTGCTCGAAAGGGAAAGTCCGTCGTGTGGTTTCAACAGGGTTGGGCTTAAAGGGGGTCAAAATAGCTTGAAACGTCACGAAAGTTGGCGTGCATGCTTGTCTATCTAATATGCATCCAAACCTATCATCAGGTTTAAATTCTAAGAACCTGGTCAAAGCTGAGACTGCATCATGCAGTTTTGTTAGGGTTTGGCTTAAAGAGGGCGAAAATAGCTCTCAACATCGTGAAAGTGGGCATGCACTCTTATTTTCCAAATGCGGATTTAAATCTATGATTAAATTTTAATTTTGAGAAATTAGTCAAACGTGAAACTTCGTTGTGCGGTTTTGATAACGTTGGGCTTAAAGGGGGTGAAAATATTTTGGAATGTCTCAAAATTTTGCATGCACGCTTGTTGATCAAATTGGCATCCAAATTTATGATCAAATTTAAATTCTGAGAAACTGCTCGAAAGGGAAACTCCGTCGTGCGGTTTCAACAGGGTTGGGCTTAAAGGGGGTCAAAATAGATTGAAACGTCGCGAAAATTGGCGTGAATGCTTGTCTATCCAATATGCATCCAAACATATAATCAGGTTTAAATTCTAAGAATCTGGTCAAAGCTGAGACTGCATCATGCAGTTTTGTTAGGGTTTGGCTTAAAGATGGTGAAAATAGCTCTCAACATCGTGAAAGTTGGAATCCACTCTTATTTTCCAAATGCGGATTTAAATCTATGACTAAATTTTAATTTTGAGAAATTAGTCAAACGTGAAACTTCGTTGTGCGGTTTTGCTAAGGTTGGGCTTAAAGGGGGTGAAAATATTTTGGAATGTCTCAAAAGTTTGCATGCACGCTTGTTGATCAAATTGGCATCCAAATTTATGATCAAATTTAAATGCTGAGAAACTGAGCGAAAGGGAAACTCCGTCGTGCGGTTTCAACAGGGTTGGGCCTAAAGGGGGTCAAAATAGCTTGAAACGTCGTGAAAGTTGGCGTGCATGCTTGTCTAT
>LPNX010292082.1:0-35628 GCA_001517045.1 Pseudotsuga menziesii
CCTCTTTATTGACATCCATGGAGGAATGTTATGGTTGATGATAAAAACAGGCCAAACCGAGCAAGTAGATCTCAACTCTCTAAATGGATTGACACCATCCACTACCAAAGAAAGTCTAGCATTATGAGGTTCTTCTTTAAACTGTGGCCATTTTTCCTCTATGTTTCTAAATGCAGAACCATCTGCGAGCATTCAAAGAATATCATCTCCACTTCTATTTCGTGCATGGTAATCCATAAATTGTGCTATGTTTCTGCACCTAAACAGTCGTTGCAAGCGTGGAATAATGGGAATATAACGAATAACCTTACGAGACACCTTTTTGGTTACTTGATCTGTTCGGTATCTACTGCTATGACATATAGGGCATTCTGTTGCAAACTCATACTGATTATAATATAAAATATGATCATTAGGACATGCATCAATTGCTTGATAGTCCATTCCAACATAGTTCATGATATTTTTTAAATCTCGGTATGTGCGAGGTAATTTATTTGATGGCAGTAACAAATACTCGCCTATCAAACTGTTACAACAAATTTTAAAAAAATGGTTAATATAAATATTTGAAGAGCATAATATTAACGACAACAAATACATCCTTATTTATTTTTATCATGAAGTACGTATAACAATACAAATATTATAGCAACATAAATCAAAGCATATATATGTGATCGATGAAACATATAATCACATATGTACCTTAACACCAGCGTGATGGCTTTGTTTGAAAAACCATGCTTAACCTTCAAGTTCATTATTAGCAACACAGCAGAGAGAACACTTATGCGGGAGCCTTCAAAAAGTGGTTCGTCTGCCTTCTCAAGTGTAGGTAAATCATGAAGATCTTCAAAGTCATCAATTGGCAGCACATGAGGTTGATCATCGTCCATTCTAACATTAAATTCATCATTGATTAATGCATTTGCACCATCATCCTCAATTATGTTATCATCATGATCATCATCTAATTCCATGTCATCATTAACTTGATCATGATCAGTATTCGTAGGACCTGCATATTGACGTTCCTCCTGCACTAGTTGTTCCTGCGTAATTACCACATTCTCCATGTTCGGAACAGCCCTAGGAGGCCCTTGCTTTATAATTACAATTAAAACATCAAAAAACAAACGTTAGTCATGTCGATTAAGTAACCAAAATAAAAATGATACAATATACAATTACAAAAACTCTCAATATAAATACCGAATGATATATAATCATGAATTATATTGACTTACCAATGGATGATATTCATGCCCCCCCTCAACATGTCCATGTTCTCTACAATGTCTTTTAGCTGTTTTGATCAGTAACCTTCTCGTATTAAAGCCCCTACATCAACTGCAAGGACAATAACATTTTCCATCACCCCATTAGAGGAAATTTCAACTCAAAATGGGCCTTTTAACTTTTATTCAAATTCCATGTCATCATGTGTTAGCCAATGAAATTGCCTTAAATTTGAAATACCGTATAGGTCTTAAACACTTTTTTAATATAAATTTCGGGATAGCTATCATAAAAAAAACTACTTTTTTTGTTTGTATTTTCGACATATCGCCCTATGTTTTTACTCAAATTTCGATCGGGAGAGCTCGTTGGATGCGGAATTAAATTCCGCATCCAACGAGTACCCACTTGGCATACTTTTGAAGGACCCCGCTACCCCAAAAAAAAGAAATACCTGAAAAAATGGAATGATGATGTCATCATTCCATTTTTTCAGGGATTTCTTGTTTTTGGGGTAGCGAGGTCTGTCAAAAGTATGTCGAGTGGGTACTCGTTGGATGCAAAATTTAATTCTGCATCCAACGAGCTCTCCCGATCAAAATTTGAGTAAAAACACGGGGAGATATGTCGAAAATACAAACAAAAAAAGTAGTTTTTTTCTTTTCTTCCTCCAAAATTAATAAATATTATTTTATTATTTTAACTATTATTTTATTAATTCATTTTAGGAGGCCCATTTTAAGTTGAAATTTTCTCTAATGCCTTCTTTCCACTCCCTCCCACAACCTAGCAAGCAATTGTCGATTTTGTTCTGTCGGATCTTGATGACCTGTAACATCATTGTTACGTGACATTTTATTACTCAAACCCTAAGAACAAAGTACGAACAAACCCAAGTATATGATGAGTCTTCTTTTCCACAAGGGTTAGAACCAAATCCAAAGAGCAAGACCAAAATCCAAGACCAAGTGGGAAGATCCCCACAAAAGAGCAAGGCCAAAACCAGCCAAGACCAAGTGGGAAGATCCCCACAAAAGAGAAACCCTAAAATCCAAGACCAAGTGGGAAGATCCCCACAAAAGAGCAACGCCAAAATCCAAGACCAAGTGGGAAGATCCCCACAAAAGAGCAACGCCAAAATCCAAGACCAAGTGGGAAGATCCCCACAAAAGAGCAACGCCAAAAAAAAACCCTTAGGAATTTCGCACTTCTTAACCAAGAGATAAGTGCGAGACTCAGTGTGTGAGATAATGAACCTAGCCGTACATCTATTTATATGAAAAATGAACCTAGGCTTTCCATTTTAATGTGTGTGGGATAATGTCTTAAGCATCGCTTTCCATTTTAAATAATTAACCAATTACGACAAATTATTAAATGATTGAGCAATTTAAGCGCCATCGCTTAAGCGACGCTTAAGACATTATTAAATGAATGAGTAATTTAAGCGCCATCGCTTAAGCGACGCTTAGGAGGATATTCGTCGCTTAAGCAACGCTTGCAAGCCTAGCCATCGCTTAAGCGACGCTTATCACCACCATTTCAAAAAAAAAATTTATCTTCCTGATTTTTGGCACGGTTAAAAGAAAAAATCCACGCGCCGTCGAAAAAAACCGTCGGATTTTGGATCGAAATGTAGTAGTGTTTCTTTGACGCTTCGTTCCTGATTACGCCACAACCGTTCATGGTTTCTTTCACCTGCTCCGTACCCACATACCATTTGTCTGGGACGAACAAGCAGAAGCTGCATTCGAAGACCTCAAGAAAGCTCTCACACAAGCCCCCTTGATCTCCCCTCTGGATTTCTCTCAGGACTTCATCCTCTATGTCTCGGCATCTGAGCATGCTGTGTCCGGAGTCTTGGTTCAATAAGACACCTCACGCCAAGAGCATGTCATTTACTACATCAGCCAGACCTTGTCCGGCCCACCCCTACATTACCCATATGAGGAGAGACTAGCCCTAGCAGTGGTATTTTCCGTCCAAAAATTGCGACACTACATTTTACTTAGTCATACCACAGTCATCACCGACTCTAACCCCATGGTATATCTCTTAAACTGGCATCTCCTGCAAGTTTGTGTGGCTAAATGGGTCATTATCCTCCAGGAATATGACCTCACGTTCCGAACACCTAAGAGCACTAAAGCCCTTGCACTTGCCCAGCTCATCACCGATCTCCCTTCCTTCATCCCGGCCCCACCTATCTCCGAGGAGTTACCCAATAATCACTTGTTCACTATCTCGTTCGATGACCCATGGTACGGTGATATCTTGTCATACCTGTGCACGTAGAAGTTTCAACCCACCGTCACTCGTAATGGACATCATCGTATCCGTCACCAGGCCTCTCGCTACCTCCTCCTAGGAGATGTCCTTTACCGGCGAGGAGTCGACACAATTCTTCGTCGTTGCCTTACACACGAGGAAGCTGAACAGGTCCTTAATGATTGTCATAGCGGTGCCTGCGGCAGCCATTTCTCACAGATGGCCACTGCCCAAAAGGTCGTCCACGCCGGATACTTCTGGCCCACACTTTTCACCAACTGCATCACTGTGGTGAAGCATTGCCATAACTGCCAACTGTTTGCCCCCAAGGCTCGGACACCACCTGCTCCATTACACCCAATCGTCACCGTTGGTCCCTTTTGGAAATGGGCCATCGACTTCATGGAGTGTAGACCCCCATCTGCGAACGGCCATAAGCACATCGTTGTCACCGTTGATTACTTCACCAAATGGGCGGAAGCCATGCCTACCTTCAACTGTACCGCTGACACCGCTGCCCGTTTCTTCTTTAACCATGTTATCACTCGAATCGGGGTCCCTAAACAGTTGGTCTCAGACCATGGATCACACTTTGAAGATTCCATTTGGCGCGAGCTATCCACCTTTCTCAAGTTTGAACACCAATTTTCCTCGGCTTACTACCCTCAAGGGAACGGTCAAGTTGAAGCTGTTAACAAAATACTGAAAACCATACTCCAATGCACTATTAATCGGCATAAGTCCAATTGGCACCATATGCTATTCCCTGCTTTATGGGCTTACCGTACCTCCACTAAGACCGCCACTGGTTTTACCCCATTTCATTTAGTTCACGGTGTAGAGTCTATCCTCCCCATTGAGTGTCAGATACCTGCCTTACACATCACCGTTGAGCTTCTCCCCGATACCTCCCCCCTTGAGAAACGTCTGCTATCCCTCGAACAAGCCGATGAAGATTGTCGTGCCACTCTCCAGAACATTGAAGCTGCCAAAAACCGCTCCAAAGCCAGTTATGACAAACATGTTCACCCTCAAACTTTCCACGAAGGGGACCTCATCCTCGCCTATGACCAAGCCAACGAAAAAACCGGTAAAGGAAAGTTTGAATCCATGTGGCAAGGCCCTTACATAGTGCAGACTTTCCTCGGTAAGGGGGCATACATTTTAGCCGACTCTGAAGGCCACCCTTTATGCAACCCCCGTAATGGGTTGTACCTTAAACGTTTTTACCCATAACTGAAGCCGCGACCTCATTGGTCCACATTGTAAAGTTTGCTCTCCCTTTCTGTTTTTTACTGTTTTTACCATAATCTCACATTCATCGTCTTTGCATGCCCACAGATGGACCATCTTCCACCTTGTTACATTGGCTTCGCTGATGGGGCAAGCCGCTGGTCTCCCAACCTGGCTTCTGCAGCATGGGTCTTATATTCCCCTTCCAACGAACTGATTCACCTTGACAGGATATGTATAGGCACCGCTACCAATAACCAGGCGGAGTATGATGCCGTGACCGATCTCCTGACTGTTGCACTCCAGATGGGCATATGTCACCTTCATGTGTTCTTGGACTCCCAGCTACTTGTCTCCCAGCTCAACAACTGCTACCAGGTGCGCGATCCTTGCCTAGTTAGAAAATTCATGTGTACAAAACAACTTAGCCGACAGTTTGAATCCATCACATTCACACATGTCCCAAGAGCTCAAAATAGTGTCGCAGATCAAATGGTCAATAACATCCTAGATTGGCATATCAATCACACCATGTAACACCTCCATCATGCATCATTATCCCATAGCATCTCATCCAAAGATATATAAAAAAAACCAAAAAGGACTGCATTGCATCAACATTTGCATCCATGTACATAAACCATAAAACCACATAAATATCCAGGGGGCATCCACGTGCCCAACATCCTAGACTACTTACATCCACGTGCAATACAAACATACAACACATCATCAAGCGCATCCACGTGTGTACAAATGAAACAATATCACAAAAAAGGTGCATCCATGTGCATATATATATACATATCAACAAAAAATACATGTGCTATACATGTCCTGAGTACCCCTGTACTCAGCCATACAAAAACATATGTACATCCCTAAAGCCTCATAAGGTACAGGCCGTAGCTACAAAACTCGGGGGGAGTCCCCTGCACTCCCTAATGAGAGTCATACCCTGCATCACTGTCAGTGTCCGCTCCCTTTGAATCCTCCCCCCACTCCTCCTCCGGCGAGTCCTCATCTCATCTGGGCTCCTGTGCCCGTGCCCTGTCTCCCAATATGGCCACCCGGATCACAATCGATCTGAAATCTCGAGGTGCCCTCAAGCACTCCTGAATCACGGCCGGATCGATGTCTCGCCACCCCTCGTCAGTCACCCCCACTAGCAACCGGTCTAGCAGCACCCGTACGGACTCCAGTGTCCCCTCTGCATCTCGGCGACGCACCTCCCCCCGCCCAGGCAGAGTTGGAACGGCCACAATCCCTCTCCGCGCCACATACCCTGGCAGCGGCCTCGGGCCCACATCTGCAGATCAACCATTTGTTAGTAACACTATATCAAATGACTATCATACATAAAACTTGACAATGCAATTAAAATATACGTACCATCTAGCCCCCATGCCTGTCCCGGCGGCCGTGGTGCCTCTGGATCTCCCATATAGTCCATATCTCTATATGGAAAATCGTCCAGGGTCAACGGTAGATGGAGCCACTGCAGGTACAGCTCCTGTGTGAAATATCTCCCAACATCGCTGCCACCACGACGGTGCATCATCTCACCCCACCGCACCATCCGTGGCTCCTGCACACCTCCCGCTCTGATCGGCACCCGTGGCCGCAGTGTGGGTACCCGCTCCATGAAAAACGCGCATAAAAATGAACCATAGCAGAACCCCTTGCCAGATTCCTTCGTCGCGGTCAGCTTCCGCTGCACGCAGGTCAGGAACATCTGGCCCCAAGCATAATACACACCAGCCAGTACCTGCTCCACAAGCTGCATCTGGCCCCCAGACACCTTCTCCGGTGATTGGGATTCCAAAACCCGCACCACACATGCTGCCATGGCCCGCACTGCCGGCTCCTGTAAGTCTCTCACCAAGAGTGCATTCCTATGCACCTGAGCCTCTGCCCCACAAAATTGCTCCAGCATATCATCCATATCGATGTCTGTAGACACCCGCGGCTGAGTATCTGCCACCCTGCCTAGACAGGGCAGCCCCGTCAAGAAGTATACATCAGTCAGGGTGAGGTCCACCCTCTCACCCTGCACTCGAAAAACCTGTATCTCTGGCTCCCAGAAACTAACCAGTCGGTTCAGCAGCAATGCTGCTGACTGTATCATAGGTATCTGCGCGAACCTCAGCAGCCTGAACAACCCCAGCATCGATCGTACCCGACGGTCCTCTTGGATGATGACCATAATCTCATCCGGGATCTCTCGCTCCCTCCATAGCACCTGCGGCATCCTATCAATCACACAACGAAGTCTCGTCAGAATCAGGTCGAACTAATAGACCTTCCCACTCATCCAAAAAACCGGAATAGCTCGGTCCCCAACCGCGGCTGCCAGGCCTACAGCCGCGGTCTTGAACCGCAGCTGTCAGACCTAAACCCGCGGTCCCTAACCGCGGCTGTACGGCCTAAAACCACGGTCCCCAACTGCAGCTGTCTCAGTGTAAACCCGCAGTCTGAGACCACGGTTTCAACCCCCTAACCCGCGGTCCACCCCACGTGGACCGTACAAACAAACCCTGGGACCCACTACCCTCCCCCTGAACCCAATTACAATGCAGGTATGAATTTGACAGAATACTTGTATCTCCCGAATCTGAAAATGGCCGATCAGATCATCCAGAAATGCCACCTCAGCTCTGGTCCACTCTGATCATGAGTCAAAGTCAAATAGTACAAATGACACTTGTCATGTAGGGCCCACTTACTATTTATAGTCTGTTGACTTTTTCTTGTTTTGGCTTTTCTGAACACATACGGAGTCCATTTTTTGAACCATTTCCACCATTGGAATCAGCACAATGAGACCATCACGATGGTCACCTCGTCGCATTATTTTTTCTACGTCATTTTTTGCCCATTTTTTTTTTTAGACACCACTAGTCGCCTCGGTTTGCGTGCCACTCCGGCCGCTCTCCGTTTTTAACACTTTTTATATCACCGGATTCATTTTTCCTAGCTCGTGATGATGCTTGGGATCATTTCTCGCTCTCACTTGGTACAATTTCAACATTGTGTCCCGACATCTTGCTGCCTCAATGTACGCGCCACATCGGCCGCCATCAGATTGTTCCATACTTTTTACATGAGCCATCCACTCCTATCATACTGCAAATGTTCCGTTATTTTGCCACCATTCATTCACCCGGCAAGGAGGCCCACCAGTGTTCCCGCCCACCCTCAGTCCTGGTCATCATAAATGTTCCTTAATTGAACACTTCCTCTTTGCCTGGCCATTAATTCAGAGTCTTCTTATTTGCTTTCAGACTCCTTAAAATTGAAAGCAACCACGAGCATGTACTGTCCTGGGCTCGTAAAATCCACACGACAGTACCATTCTATTACTTCAGAGTCTTCTTATTTTCTTTCAGACTCCTTAAAATTGAAAGAAACCATGAGCATGAACTGTCCTGGGCTCGTAAAATCCACATGACAGTACCATTTTATATCCACACTTCTTCTAGTTCCCTAAAGAAGTCCCCCCGTGCCTCTTGGCGCTATGATCGATCCTCTCGGCAGCACCACCACTAAGGTCGCCTTTGTTCAGAGTATTCTGCAGTCTCCTACCATTTTACCACAGCTTGAGTCTCCCTCAGCCCATTCACCCTCAGATCCCATACCGCTATGATTCCTTTACCACCAGTCAGTTTCATATGCTGCCCGATCATCCCCGCCATCATACTCTGAACAAAGAAAGTTTGAGTCCACCCACTCTACTTGCCCAGTTATTCCCTCCAGTTTATCACTCCTGCCACCAGTACTATCACAGTTCGGTTTTTTACCTCGCACTCCTGTCAAGGAAACATCATTGCCTTGATAGTTGCAGGTCTCCCTCGGTTGACGACAGCCCCTCTATTCCAGAGGATAGACCTAGAGGCCCCTGCGCCTTGGACCCATCACCATCTGTGGTGAGTGCCTACGAACCATTTTGGGAGGAGTCATCATTGCCTCTCCGAATAGTTGTTTCTCACATGCTCGACTTCAGCACCTTAAATCACATCGTTGAGAATCGCGCAGGATGTATATCCATTCCATTATTTGTCGAAGACCCCGGATTTCCCTCGACTCTAGCACATTGGTGAGTCACTTCGGAACGCCCAGTCATATGTTCCCGTGGATGTCTGGGCTGCGTTGGCAATTGTATTCGAAAGCCATCGAGTTCCATGCTTCCTCGAGTACCCAGTTCAGTTCCATATCAGTGTACCATGGCAAGTATGACCGTTGTCACTTTGATCTAACAGCTCCTCAGTTCCTTTGGAACCACATTCAGTAGCACTGCTGTCATTCCAGTGCATCAGTTGTTCAGCTTAGACATGGTCAGCCCAGCAGTATGTTCCAGATTTGTGTCCCTTCTGGACCCTTATGATATACATAGTGGATCTCTATGTATCCTAAAGGTCCCTCTTTTCAGGCCTCACAGTTATTTTTATGTATCTTGATATGAGCATGGGTATGCCCGCCTCGTCCAGATTATTAGATGATTCCTCATCCATTATTGAGGTTATGTACTTTTCAGTCCTTGCAGTTGGTTCGAGATCGATGTTTCGAGCTTCAGTTGGTTCCTTCTCTTCTCCACACCCCAAGAAAAACGAATATAACTTATGATGTCCATCGGCCATACGATGAGCTCCTGCCCTCGCACATCAGGGGCAATCTGTTAACACCCAAAAAGGGTTCACTACCTCATCTACCCCATTACATGGCTCATTTGTCCATTTTCCTATCATATTTCCATCAAAAAACCCATAAAACCATCTAAAAAGCCTCCAAAAGGCTTAAAATGCCTCCAAAAGGCCATAAAACCCTCTTTTCCTCCAAAAAATATCCAAAATTCCTCCAAAAAAGCAAAAATATCCAAAAAGGAAGAAAAAATATAAAATAATGAGGAAAAGGAGGAAAAAACCCTAAACAGCTGAAACCCTAAAAAGCTGAAACCCTAAATAGCAAACCCTAACCCTAAACCGGCACTCCACCACTATAAATAAGTGATGGAGACCCCTCATTTCAGATCCACAATCACAAGTATCCTGCCTCTGCCAAAATTGCTCTTGAAACCCTAGCTCACTATTGAGCTACTTTCACCATTGAGAGCCCATTTTGGCCCATTTCCACCATTGGAGAAAGAGAAGGAACAGCTTGGAGCTCGGAGCCACCTACTCAGACCAGCGCAAAGGGCTTCACCAACCTCCACATTGGAGGTCAAATCAATAAAAAATCATTCTTTACTTTTTGTTGTTTTGCTTCATGAACATGTTTAGATTAGTTTTTATTTCTGTTTAGCACTTGTTATTTTACATTCATTGAACTGCTACTAAGGAATCCATTCTCCTTAGTAGGTGCTCATTCGCACAAGCTAGGGGTAAAACCCTAGCTACAGCTAGATTACTTCATTGCCGAACCTGATATTTCTGAAGAATTAAGAGACATGTAGTATGCTATAGCAGATCAAGTTTTGGGACAGAATTTTCAGGAAAATTGCACAATACATTCTCTAGCATTGGCACTTCATGATATTTTTAATGTTCATTCAATCACTGATGTCCAAATCAAAACAGTTGAAATCAGTCTAGGAAAACATTTGAATACCAGTGCACATCTTACTCCATCACACGAAGAACAGTTGATTGCCTTGCTGAATAAATATTCCCATGCATTTGCTTGGGAATACACTAACATGCCAGGCATTCATCATGAAACATGCACTCACCACATTTACGTAGATGATAAAATCAGACCTCTCAGACAACCACAACATAGAATGAACCTCATACTAAAAGAGACAGTCAAGGAAGAATTGTAGAAGTTATTAAAAGTAGGATTTATTTACCCTATCTCTGACAGCCGATGGGTTTCTCCCTTGGTTGTTGTTCCTTAAAAAATGGTAAATGGTGAATATGTGTAGATTACAGGGAGTTAAATAAGGCAACATTAAAATATTATTTTCCATTTCCCTTTATTGATCAAGTGTTAGATGCCTTAGTTGGAAAGGAATATTTTTCATTTCTAGATGGTTTCAGTGGATATAATCAAATTAGCATTGCAAAAGAGGACTAGGACAAAACTACCTTTACACGTCCTTGGGGCACATATGCCTACAAAGTTTTACCTTTTGGTTTATGTAATGCCCCAGCTACCTTTCAGAGGGCAGTCTTGGCCATTTTTGCAGATCTAATTCATGAATGTGTTGAAGTCTATATGGATGATTTTTTTGTGCATGGAAGTGCCTTCGAGGATTCCTTAGCAAACTTGGAGAAAATTTTTAAAAGGTGTGTTGACTCAAATCTTTCCCTTAGCAACGAAAAGTGTTTTATGATGATGATTGAAGGGATAGTTTTAGGACATCGCATTTCTTCATCTGGAATAAAAGTAGATCCTGCTAAAATTCAAAACATTGAAAATCTATCTGAACCAACAACTCAAATAGATGTAAGAAGCTTTTTAGGGTATGCAAGCTATTATCGTAGATTTATTGCAAATTTCAGTAAGATAGCTCTGCCATTGTTTAAATTACTTTCAAAGGATGTACATTTCAAATGGGATAGTAACTGTCAATCTGCATTTCACACACTTAAAGAGAAGTTGTCAACTACTCCCATTTTAAGGGGACCAAATTGGACATTGCCCTTCCATATTTCTACTGATGCATCTGATACTGCAATAGGGGCCTCTTTGGGACAAAAAGAGCATACCATGACTTATGTTATCTATTTTATCAGTAAAAATTTGACACCTACAGAATTGAATTATACAGTCACTAAAAAGGAGATGTTGGCAGTAGTTCATGCTGTGAACAAATTCCGTCATTACATTACTAGCTATGAAATTTTGTCCACACAGATCATTCTGCTTTACGATATTTAATGAATAAATCTATCACTAATGGTCAGATAACTAGATGGTTGTTATTAATGTAGGAATTTAATATCACTGTTTTAGATCGGCCTGGATGAGAAAATCAAGTGGCAAATTTCATGTCTCGCTTACACAATACTGGTGAGGTTGTTCCTATTTTAGATAGTTTTCCTTATGAACACTTGTTTGCAATTTCTGTTATCACTCCTTGGTATGCTAATATTGCCAACTATTTATCATCAGGACAGCTACCTCCATCTATGTCATCTAAAAAAAAGAAAAAGATTATTAAACAAAGTGCTAGGCATATATGGGTCAATGGTGATCTCTTTTACATAGGATATGATCTAATTATTAGGAGATGTGTACGACAAGATGAAGTTTTAGATATTTTGAAAGCATGTCATGATGAACCGTGTGGTATCCATTTTGCAAAGAAAAGAACAGCATACAAGATACTCAATTTGGGGTATTACTGGCATTCTATTTTCAAGGATTCTAAGAAGTATGTTAGGAGCTGTGATACTTGTCAACGGATGGGATGGCCAGTCTGATCTGATGAAATGCCACTCCAACCACAAATCCTCATAGAACCATTTGAAAAGTGGGCTCTTGATTTCATTGGTCCGATTCATCCACCATCACAAGGGAAGAAGTACATTCTGGGATGTACAGACTATGTTACAAAGTGGGTGGAAGCCAAACCATTACCAAGAGCCACAGAATAGATCATGGTAAACTTTCTTTTTGAAGAGATATTTGTTAGATTTGGGGTTCCTAGAGATATTGTCACTGATCAGGGTGCCCAGTTTACTTCTAAACTAGTGCAGGAGATAGTAGCAAAGTACAAGATTAAGCACAGAAAATCTACACCTTGCCATCCACAAGGAAATGGCCAGGTGGAATCTACAAACAAGACTTTGGAAGGAATCATCACCAAAACTGTCCAGATGCATAGGAAGGATTGGTTGGCTAAGCTTACTGAAGCTTTATAGGCATACCGAATCACTTGGAAAAACAGTACTAGTTTTTCTCCTTATCAACTCATTTATGGTAAGCAAGTCCTCCTACCTATAGAATTTCTAATTCATACCTTCAAGTTAGCAGCAGACTTGGGGATGAATCTTTCTGAAGCACAACAAGAAAGGATACTTCAATTGAATCAACTAGATGAGATGAGACAAGCTGCAATAGAACACAATATTTTGATACAACAATAGAGAGCCCAATGGCATGACAAGTTTATCAAAAAGAAACAATTTCACATCAGTGACTGGGCCCTATTGTTTGATTCAAAGTTCAAAGACTTCAAGGCCAAATTCACAACTCATTGGCTTGGTCCATATGAGATTGTAGAGGCATATGACAATGGCTCAGTCAAACTCCAAACAATCAATGATGAAGCACGTACATTTGTGTTCAATGGCCATCGACTCAAACTCTATACCAAGCCTATCAACAAAGAAGATTTCATACAGCAGATTTCACAGCAATGCGAGATGGAAGTACTGGATAAACACACTGGTGTTTCTCCTTCACTTTATTCTTAGCTATTTTCTGATTTGATATAAAAAAGATAATAAAAAAAAAATCAAAACATAAAAAAAAACAAAACAAGAAAAAAGGGATTTTAGTTGTGAAAACTAGGAAACTAGCACAACATAAACTTGAATTTTCCTTGGAAAACTAGGTTCGCTTGGCCATTGAAAATTCACAAAAACATTTTCAAAATTTCATGCCTCTTAGGCAGTTTTTTTTTTCTTAATAAAGATCTTGTTTGACTTGAGGACAAGTCAATAAATAGGCCTGTGAGGGGGATAAGCATATCATGCTTTCTATTTTTCTTCTTTCTTGGAACCCTCCAAGTCTTTTTCAAAATACAGAGGGACCTGACTTCCAGCAAAGCAAAAGGAATCTGAGATAGTTCCAAGTTTCTTTTTCAAAATGCAGAGGGACTCGACTTCCAGTTTAGCAGAAGGGACCTGAGATGGAAGACATTTTTAAAAGTAGACATCAGAAGGACATATGTGAATCAGAAACAAATTGCAAACCAGCTACATCAAGCAGTAAGCACAGCATAAAGGGATATCAAGCAAAGTCTGTAAGGATTTTAATTTTTATGCTTTAAAAGTTGCATGCTTCTTCGTTTTTAAGTAATGACATATCTACCTATCCTCATAAGCCTGACTGTCTACTCTATCACCTTCACAATCCATGCCAACATTCCATTTACTTCTCATTATCCTACCCTAGGGGTCAAAATGGTGGTCAGAATCAATCCCAGAAGCAAATTTTCAATGGCCAAAACCTACACTACATTCTACAGGCAGGGTTTCCTTCTCAACAGGAAGTGAAATGTTTTAAAAAAAATGGAATTCAAATGTTATATATATATATATATATATATATATATATTCATACTCTAGATATTAGTGCATTATGCATTAAGTTAAAATATATATGGAATATAGAACATTTGATATAAAGAATGGTTGTGTGTATTTCCAAAACGTGAAAAGAGTTCACTCCAAGTGAAGAAATCCCTTCATTACAGCTCATTAATCAAACATTGGGGTATGCAAAGGAACTGAAGCGCATTGTATAGAGATGAAATGCTTCTAAACTTACCTTTAATCTTTTTGCTTGAGAATTTGTATTTGAACTAGTGATTGGATAAAAACTGGCATGTTCAGAGAATGATTATAAAGGACGTGGTTGTATGCCCCTGCAAAAATATATAAATGTGAATGGAAAATCGCATTATGAACTGGTGACATCGGGATTGCATATCGAAATGGTCATTCTTCTTTGAGCCAAACTTCACTCTTTCATCTGCAAGACCCGATTGTTGTCTAATGCAAAGGCATATAGGGGTAATCTTTTACAGTGAAAAGAAGGCGTGTATCACAGGAAGGATGCAGGCACTAGCTTACTGAAGAATGCATTCACGCAGGAGAAATTGTGAAGCAATAACGCCAGAGGGGAGGTAAAACTTAGATCTTTTTCTAAAAGAATTTGCTAGATCAATAGCAATTCTAGTCTCATAGTATCATTTTGAAATAGGAAAACGTTACAGAGCTAAAATTTGCAAGGCTGAGGTTTTCTGTTGCATATTTATTTTCCTATTAAAGTTGCCAAATGGTATCTAGACTAGAACCAAAGAAATTCGATCCCACTGATATTCATGAGAAATGTATGGAAATTTTTGAAAAGAAACAGTGGGTGACGTTTTTTGAAAAGTTTGATGGGCACAATGATAATGTTAGCCTAGTCTTTGCTGATTCGTTTGATGGAGAAATGGCTACAGTGGGAAATTTGAACTTCAGACTGTCTGGAGACATTTTGGCACAAATCACTAGCTTACCATAGCAAGTAGAGAGATTCTTCAAAACCAAACAATTCAAGGAGAAGGCATGGATACCCTTTCTGTGCAAGTCAAGGGCAGGATCAGTGAACTGGAAGAAGGGAATACCAAGGAGCTGGTTGGTTCATCCCTAGGATGAAATAGTCTATATCATCCAAAAATTCATCACCTGTGAAGGATGATTTAGTATTGTATATCTTTACCATATCAAGCTATTGCAGCATTTAAGAGGTGATTGTGAGATTAATATGCCCCATTTCTTATTACAGAGTCTTTCCAAGATGGCTAAGGCTGTTCAAAAGCGTGTAGAAGATAAAATGACAAGCCTTTTCCACTGTGGACTAATCAAAATAATCATCACATATGAGTTACAGAAGCAAAATCTAACATGGCAAGAATTTTTAATTCATAATCAGTTTGAAGAACAAGAAGAGCTTCCTGAAGAAGGTTTGAAAAAAGACAAATTGTTGATGATAACATACCCCAAGGATGGAGAACAGAACCCTGAAGCAACAAGCTAAAAAATGCCAAAGGGGAAAAAGAAAGAAAGAGAGGTGTTGATGATCACAAATGATGAAGACAACTCTAAGGCAGCAAGCTCAAAACAGCCCCAGAGAAGGATACGAACCAGGAGTGTGATGAAAGAAGAAAGACAGTTTCAAAAGCAAGATCAAATTTCCACCACTTATAAGAGAAAGCCAAGGAAGTATCGGCAAGCTCGAAATAAGTCAGCACTAGAAGAGGATGATGAAAGCCAACAAAAACAGTATGAATACATACAAACCTTGGAAAGTCAAGAAGAAAATATAACAGGTGAGATAGGGCAGGTCCATGAAGAAAAAGATACCCAAGAAACTGAAAAGATTTCAGATAAAGTGATGAAGCAGACCAAAAAAATCAATGTCTTCTTGGAGAAGCAAGAAAAATAGGAGAAAAATCATCCAAGACAGGAAATATTAAATGATACAGCTTCTCCTTTCTTAGAGCAACAAACTATGGAAGAAGAAAAGAATGGAGATTCAGTACAAGATAATGAAGAATTGGGGATGGACACCAATTCTTTGCAGCCTCCAATGAATATGGAAAACAAGAAAACTTTCAAAAATAGTAAAAAGATTAAGAGATTGAAACTGGAAGTAAGGGAATTAGAACTGAGGAATGAAAAGTTAAAAGAAAGGAACAGGAAGCTTAAAGTTCAAAGGGCACGAATCTCCAAGCATGCATATAGATGGTATAAACAAAAGAAGATTTACAAAACCAAGTATGAGAAACTAAAAGTCCTTTATGCATCTCGAGCTTCTACAGATGCATCATCTTAGACAAGGGATTAAAAGCAGAGGGCCAGCAACAAAATTTTGGTCATGATATAAGCAGGGTCAAATTTTTGAGATACTTTTTGTGCATGAGGACATGCAACAGCTTCCTCTTGGGGGAGATGTTGGGCACCATTTTGACCTATTTTTGTCATCTAAATACCTTCCAGTTTCCTCCATAAACCTTCATACTGATCCATAAAACCTTAACTTCATTCACAAAACTTTGGTCAAAGGTATAAATGTTGTTGCTTCTTAACAAATTGAATTATGAGATTTTTAAGGCATTTAAATTAAGGTTTTATTCAAAATTACAGGATATGCTAACTTCCCGTAATTTCTCCTAGGTTGGATACTTGCAGGCCAGCTAGGCGTAAAATGAGAGATGGGAGAAAGATCCTTGATGTCCAAGGATGGTTAAACTTCTAACGAACAGATGATATGGTTCTCACAGGTGTCGAGTCAATGCCGGTCAAAGATGACCACTTGTGCTACCACTTAGAATAAATGCAGGACAGTTCCGATTTTGTCTATTTTGATGGATCTGATGGAGGATCTCGAGGGTTGCATGTCATTATTATTCTTCCATATTTGTATCATTTCTAGTTTTTTAAAAGATTGTATAAGTATTTGATTTTACATATGAAAAAAACTCTTCTGAGTCATAAACGTATAGTTGTGGAATCAAGACTGTGGATTTGATTACTGTGTATGCCCAATTCGATATGGTGAATGCAATTGAAGTTTAAAGCTCTGTGATTTTCTCTACGTGTGTAAACGAAGCATTGGAGGGCCCCCTTTGCCAAGTCTGCACACCTCTTTTTATATCGTTTCCAGTGGTATGTTTTATTAAATCCTGTAGAATTCGATTTCTTCATTTAACTACTCATACATTGCAGAACGAGTTGGATTGTTTGAACAAGGTTAGAAACTTTGTTATTTAATCATTCACATGCTGTAGGAATGGTTCAAATTGCTCATTCAATATCAAATCATTGTGCATTGCCTATTCAATGATGAATTATTGAGGACAGTTATACATTGTGAATGTCTTCCTGTAAGGGAAATTAATGTTTGACTGCTTTCAATATTGAGATAATAGGCAGAGTATCGTGATCTATATTTTAGGGTTAGGTTTAATTTGTTTTTTTATTTCATAACATTTCACATATGAATTGTTGTTTAACTCAGAGATCAAATGAAGTTGCTTCTGTAAGGGAGTTTTGTATTTCAAAGTCACATCATTCTAACTTTCAATAGGTTTGTTTCATAGGTAAACTAGATTTCCAGCTAGGTCTAGCTTTGAGTCTCTATATTTGGGATATGCCTCTAAGTCTACAAACTCCGGATTGACATAAACTCAAGGTCTAATCTACACTAGTGGATTGGAGCCCAACAATCGGAACCACTAAGATGAAGCGATCGCCGAAACATCGGTGGAGGTTAGTAGATTGTGCGTCCGCCATTGTGGCTACTTAAAGGACTATCCACCCGACGGATAGTTGATTCGACCGCCGATGCGGTGAGAGACAGAGAGGGAAATTTGGAAAATTTTCTAAGTGTTTGGCCATCAACACATCGACAAACTTGGACAGATGGATCATCGATGCTTAGTTGATTGAGCACCACCATTGTCGATGGCTAGACCACTATGCCTCCGATAGGTAGAACCTTCGACCGCCGATGGAACAAGGTTCCAAAAATTTTCTAAGTGTTGATTTCGTCAGCCATTGGAAACTCTTAGTACTATTCATCCTTGATGAACATTGAAAGGAATTAGTGGCTCAAAGTGTCGCCATTGCAGATGCCTAATGCACTAATCCTCCGACACATACAGGTTCCGCTAGCCGATGCCAATGCATTTCAGTCATCAACCGAAAGAAGATCGAAGTTGATAAGCCCCAGTTGCGGCTATTGATTGAACTAATATGCCGATGCACTAGCCTTCTAGTCGTCGATGCCGCAGTGTTAGTGAACAGTAGTGGTGACAAGTAGTTGCTTGATTGACGAAGGATAAGGGAGATGGAGCTGACAAAATCGGCGAAAGGATGAGGAAGACTCAAGAGAAAGGTTTCGAAAATTTTTCTAAGTAATGGAATCATTAGCCATCAACGATGGTTAGTTGACGACCTCGCCGATGAATACGTGATTCTGTTGCCGATGAGCTACGTCAGGTAAGGTTTGTTGACCGATCATCCATCATTGCAAAGACCGAAGAGACTAACCACCCAACGAGGAGGGCATCCAAGCACCGATGCTGCAATGTCTAGAGGCTCCGACCCGTGGCTGCAGAAGATGAAGTTCGATTGTGGTCCGCTGTTGCAAAAGCTGAAGGGACTAACCGTTCGATGCATAAGACACCCGACCGTCGACAGAAGAAGAAAGTTCAAAAAAAATTTTAAGTGTTGAGATCATCGGTGGAAGTTAGTTGATGAGGTCATCGATGGACGTCGGCAAAAATTAGTTGATCGAGCACCCACTGTTGCAGAAGCTTAGACAACTATCCTGCCAATGCATTAGTCTCTCCACTCACGGATGCCGAGGTGTTTAGTGTATAATGGTTTCGAGATCAAATAAACTACTACGGTGGAGTGAAGTGCTCAGGATTGCCGACATTGCAGAAGAGTTAGGGCTTATGAAAACCATCATTGCGGATGCCTAGAGGACTAAACGTCCGATACCACAGTAGGATGCCACCTCGACCGCCGATAAGCTTTGGTCCGCGGAAAGTATAACGAGATTGTTGGCCACCGTTGCGGAATGATAGACCACTGCGGACCAATACAGCGGAAGAAATTAGAGATTTCAGTTGCCGACACACTGCAAGATTAGTAAGGAGAATACCCGACGAGTAGTAGTTGACATCGTTGATCGAAAGCTCAGCCAGTTCACCCACAGAAATTGTAGAGAGATCATTTTCTGCCATTGCGGATACTCAAACAATTGTGCACCCAATGAATAGTCAGTCTTCTCGCCGATACGCCGAAGAGAAATAAAGGAATGGACCACCGATGAGTTAGTTGGTTTGACCACTGAGGAATCAGAAATATAGCTTGGAAGGGGTCTGATTGGGCCTAAGGAAATTTGATCTTTTCGGAGAAATTTCTCAGTAATTTTTCAAGCAGCTTTCAACTGTTTGTAGCGGAATTTTCAGCGAATTCCAACTAGTGTCCAGTGGGTTTTGTAGTGAATTTCTCATTGGGTTCTCAGTAGTTTCAGGACTGAAAAGGAAGAAAACCCTGGGTGACTAAAGTTAACATTCCCAACCAAAATATAGTTGAAGTGGTGTGGTTTTCACACCCGAGGTCAGAATGAAGCATGTGGATAGTCTTTGAAAAGCTTATCTAGCAGGGAACAAGGGAGAACCACCCGAATCTGAGTATGGAGCAGCAGAGTGCTAATGATGGCCTGATAGGGAAATGTGCTATTGTCAAATGGACAAATCTAGGAAATTGCATGCCTAGAGGTAGCAAGACCATGAATTCAAACCAACTGTTGTGTGGAAGAGGAGTTCCATACAAGGATGTGGGACTTGAAAAGGGAAGTTTCCTTAAACCCTATCTTGCTGATTATAACTACATTTCATAAGTTTTATACATGAAATGTATGAGGGTGTGCTTTGCATACATAGGATATTAAGGATTATACATTTATAATGAACCACTAATGATAGTTATTACATTGGTGTTGGAATTAGTGGAAAAAAAAAAACCAACGACAACATGGACCTGGTTGAATATGTTGCTGATGTTGACAAATGTGACTAGAAACCCTCTAGAGAAAGGGATAAGGCAACCAGTCCATAATTAAAAGTTGGTGAGAAAATTCTGCAATCTCCTGCAAGGGACCAACCAAATTGGTCATGCCAAGGGTATAAGTAGGACCCATGAAGGTAAGAGTTGATTATGACAAATTCCAAGGAGTGGTAAAGGTAAGAGACCTCATACCATGTGGATATTTGAATGTTATACTACATTCATATAGAAAGGTGTCATTCCTGTATATGTTGATTGAGCTTAGTAGCCCAAGGAAAGTAAGTACTGATGATCTTGATTATAGTAATGCATCCTATATGAAGTAGTCATGGTTAAGCCATGCATGGTATGTTGAATGCATAATATTCCTGAATCAATGCAAGGTAGCATTGAATGGATATGCATTAAAAGATTTTATGAATCTTGTAGTTATGCATTGAATGGATGCATATGAAGGGTTTGAGTGACTGATTGCATAAGTATAGGTGCAAATGGTGTGATGCATTACATGAATGCATTGAGATAAGTGCATGTGATATTATGAATAACTAATGGCTGAAATGATGAATTGATGACAATTTAGTAACCATTTCAAAGGTTGTTATGAATGCAGGATAGTAAGTGCATGAAGAGGGTAGTCATGATCAATTGGCTACCAGAAATTCTCTATGGAAGAGCACGGTGGTACAAATGATACACTTGTGAAGTAAGGAGTATCTAAACATTTCATTTAATTACATGAATGATGTGGCTGTACCCTGTAATTTAAAGTATGATAATGATTGTGTGAAGTGAATGAGCTTTGGTAATGTTGATATGATTAATAGCTGGAAATGTTTGAATTTTATAAATTCTGAAAATGCTTCAGTGATTGTTGCAGCAATGGAAAAATTTATATGCATCAAGACTTACCAAGTGTTTGGCTGATTGAAGTTCATGTTACAGGTAGATTGTTTGGAGCATGGAAATGAGAGTAATACCATGGCAAAGGCCGGAATATACCATGTGAAAGAGCCAAACCTCATGAAAAGAGTTTCATGGTTGTGATAATAGTTTGTATGCATAATGAGTTGTAAATTTGAATTTGTGAATTTCGGATTTGAGAAATTGCTGACAACTACTAATCACTATCGGCTTGCATAAGATTGTGTCAGGAGGACACATTGTAAGTGGGTATGCATGCTATGTTAGTAAGCATGAAATTATAATGGGCATAGTGGTGCTGCTTACAAGAGACCCACAAATGAGGATCACCTCATTGCCAAGCAAATTAGTTTCTGTAGTAAATAGAGTTGCAAATTCTCGTTGAATTTAATTAATAATGTTATTGCTTGGTTATGGAACAATCAATTTGGATTATATTATCAGATAATGATTGGCTGTTGGCTATTTGCTGAATGTGCCAGGGGTACACACTACAGGAATATCATGTGTGATGGCCTACAGGAGCCAAACTTCATGGGAAGGTTTTCCCTTATCTTGAAATGAGTTTTGAGGGAAACTCCATTGGACATTTTGGAAATATCTCATCTACACTACATGTTTGGTAAGCAACATGAGTGAGAGGGTATGGATTATGTTAGTAAGACATGTGTGGATACGAAAAGTAAAGAGGAATTGGGATGGAAAACTGAGGGAGTGTCAACTCAAAGAAGGGAGCCCCCATTCCTCCTTAACAAAGCGATACTGCCTCGGCAAATGGATAAGTCTTCTGTGACCCTATCTAAGAATATGCATATTAGATTGTTAAAATTTCATATGTAAAACATGTTTTGATTTTATTTCCATTAGGACCGATTGCTTGAGTATGAATAGGGCCTACATGATACACACTGGACAAGGGTGCACACTTTTTCGATGTCGAATCATGGAAATATTTTTCAATGTTGATTACACCCTAGGGAGTGGATGCATTCCTGGTGTCTCAATACTTGATAGTGAATGGTGTGAAATATGGTTACAATTTTAGAGAAACACTAACATTTAAATATGCTTATATTGCTTGTGTTGTCAGAATAAGCAAATGTAGTTTACAGTGTGGTCTCTTGGGTGATATGGAAAATGGTCGTTATGGTTGATACAAGGCCATGTGTTGTTGTTGATGGCCTGATAAACCAACAAGGGTTGGCTTGGCTGATGATTGGTTGTTGATATAAGTATAGGCAATTTGTTGACTGTCTGATAAACCAATGAGGGTTGGCTTGACTGTGCCTGATATATATATATTTATTACTGATATAAATACAGGCAATTTGTTGATGGACTGATAAACCAACGAGGGTTGGCTTGACTGTTCCTGATATATATATATAAAGATGTTGTGAAACAGCCTGCATTTTGACCTAACATCCAAGTCCATAGGTGATCCCAAGGCTTGCAAAATGAAGCAGGATTCTGTGGACCAACGAGGAAATGCACAATACAGATAAGTATTGGATTATTTTGCAATTCTTGCTTATAAATATGCATGTGTATATGATTTGGTTGTGATGTTTTAAGCTCTTGTTGAAGAGATTAAAACCGATGAGAATAAACTAAACATGTGAATTTATTCAATGTTGAATATAGGTATCGGTGGAAGCGAGGACTATGAGATCATCCTAGGGGTGCATGTGGACATGTGACTGTCCTGAAGAGCTCAAAATGAGCAGTAATGAAAAAGGTGCTAGTGAGACTGTGAAGTTCCTAGCAACCGAGACAAACCATGTGGGGAGGCTCCATGGTTGAAAGGTCTGAAATAGACCAGAGACACTAAGTGTCATGAGCAAGAGGGATTATTCTAGCATTCACGGTGAAGTGAAAGAGGATGAGAGCATGAAAAGCCACAGCGGTGGTGTGGATTCCAGGATGGAACAGGACAAAGAAGGGAAAAACTCTTGTTGCTTTCTCTTTCCTCTTTGATTATATATATATATATATATATATATATATATATGCATTGTGAAAACAAAGGATTGTTGAATGCATGTATGCCTGAAAATGGAATGTGTGTAATTGCTTATACTAAATTGTGAATGCTGGAATGGTTAATTCCCTGCCCAAGAATGGACATGAATGAGTTCATGTGCCTGTTGGGAAGGCATGAAAAATATGAAATTCTCCTTGATGATACTTGGAATGTCATGCCAATTAGGCAATTAAATGACTGATATTAATGCCTAATATTATGCTTGGTCTAACAGAATTTCAATGATGCATTTCATGGGTGAGAAAGGTAAAATCCAGTGGTGCACATTGATCATGGCAGTAGACCAAAAATTGTTGTACTTGGCTGGAAGTCTCCTTCAAATGATTTCCAGGACCCAAGAGAATCTTGGGGAGATGCTCAAGATATAGAAAAGGCAGAATGAAATGAACCACCAGATTTTGCAAGACTCCATTGGTTTGCAAAGGGAGGTGAAAAGCGTTCTGGGAGAAATCGGCATAGGAAAGGAAGGTGGATCAGTGATGGGACATTCGCCCAAGCGATCCATTGAGAAACGGTCCAGGCATGAAGACTCAAATGAAATTGAGCAAGAAAAGATGAAGCAGCCAGTGAAATGTTGGGAATGCAGAGGACATCATTTATGCCTGTGCTGCCCCATGAGGGAACATGAAGGGGGCAGCAGACACAAAGTTCCTAGGCTTCGAGATAAGCCAAGAGCTAAGAACCAGCAAGAGAATTTTTGGGAGGCCGAGGGGCTTGGTCTTGAACATTCAAAGTAGATAATTGAACATGGGACAGGTTTACAAAAATTTTGAAATTTTGGATCTGCAAATTGTATATGTATTGGAACACCAAGGACGGTGTTATTCCAAGGGGGAGAGGATTGTAATACCCTGGTTTTGACCCTGTTTACATTAAAGGGTGCATGATGTACATTTTGTAATTAATCATGGTGAGGAGATAAAGGTAAAAGCCCCACCATCGATTCGGTTGTGTTATGTTTCGGCAATAGGGATCGTTGCCGATAGTATATAGTGCTATCCGGCACATTATATCTTTAGCATCATGTAAATACGCACATCAATTCAATTAAACCTACAGCCAGCTATGACGGTGCAACGTTAAATGAAAAGGGCATGATTTCCAAGGGTAAGGGGGGGGATTGCTAAACCTAGACCCATGGGGAAAAGCCACATGTCGCCACTCTCTTTTTGCCTCCATAAACCACCACCTTAGTTTTCGATTGTTAGGAGGGACAGTGATTGGCTGGCAGTAAAACCACCACCACGCTCACGCCTGCACCCACTCTCCATGACGTGCCTTCTAGGTAGCGTATGGTCTACCCACTATGTTGATTGCAAGTCTGTTCATCTCCTCTCACGTGGGCTGAGTTAAAAGGGGTTCCACATTCCTTTGTTGGGGGTTCGTTCTCCTCTGCCTCACTGATAGCTGGTCCACAGGTTGGTTCTACCTTTCACTGGGGATTGCTAGTCTGGGAGTTTTCTTTCCCATTCACGCAGAAGAATTGTTTCCCCTTTTTCATGTTTTGCACTCCTGGTCAGATTGAGTAATGTTTGGGGTGTTCGTCACCAAACTGTGACTATGGGCTGTATATTTTCCCTCATGTATAGAGTGGAAGTCTAATTTTCTTCCCCATTCTTCTACTTGTGCAAGTTCTACAGTGATGATATTGAGGATCATTTGAGTGTTGTGAGTCCCTACGCTATGTGGAGGTGGTTTCTTCCACTTTTTTCTTTGGCTGTATCTTTTTCCCTTGCATACAAGTTGAGAGTCTATTCTTTCCCCTTTTCTACCTGTGTGAGTTCGCTAGCAATTACATTGGAGATTGGGTGTGTTGTGGGCTCATGGATGTGGGTTGGCTATTGATTTCCACATCCGTTGGTTGAGTTCTTCCCCTGTCTATGCTAGGAGTTTTGCTTCTCCACTATTTTGGGACTGTGTAATGTTGCCATAGTTTTCATTGTGAGTTTGGGCTGTCGATTTACCCTAGTTTTGGGTTGCGTCTTGGTTGCTGAGGCTGCATAATTCTTTTGGGGATTGTTGTTGAGTTGTTTTGGCCATGCTAGGGTCAAGAACAACTCTGGAGTGTGGTTTGACCTGAACTATGTTTCACCTTTTGTTTGGGGGTTGTCACCCTGTTGTCTTTACCTTCTTCATAGAGCTGTGAGCTGTTTGTTTTACTGTAGCATGCAATGGTTGGTCTTTGGACTATTGAGAGTAGGATTAGAGGCTGGGTTTGCTTGAGAAAACTGGTGTTTGAGGCCACCAGCTTAGAATTTAGCCTTTCCTAGCTCCTTGACGGCCTGATAAACCCTACTGTGTGGGCTTGGCTAATTTGTGTACCTTGGATATGTGTAAGCCTGATTTTCCCCTTATTCCTTGAGGAATCATGTCCAGCTTGGGGGTGGCAGTGTTGCTGAGAGATTGATGAGAACATTGGACTATGGTTGGGTGGAACATTGCAGCGACGTAGTTGGTTGTAGGACGAGTTCTTATTAGATGAGTATTCTTGTCCATTTTACTTCTGCAACTATATTTACTGATTAATGATTATGATGAACATGTGGCATGCTTGAATGAATGTATGTTTGCTTCCACTATGTATTATGTTTAAGGATTATGCATCGTAGTATGTATTATGTTTAAGCTTTTGATTTCAGCATTATATGCCTGTTCATGTTCATGGGGTTGTTTCCCCGCATGTTTGGTGTTAGTAACATCCTCTTCGCCGGTTAGAGGGTTGGGGACATTCCATCCCCCGACATAGAATCACCAACGTCCACCTAGACCTGGGAAGAACCCTCAATTGTGGACTTACCATATGTGTGTTATTTGTGACACTTAAATCCATTATACACATCAGTGTTCCCATATGAATAAATTCCCCCACTTACTAGAAACTGATAATCAACGTTTCCCCAGTGCGGTTGCTCTGACTCATCCAAACCCAACACCACCGGGTCCTCTACCTATGGTGCTACAGAACCCCTTACCAAATGAAGGGATGGTTGCAACTCAACCCTTGGTACCACAAAAATCTACACCCACCTCTGTAAGTCCACTTATTGATCCTAGTTTCCATCACCTTATGATGTTATCGTATGATGTCAACTTACAAACTCGATGAAACCAGTATGACTCCACCACGAAAATTGTTAATACATCTGTGACATCTACCTCCACTGTTCTCAATATTTCTGTACATTTGTTGAAATCCACCACAGATGGGGCTTCCAAAGTCCCATGATTATCTTTGTGTCACGTCATGAACAATCCCACTGCTAGAGCCACACTCAGCTACAATATAGTTGACGAATTGGCCTAGTATCCCTCTACCATGTCTGCTCTGGAAATTATCAAAACTTTTCCTTCACAACGTAAATATTTTCTATATTCATTAGGTGTCACCGATCCCTATGATTCTCGGTTGATCACTTTAGACTTGGATCAAGAAGAACCCCAAATTCCATCATCAACAGCCTTCCAACTTCGGGTGACTATTCGGAATTTGGTCATTCATCGATGCATCATCGATGAGGGTGCATCCACCTACATTATGTCAACCTTTGTTTGGAAGAAACTTGGACTCCTTCACTTCAACCTTCCACCACTTCCCTTCGTGCCTACGATGGTCATGTTGCTCAATCCCAGGGAGTCCTCATGAATGTCCCTATAGAGTTAGATGGAAAACTTGTATTGTTTGACATTGAGGTTTTCAACGCCCAACTTGATTACAACCTTCTCCTCCGATATAGTTATATGTATACAATGTGAGTCTTTTCCTACACCGTCTTTCGACTTTTGATGTTCCCCCATGATGGGAATATAGTGACCATCAACCAACTGACGTATTATGATCCTAAGGGATCGGCCACACCAGAACATGTCCTCCCTACTATCGACACTACCATCGACAACGTTTCCATACCTTCCTTGTCTGTTGTTGGTGTGGGCCTATTTTCTAACTCTCCTTTAATGAACAACTTTTTTCCTTACAACCCCCTTCTTTTCCAACTGATATATCAGATTTGTGCACTATATTATCCAGTAACATTTCAACCTCTTTGCAGTTTCAGTCACAACCCAAACTGCAAACCTCGAGGAAATATTGGGGTTAATTACCCGTACACATGATCCCCTTCCTATTTCCATCTTCTGCCATCATGAGTAAGTCAGTCATGGCTACTCTCAACCTTCTGAGATTCACTTTGGGAATTCTTGTGTGGTACATGGATCCACCCACCCCTCCCCCATCTCCACAAGTCGTGTTGACTCCCATCGATCCTATTGATACGATGTCGCACCCACCTCCTAGTACACAAATGACTACTTTTGTCTCTACTGTTTCCCCCACTCCTCCCACAAAGACTAGGGTAAAGACACCCAAATCAATGACCAAACCACATCCTCCACCTACATGTGCTTTATATGATCTCTAAGACCATGTGACATAGAATTGTCTCGATTTGACTATCCTTTGCACCCATATATGCACAATAGTCGAGACTGATGACACTCCAGTTGTAGGTGTACCAACCATACCTTCAGTTAAAAACAAATCTCTTCAAACCAAACACCCATGTGCAGTTTGTGGCCTATATGGTCATTATTCACACCATTTCCCAAACTTTCTCGAGTACCAATCGCTCCTCAATGACCTTCGCAAGCACTCTCGTGATTCTGAAATCATTGTCCTTGAGAAGATCCACCCTCTAACTTCTTCCTAGGACACCAATAAAACCATTTATATGATCTCTAATTCAATTATTCCTCCCTCCTCATCGATCATGGAAGATCCCCCTGATTTATCCTGGAAGCACTTTTGTGACGATAGAGAGATCCTTGAAACGGCCACCAGTTCTTCCCATTGAATGCTAGATTCTATCACTCCGCCTTGTCATCAAACTTCTGCCTGGTACTTCACCATTATAAAAACACCTACTTATGCTTGAACAAACCAATGAGTAATTTCATGTTGCTCTTCAAATGATCGAAGCGGCTAAGACCTAGTCAAAGTCCCATTATGACTCCAACGTCCACCCACACACCTTTAACGAGGGGGCCTTGTCCTCTTCTATAACCAAGCCCATTATAAGACTAGAAAAGGGAGGTTTGAATCCATGTGGTATGGCCCTTATTTCATCCATTGATGTCTTGGAAAGGGGTCATATCTCCTTGTTGACTCTGACAGACACCTCTTGAAGAATCCCCACAATGGGCTCTATCTCAAGAGTTTCTATTCCTGAAGTCACTCACCATGCATAACCTTGTATCATAGTTTTTATTTACATTGTTTTTACCATGAGTCGATGACCCCCTCCAATAGTTGCTCCACTTCCATCTGCAATGAGTCCATTGTAGCACTTCGTCACCTCCTCTTCCCATGAGCAGGTGGATCTAACCCCTCCACTCTTCCCCTATGTCACCAGTACCCCGCTGGAGGGTGTGGTCCCATGTTTGCACATACACACAGTATTTCATCAGTATTTGTCACACACATAACATAGCTACCACTATTATAGTAAACTATATATGATTGCAACCACAAAGAATCATGTATACATACTGTCCGGTCCCCAGACCTGTCCTGGAGGTCGAGGCATCTCTAGATCTCCCGATAGTCCATCCCAACATATGGATAGTCCTGTATAAGGATAGATAGTTATCGCCACTGTGCAAAAATATCCCGGGTGAAGACACAACCTACTAACCCGCCTCCCTCCATCCACTTATGAGACTCATGTCTCTTGCTCTCCCTGTGATTTTTCTTGGCCATTTCCTAGAGTCACCTCGATTTTCGTTCCACCCCACGAATCAAACCTTGTATGTATTGGCATTTTCACGAGCCATCCACTCCATCCATACTGCCAACTTGGACTTATTTTACCGCCATCAACCATCCCGTAAGGAGGCCCCACCACTGTTCCATTGTTATCCATATCAATCATGTTCACAACATCATCCCTTTTGGTACATCAAACACTTCCTCCTTTATTGACTGTCAATTATAGAGTTTATGTTAATCTTTTTTATGACTCCTAAAATAATGAAAATATTGTCAAGCATGCTTGCTTCCTTTCACGCTCGATAAATTATTTGAAAGGGTGTCTATGTGCCTCATTTATCTCCTTTTTCAGACTACGTAGACTATTTAAAGAAAAGGACCACCTTGGCACATTCTATCTAGGAATGTTTCCCTTTGTATCCTTTTATGATTTGTTGGACATTGGGACCGAAACTTATGAAAAAACTCATTATGGGTTGTATTTAAGCTCTTTTCCATCCCTCTCATAAAGAAAATATCGTTGAGCAAACTTGGTTTAGTTCATGCTCATAACAGTATTTAAATGACTGTCCAATGAGTATAGGTTTAACCTTTTTTGGCCTAGTTGGACTACCTATGTAAAAGAAGTCTCTCTGCCCCTTTCGAATAGGACAGCTCTCCTTTGTACAATTTTATACTTTTTCAGACTTAGGAGACTATTGCAAAACAAGGAGACCCCATTGGATTCTTATTCATGTTTTTATAATCTCTAAACATGAAAACACCATCAAGCATTCATCGTCTCAGGCTCGACAAAAATACACAAGATAGTATCATATTGAGCATACTTATATCCCTTCTTTGAGCTCCTTAAACTATGAAAAAGGCCCAAAATGGTGTCTCTAGGAACCCACACATATTACAGTTTTCCCACCATTATGGAAGCTTTCCCCCCATTGGTTCACCTTTTTTCATAGTATTTTGCAATGACTAGTCTCCCTTGGATCCCCTGAATATCACTATCCCAGTTACTTCCCCAAGTATTTCCCATTGTAGTCATCTCCCTGGTTCCACAGCTATGATTCCCTCCCCATTAGTCAGTATCATTTGCTGACAAGTAATCCTTGTTGTCATGCTCTAAACAAAGGAAGTTTGAGTCCCATGTGCTCCCCTACCCCTGTTCCCCATTGAGTGTCTCAATCCCATTACCGTTCCACATATCTGGTTGTCCCCCTCACACTTCTATCAAGGAAACCTCATTTCCTTAGTAGTTGCAGGTCTCCCTCTATCGACGTCAACACATCTATTGTACAGGATAGACCCAAAGGTCCCTCTATCCTAGTTTCATCCACCTCATTGATGAGCTCCTTGGACCAATGGAAAGGAGTCCTTAGTTCTTTTTGGGTCAGTTGTGTGTCATGTTTTGTACTTCAACTCCATCATTGCACTGTTGATATACGTACAGGGTATTGGTTCATTCATTATTTGGTTGAATACCTCAGTGGTCGCTTGAGTCTAGCACATTGGTGAGTCTATTTTGGGACCCATACAGTTTCACGACCCTTAATATTTCTAAGTTGCGCTAGAGACAGTGTTCGGAATCCCCTTAGTGTCCTGCTTCCATGTATCTATAGTACTTGATGTTGTTTATTGTACCTCATAGATTCTGACTCTCAGTCATTGAGTCCATAAAATTGTGTACATATCCAGATTTAGTAGATCATCAGTTGTTGTGTCACTGCAATCCATGAGAATGTCATTGTTCCTATGTACCAGTTCTTTAGATTAGTCTATGTATTCATCCTCCCATTGAGGCCACCATTGTGTACTATTAGTTGTATATATGTATTGATTGGCTCCCATTGTTTGAGCCTTGATCCCCATTTTTTATTGAGACATTTTTACGGGCATATGTGTTCCTTCCTCGTCCATATATATATCTGATATTATATGTACCTCATCTCTTTTTTAGAATAAATACAAACCAAAATCAACTACAGTTCAAATGAGGAGAGTCCATTTTTCCCATGATCATGTGATGTCTATCGACCATACGATGATCTCCTTCCCTCACACATCAGGGGGAAATATATTAACACAAAAAAATGTTCACCTAGCTCTGTATGGTCCAAACCATAATTATACATCATTATCCCACTATTATTTCCTCCATTTTGACCTTCACAACTAAAATTCCACCAAATATGGTCCAAAACATTTTTTATTCCTTCCCCTATAAATGAAGGGAAGTTGAGCATTTATTTTGACTTATCCCCACTCTCTCCAAAAAGGACCAAAAAACCCTAAAATGAGAATGGGTCAAAAACCATGGACAAATACATTGGGTCAAAAAACCTTGAATCATCCTATAAATACTTTGAGAAGGTCTCCCCACAAACACTTCTAAAGTTTTCATCAACTTTTCACCTTTCGCCATTGTTCCCATATTTTTTCCATATCATTCCCATGGTATATGTTGAGCTTGCTCCATACCCTCTTGAATCCATTCCCCCTTTTGACAACCATTAGTGGAGACGAATGGAGAACCAAACCGTGGAGTCGATGGACCATTTCCTCAAACGACTGCAGTGGCCCACATTGAAATGTATCACTGTTCTTGTTTTTATTAGTTAGAATATATATAATCATAAAAAAATATTTTCTTTGTTATTGTTTATTATTACAAGTCGAGGTTGAGAAATCCCTTGCACCATGAAATCTACCCAATGATCTAGCTGATCTAGGGTATGTGATTTTGCACATAGTAGGGGAGATATACCCACTACAAAGGGTCCAATCCTCTTATAAATATAGGGCTACTCCTATCCATATTGTTTTTTTGTGTGACAACCCTTTTGGTTTCATTACTTGGACAGACGAGTGGCATTTCAAGGTATAACAATTGTCACCTTCACCTCTAGATGTTGTTTATGGACAACAAGGGGGGCTGATGGAAGACACCACATGTGAGACATTAAGAGCTAAAATTTTCATTGATAATATTTGACAAATCAATGATTTGTAAGTACAAGGAATCATCGAATAAGTCATGAGAAAAGTACAAGACAATGCATGAACAACATAGGGTTGAAAATTCATTCAAAGGGGGAGATAGAGTATGGTTACACCTGAACAGGGAAAGAATATAAGGTCCCAGTAAGAATATCAAGACTCTGAGGTATTGGAGAAGGTGGGAGATAATTCCCACAAAATCAGTCTACACCCATACATTCCCATTTACTCTATAGTAAATGTGAAAAAACTGAAACTCTATGAACCTTCCATGTTGGATCAGAAATTGAGAAGGTATTACTTTTTGTAGAGGACTTAGCATCAGAGGATTAGACGGAGTAAGAAGAAGACAAAATGTTGATAAATAATTCTATAACTACAAAGTGAGGATAGTATGAACTATGGCAAGTTTGGTTGAAAGGCCAGACAAGGATAAATGGTACTCAAAGGAGAAGGTGGAGGAAAATTTCACTCACCTCATTCAATAAAAGCTTTTGGGGACCAAAAGGCTCCCAAAATGGGGAGGCCTGATTTGAAATGGATCAATATATAATTGTTCACCTATTTAGAGATTTAAGGTTCATAATATTAGATGAATTGGCTTATAAGGCCCATCTAAGGGTCACGTCTCACTTTTATATTTGGGGTTAAAAAATTGTCTGAAACCTCGTGGGGCCATTTTGAGGTTTTAAATGAAAGTTTTATCCTAGAAAAAAATTGTAGGTTTCTTTTGCATTCTACACATGGATAAATTTCCAACAGTGCAAGAATCTCCTCAATCGGAGTTTGTATGAGGATGTTATGCCTCCTACAAGTTGGCCTATATAGTTGACCATCATAGTTTCGAGAGGATTCCATGATATCTCTCATTTCTTGCACATGCGGAGCTAGTCACATGTGAACTTTCAAGAACATTCTAGAAGGTACAAACCCCTAACCCTAAATAAGATTCAAGGCATGTACAAACCCTAAAATTGACATTAAAAGACTATTGGGATATGTTAAATACCATGTTGTTAGGAAATGAAGGGGGCATTATTTTGATGTATGGTATTGTTCCATAGTTGAGAAACAACATTGGGGAGTGGATATTAGAGAAAAATAGAGAAGATAGGAGATCTTGTAGTATCCATTATGGCCACGGAGTCACGAGTAACTCCATAGAGAGTACCATTTCCTTTGTATTTTCATTATGATATGAAGAGCAAGGCATAATCCTCATTTGTAGATGGGTTTTCCTAGGATATATCTTATGTTATTTTGTATATTGTGTTCTTATTTGCTCTAGTTATTTCTCTTTTAGTTCCATTGTCATCAATATTTTGTGGAATTAAATTTAAACAATGAACTAGGTCGTAATATCAAATGTGACAAACTAATCTAGTGGCATATCCATGATAGTTTACGAATCACACTATGCATCTTTTTTTCCACTAAAACAAATATTTTGGGATTTGGTTATCAATACCATCAATTTCCATGGTTGAATTAAATTCATTGTTTGTCTTGTGTTCACCTTCACTTTTTCACCATATGAATTTTTAATATTGGAGATCATATATTTTCTTATTTCATTTTTCTATGTTAGAATAATCAACCCATAGTTACCTACATTAGACATTAATTTAATTATTTTTGGCTTATTACCTAGTTTCCTAGATTCCATTCTATGCTAGTTGCCTTCTACATGTCCTAGAAGTTAACACATTCTAAAACTGAGTCATGGAGTGCTTGGAAACATCCTGGAAACCCAATTTAGCATGTCTGCTTTATTCCAAATTCTCTAAAGCGCATATCTGCTTTTTCTGAAAAGCTTCCTTGTTTTATTTATGAATTAAGGCAAAAGGAAAAGCTAGACTAGGTGTAGTTGACTTGTTTTTTTCCCACATCATCCCCCCTCCTTTTCTCCAACTAAAATCATGTATGATTTTTCTTTCCATCCCTCTTTATCTTTCCCACTTGAATTGGCCAATTCGTGAGCATCTACCTAGATTTGGAAACTGCTTTATGCACCTATGTGGGATTTGACTAGTTTTGGTAAGCCTTCTTTTTTACTATTTAGAATGGCATATTTATGCATTTGATTCTCTCATGTAATTATATATTACAGCATCCTATTACTTCATAAGGTTGGCTATTGTACACTTACTAAATACATATTAGTGTTATGCTCCAATTTCAGTCTCCTTTGGTGTGAATTTTGCATGTTTCATTCGCAATTTTGTGAGTGTAATTGTTCTATCTCTTGGGTTCAATTTCCACATGGTATCAGAGCCTTTGTATATGGATTTCTCTCCTTCCAATTTGTTATTGCAGGTTTGACATCTTGACTGGGAGCACATTCTGTTGACTGGAGGGTACAGTTTCTGAGCTATGGACCAATCTCAAAATATCATCTTAACTCCATTCAATTTATTTGAGTGGAAAGCTAAGATGGAGATATTGTTGAGAGCGAAAGGTCTCTACAGGGTGACTATGGCAACTGAGGCAGATCCCAATGCAGCTATAGAGAAAATTAAATGGCACAACAAGACGGATGAGGCCTATGGTCTTTTGTGTCTTAGCATTTCAAGAGACCTCCTCTTCCATCTTGATGTATTGACATCACCTAATGAAGTGTGGGAGAAGCTAGAAGATATTTTTGGAAAGGAAAATGAGATGAGAGGACATCAAATCAAGAACGATTTGATCTCCTTGAGTCCCAGTAGCTTCAAATCATTGCAACTCTACTTTTCCAAGTTTAAGGCCCTTGTTTTGTAGTTGAAACGGTGTGGGATAGAAAAGAAGGAAGAGAAACTATTTTTGGCCATACTCTCTAAGCTTGGTCCTGACTATTCATTGTTTGTTTCGACCTTCCATGCCACCAAGTTGACAGCTCGAGCCTAGAAGATGCCTAAGCTTGCAGAGTTCATGGAATCCCTCACACAAGAGCAAGATAATTTGGTGATGATGGGCACCATCAAACCTTCCAAAGACCAAGATTTGGTTGTTGGAGATTCAAGGGTGGATTCAAAAAGTAAGAAAACAACTAAAAATCCACCTGAGCAAAAGAGAGACAAGAACAAGTCTCAAGAGGAGCCCCAAGGTTCCAAGAAGAACTCCTAGAAGAAGAAGAACAAAGGAGAAATGATCAAGTGTGCATACTGCAATAAGGGTTATCATCCTCAGAGCTATTGTATGAAGAAGCAAATTGACATGTTGACCCAAATCCTAGAGAAGAATAACATCTCCCTTCCTAATTGCTCAAAGAAGAGGGAAGGAGGATCAAATTCAGAGGACAGAGAGAGAGTACATGCCTTTGTTGTTGGCACATCAAGCTCACCTAGTTTCATCATAGACTCTAGAGATTCTAGAAATATGGTTTTGACAAAAGAGACATTCTCCTCTCTTGACATGTCGAAAGGTCTACCAATAGTTTTGGGAGATGACTCTCTCAATGAAATTTTGGGGAAGGGAAGAATTGATATTGACCATGGTAAGTTCAATAATGTGTTGTATGTTCCAGGTCTTGCCTCTGATCTCTTGTCAGTGTATCAGATGACTCATACTGGGTCTCCAAAGAAGTTCATTTTCTCCCCTAATGATGTTGAAATCACTGATATTTTGAATGGTAAATTCATAGCAAAAGGTGTTTTTGATCACACTTCGAAGGTATACAAGTTTTCCTATTTTCTACCCTACTCAAACCCCTCTTCTCTTCTTATTCATGCTAATGAAGCAAGCAAGATTTGGCATGAAATATTTATCCATCTTAACTACAAGCATTAGAGGAAATTTCAACTCAAAATGGGCCTTTTAACTTTTATTCAAATTCCATGTCATCATGTGTTAGCCAATGAAATTTATTTAAATTTGAAATA
>LPNX010292082.1:35947-175244 GCA_001517045.1 Pseudotsuga menziesii
CTATTGAAATTTGAGTAAAAACACAGGGAGATATGTCAAAAATACAAACAAAAAAGTAGTTTTTTTCTTTTCTTCCTCCAAAATTAATAATATTATTTTATTATTTTAACTATTATTTTACTAGTTCATTTTAGGAGGCCCATTTTGAGTTGAAATTTCCTCTAATGTATCTTTTTTATTTGAGTGAAAAAGATATGGTCATAGGGTTACCAAAGATCAATTTTTCTAAGGGAGTCTGTCAAAGTTGTATCCTAGGAAAACAACCAGAGCACAAGTATGAGAAAGTTATTCATGAGAGAACCTCTGCACCTCTTGAGCTGATCCATAGTGACATTGCTGGTCCATTCCCTCATATGTCCATGAGTCAAGCCAAATATTCACTAACCTTCATAGATGACTTTTCTGGGTATTGTTGGGTTCACTTCCTAAAGCATAAGTCTGAAGTTTTTGACCTCTTCAAAGTCTTTAGAACCTTGGTTGAACACCAGTCTGGGAGGAAACTCAAGATCCTCAGATCTGACAATGGTGGTGAGTATGTCAATTATGAGTTCATTCAGTATTGTATAGATGCAGGTATTCATATGCAGCATTCGATCCCTTACACACCACAGCAAAATGGTGTTGCTGAGAGAAAGAACAGATCACTGAAGGAGATGGCAACCTGCATGATGGAGGCTAAGACTTTGCTACCAAATTTTTGTGCCAAGGATATAAATTGTGCATCCTACATCTAGAATAGGGTGCCTCATAAGAATCTTGATGGTATAACTCCTTTCAAATCTTGGAGTGGGCACAAGCCAGATGTGACCCATTTCAGGATTTTTGGCTCAAAGGCTTGGGCTAGAATTCCAACTGAAAAGAGGAAGGCTTTGCAACCCCAAAGCCAAGAGTGGATATTTTTGGGGTATTCTAAAAATTCAAAAGGGTAAAATATGATCAACTTGATCACTAACAAATATTTCATTGAAAGAAGTGTTCACTTCCAATAAGAGCCTTTAGTAGTACTTGAAGTTGGAGAATCCTCTTCACCACCAGAACCATTGATTGTAAGTGAAGAGACTAATGAGTTTGTTGATTCTGATATGTCTGATAATTATGATTTGATTGCAAATTCTAATAGTCCTACAAGACCAAAATGGGCAGCAAATACCATTCATGCAGCTGGGGAACTAGCTATAAATCCTAGTGACACTAGGAGGACTAGATCTCAATTTGAGAGTGCCCTTTGTGTGAAAGATCCTCTATTTGTTGAGAAGTGCTATCTTATGGTTGAATCAGATCCAAAAACATATGAATATGTAGCACATGATCCAAGATGAAAAACATCCATGAAAGAAGAATTCATCTGGCTCCAGAAGAACAACACTTGGGAACTGGTTGATCTCCCCCCAGGGAGGAAGGTAGTTCAATATAAGTGGGTTTTCAAGACTAAGTTTGCTACTGATGGTTCACATTTGAAATATAAGGCAAGGTTGGTATCCAAGGGATACTCACAAGCACATGGTATTGACTACAATGAAACGTTTGCACCAGTGGCAAAGATGGACTCCATAAGGGTAGCTCTAGCCATTGCAGCTTCGAAGTAGTGGGAAGTGCATCACATGGATGTGAAGTGTGCTTTCCTAAATGGAGATCTCACTGAAGAGATTTACATGTAGAAACTTGAATGGTTTGTTTCTAATCCATATTTAGTGTACAGGTTAAAGAAATCATTGTATGGGCTCAAGCAAGCCCCCAGGGCTTGGTATGCCAAGATTGATGGATTTTTGCTATCACTGAGTTTTGTTCGATGCAAGTCTAATCCTAATGTCTATTTGAAGCTGATTCATGATTATTTGATGATTATTGTATTTTATGTGGATGACCTACTGATTACAGGAAGTTCAAAGAAAGAGATTGCCTCCTTGAAGGATGCAATGAACCATGCATTTTCTATGACAGATTTGGGATTGTTGAGCCAATTCTTAGGTATTAAAATTGATCAATCCCAACATGGAATCAAAGTACATCAGTCCAAGTATGCTTTGGATTTGTTGAACAAGTTCAACATGAAATATTGCAATCCAAGCAAGACTCCCTTCCTTTTAGGAGTTAAGCTTGAAGAAGCAGGTTCTTCTCCTATGGTAAATAATACACTGTATAGACAGTTGATTGGGTGTTTGCTTTATCTTACATACACTCGACCTTGTCTATATTATGTAGTTAGTGTGGCTTAGATATACATGGATCAACCTCATGAGATCAACTAGAGAGCAGCCAAAAGGATCCTAAACTTTGTTCAAGGAACAAGAACTCATGGGATCTTCTACAAAGCAAAAACTGATCTTGATTTGATTGGGTTTACTGACAGTGATTGGGAAGGTGAAAACACAGATCGAAAGTCTACATCAGGATATGTGTTCATGCTTGCAGAAGGACCAATCATCTAGTCAAGCAAGAAGCATAGTGACATAGCACTGTCATCTACAGAAGCTGAGTATAGAGGAGTTGTAAATGCAACAACTCAATGTTTGTGGTTGTAGGGGATACTTGTAGAATGTGGCTTTGAATTAGTGTTTTAAACTATTATCTACTATGATAATAAAAGCACCATTTGAATCTGCAATGATCTAGTTCAGAGACAGCGAACCAAGCACATTGAGATCCATATGCACTACATCAGACAACTTGTGCATGATGGTACCATTGATCTACTCTTTTGTGCATCTTCAGAACAAGTAGCAGACATCTTCACCAAAGTTTTTTGTGAGAATACATTCATCAATATCAAATCATTGTTGGGGATTTCTGATCATGCTATGAAGCATGATTGATGAAAATATTTCCAAATTTTGTTTTTCCTGTCCATGTTTAAGGGAGGATTTCCCCATTGGGTTTTTGCCTCTTTCCTTGGTTGTATGGACAAGTAGTATGTAAAGGGTGACTAAGCCTTGTTTCTAGGCACTATATTTTTTCGATATTTACTCATAAATTCAGGCTTAAGGGGGGGTTTTAGAACAATCAACCCATAGTTACCTACATTAGACATTAATTTAATTATTTTTGTCTTATTACCTAGTTTCCTAGATTCCATTCTATGTTAGTTGCCTTCTACATGTCTTAGAAGTCAACACATGCTAAAAATGAGTCATGGAGTGCTTGGGAAACATCCTAGAAACCCAATTCATCATGTCTACTTTATTCTAGATTCTCTAAAGTGCATATCTATTTTTTCTGAAAAGCTGCCTTGTTTTATTTATGAATTAAGGCAAAAGGAAAAGCTAGACTAGGTGTAGTTGCTTTGTTTTTTTCCCACAACATCCTCCCTCATTTTCTCCAAATAAAAGAATGTATGAGTTTTCTTTCCATCCCTCTTTATCTTTCCCACTTATCCAATTCGTGAGCATCTACCTAGATTTGGAAACTGCTTTATGCACCTATGGGGGATTTGACTAGTTTTGGTAAGCTTGCTTTTTTACTATTTCGAATGGCATATTTATGCATTCAATTATCTCATGTAATTATATATTAAATCAGCCTATTACTTCATAATGTTGGATATTGTACAACTTACTCAATACATATCAGTGTTTGCTCCAATTTCAGTCTCCTTTGGTGTGAATTTTGCATGTTTGATTAGCAATTTTATGAGTGTAATTGTTCTATCTATTGGGTTCAATTTCCACATTCTATGTGATCTATTACACTTGTATTTAAATTTATGTTTCAATTGTATATACTCCTATTTCTATACATATCCATCTTATCAGGCCATTGTTTTCTAACACAAGGTGTTTTCCATTGATTCCCATAGTTATCTTATGCATAGAAGTTGTGCCAATAACCTTACCCTCTTCCTTTGGAAGATTTTTGGATATTTAAAAAATGTGCATCCTGAAGTCTAATGTATGTGGTAGTATTTAATTTTGGATTAAATTGTTATAATACTCAAAAACCCATCTCCATACTTAGGATATATTTTATTAATCTTCATGATTAATTTCCTAGGTTCTAGACTAGGTAGTTGGCGTCCACTTGCACCGCTTGGTAAAAACTTGCCATGTTTACACCCAGGAGTGCCTTATATTGATTCTTGATAATATTCTTCCAATTTTTTTGACTTCCCAGATTAGTAACTACACATTTCCTTCCTTTCTCAGTTTGAGACTGCTTTTCCAGTTGTGAAGTGGAAAGGGTAAAAGCTAGTCATATGGAAACTACCTATATTTTCCCCAACGCATTATCCATCCTTTTCTCTCTTTTTTGTCATGAGTTAGTTGAATTTACATCACTCATTAGATATCCTATCTCACCTAGCTAATTCATGACCTCCTTGACTGGATTGGAAAGTGCTTTATACACCTAAGGGTTTTTTCTGGTTTTAGTAAGCCTGCTTTATGAGCTAGCTTGAGTTGCCTCCTTTGGAAATTATATTTCCATTTATAAGGATGTATTACCTATGTAATAATATAATTCATTGATCATTATTTGATGAGAGTTTCATTATTCATGTGTATTCATTATTCTTCTTCTCTCTTTATGCTAATTCTCTGCAATCCTCTGTGAGGTTAATTGTGTGCCCAGATCCTTAGCCTATTTATGAAATTATTTATGCCATCAAGGTTTTATAATTTCTACATGAAAATCCATGTTAGTCTCCCAAAATCCCTATGTATAATACCACCAATACATATTGTCTTCCTATGTTGTTTGCATCACATCATGGAATGGTTCCAAACCAAAAAATATAGTACAATATCATAGGATTTTCTTGTCCATCCCCAACAACGATAGAAATTGAACCCATACCAACCCTTCCAAGGGGTTTTATCTGGTCCAAAAAGTGTTATAAATTGAGGCTATGATACCATGTGGAAACACAGGATAAAGTTCCAACTACAAGATATTTCTCACAAGCATGCACAAGGAAGAAGATAGAGAGAGGAATAATGATACTGAATACAAGAGAAGAATAATACTTGACTATTGATCAAATGAATTGATGATTATTACAATAATAATACATCCCTATAAAGGAAAATAGAGTTTCTATAAGACAACTCATGCTAGCTCATAAAGAAGACTTACTAAAATATGATAAACCCCCATAGGTGACTAAAGCACTTTCCAAATCAGACAAGGAGCTAAAAAAATGGATAAATCATGACTGATTTTTCATGAGTGATGGAAAAACATGCTAATAATGGAATCTGGAGAGAAAATCATGGAATATGGGTTGGCCACAAAAGATAGGAGTTTCCTAGTTGACTAGCTTTACCTTATCCACCGAAAAGAAAGAATAAAGCAGTATAAAGACAAAATCTGCAGGAAGGAGCAGTTACTAATATGGGAAGTCAATAAAGTAGGTAGGATCTATCTAGAATCAGGATAAATATTCTCCTAGGGTATAAATGGAAACTGTTGACCAAGTGGTACAAGTGGATGCCAACTATCTAGGCTAGTGGATAGGAAATTAACTAGAAATTATTAATATTTTTTATTCTAAGTATGGAGTGGGTTTATAATATTTAAAAACCCCCCTTTAAGTGTGAATTTATGATGGAATTATCTAAAATAATCGTAAATATAGATGTATATAGGGCCCACTAACAAGGCTATGGCCACCCTTTACAAGTATTTTGTCCGGAAAAGTAAGAAAAGAGACAAAACCACATGGGGAAAATCATCCCTCAAGAAAGGACAAGGCACAAAATTGAACAAAATATCTTCAACATATATTTTTCTTCACTTGAATTAGTTGGATGTACTTCTTATGATATAATAATTTGATGAAGAAATTGTGAACTCCATGAACATGCACTAGAGTGTAGTATCTGCAAGAAGGAAGAGGGGAGACTCCTTGTAGTTCATCATCTGATGAAGTATGAGAATTATCTAAATGCTTCTGCTGCTATCATACTCTGGTATAAAAGCACAATATCGAAAGGAAAATAGATATGTGCATACTCCTTCCTAAAGTCTAGAAAAATCAACACAATCAACAACACAATTAGTTCCTTGCATAGCTGCAAAATGGTGATGTGGGCCATGAATCTTCTTTTCAAATTGTTGTACCACCTTCCCAATTCTGAAATGAGGCTGAAATAAATATGAAACATCAAAATTATTTTCATATGGAGCATCAAATACCAAAGGTATAGTATCTCCATGAAGGTATAAAGATAGAGTAGGAAAAGGATGAGCAACAAGGGAAAACTGATGGATGTAAAAATATGAATGATGGATGGACTTGAGATCTGAATCATAAGTGTTTAGAAAAAATACACACATGTGTATCATAAATCAAATGGTGACTAATGTCATTGATAACCAACCAGTTAAAAATAGACAATACTTGAAACCATTAGATACAAGTAACACTGCATAGGAAACCAATAAGGAATCAACTAGTGAACTTGGGGTTTGTATAGTCTTAGGAGTATTCAGAGGTATGGTAGATGGTATGGATGGTGTCATAACATGTATATCATCCTGGAAACATGATTCTAAATAATAATTGTAATCATAATAATGGAGTGATGAATAGTTTCTTAAAGACAAGTCAGGATCTAGTGAAAAAACAGAATCATTGGGAGATGAATCTAGTAGACTAATAGGTGGATTATTGGGAGATGATTCTGATATATCAAAATGTGAATATATATCAGATATATGAGAAAAGGATTTAATTATGGAACTCAAGGAATATTCCATATTACCTTGGGATTGCGCACTATGGCAGTGTTCTGAGGATTCAACAGGCTTCTCTAACTCATCTGGAATTTCAATGTTATGTTTCTCAAGTAGCTGAGACATGATGTCCATATTATTCTTAAATTATTTTTTTCTTAGGATGTAAACCTTGATGCAATAATAACACTTTTAGGTTATCCTTTTCTTCTTGACTTCCTTCAGTGAACCTTCATCAGTAGGATTTGAACTTCCATCTTCATTATCTGAGTTTGGCTTCTTCTCTTTCACTATTTGCTTCTCTTTTGACTTGGAATTATTACTTCCTTGAACTATAAGAGAATGATACTTTCCCTTGGAGATTCTAATATAACCCATATGTATCAATTTATCTTTCTCCTTTGTCAATGAATCAAAGACAGTAATCAAAGAAGGAATTTTCCAATTCAAAATAACAAGCCTAGTAGCATGAAAAATTGACACAAAAACTGAGTATTCAGGACTTAATTTTGATAGGATGGAAAGGATCAATTGATATTCCTTCTTATAAATACCACATTTCTTGAGAAATAGAAAAAGTGACTTGAATTTGGTGAATATACCCTCAATAGATGTGAAACTGCTTGGACTCAATGAGAATAACTTATTCTCCAACTGATGCATTCTTATCTCATCTTGTACTCCAGAGAGAGACTCAAGTGTGGTCCATACTTGGTTTGGAGTGGTAAAACCATCTAGGTGAAAAATAATATCAAGAGAAATAGAGATACAAAGCAATACATAGGCTTCATCCAATCTATTATGCCACTTAGTTTTCTCAACAACAACATTGGGATCATTCTCTAAATCCAAAGAAACTCTGTATAGTCCCCTACAATGCAACAGAATGCCAATGTTGGCCTTCCATTCATGATAGTTAAAGGGAGTGGATGTTAGTTGAAGAGGAATCTATGCTAAGAATTTGATGTGCTCTTGGAGATACTCTTTGCAACCTGCACAAATAAAAACTAGGAGAAAAACTTGTAAGCTTAATCCAAGCTCTTCTTCCGAGAGGGATAGGAGACTAGATGCACTCTAATGTAGAGAGCCGATAGCTCCTCAAGTATGTAGAACTTGAAAACCTGATATCTCTCATGTATATATTTATATATTGAGAAGACTCAACTCTGATACCATGTAAATATTGAGGCTTTGATACCATGTGGAAACACATGATAAATATATAACTACAAGAGATTTCTCACAAGCATGCATATGGAAGAAAACAGAGAGAGGAATAATGAGACTGAATACAAGAGAAGAAGAATAATTGACTATTGATCAAATTAATTGATGATTATTATAACAGTAATACATCCTTATAAAAATAGAGTTGCTAGAAGACAACTCATGCTAGCTCATAAAATAGACTTCCTAAATTATGATAAACCCCAATAGGTGTCTATTGACTAAAGCACTTTACAAATCAGCTAAGGCGCTCACGAATTGGATAAATCACGAGTGAGTTGTCATGAGTGATGGAAAAACATGTTTATCATGGAATACGGAGAGAACATCATGGAGGATGGGTTGGACACAAAATATAGCAGTTTCCTAGATGAGTAGCTTTACCTTATTTGTTGAAAAGTAGGAATAAAACAATATAAATATAGAATCTGTAGAAAGGAGCAGTTACTAATCTAGGCATTCAATAAAGTAGACAAGATCTATTCATAATCATGATAAAGGAACTCCTGGGGTATATATGGCAAGTGTTGACCAAGTGGTGCAATTGGATGCCAACTATCTAGGCTAGTGGATAGGAAATTAACCAGAAATGATTAATATTTGTTATCCTAAGTATGGAGTGGGTTTATAATATTCCAACATAAATAACAATCTTTCAAAAAAACTAGGGAAATTTTTTCATTTCTTGTTAATTTCAATTTTCACTTGCACGCAGTGGATGGATCACATCATACATTTTATTAACTATTCATAGTTCCTTTATATAAGCGACGAATTTGATTATATGAATCTCACACAAGATTTATTGTGCCAATGACCATTACTGGTAAGCCCAATGCCCATCACCATACAACCATGTGTTATTTAATTTTACTTTCCCTCCCATTTCTCCAACCTCTATCTATTGCTTAAATATCGTGATTCATAATCCATACCGCACTATCAAATGCACTTTAGTCGGTTCTTCAACTTAATACACAAACTGGATCCGAGGGCATTAGAGAAAATCACCTACCCTAAATTTTCTCTGCTGTGATTTTCTTTTCTTTTTTTTCTTTGCTTCCATCTTACGGAAATACATGGACATTTTTCCAAGAAATCTACAGTTCTACATTAGTGCCTTAACCCAAATGGTTGGTTGGATTGTATATTCAGATCATTGTAGTGATGGAAAGTTCTGCTTAAAAAAGAAGGGGCATTCCTGCAGCTGCTTTTGTTGAAGATGGGATAACTTTTCTCACGCTAACTAGTTCGATGCAACCTCTGCCCTCAACACCCTCCAAGAATGGTTGGTCATGCTAAGGCCTTATCTTATTTACATTTGGATTTTGAACTATTTTGGAGATAATTGTTTTCTAAAAAAACAAGTCCTGGATACCCAAAACCAAGATCTTGAATACCTATTAAATATTAGGAAGTGTTCCTATTTAACTTAGTCGAATAGTTATCAATGGATTGATGTTAAGTAGTTGTGCAATGGTAGCGAATTTATCCATGCAAAAAGATTTCTATGTGTGGAAAACAAATGAACTGAAGTGGAAAGATTTTGATGTAACTCCTACCAAGCCTTTTGTTATTGTTTTTCCCAATTCACAAGGTTAGAGATGGAAAACTCTTTCTAGGGCCCAGCTTCTCCAACCCAGTCTTGGAAGGAGGTTTAATCTTGGATGGAGTAGACTCAACAACTACATTTGTGGTGTAAGAAGTATAGTTTTTAGAGGTATACTGATGACGGAGAAACAAGTGCAATATTGATGATCATTATAGCTTGGTCTATTTTTGTGTTACCTCCTATTTTTTACTTTTGGATGGAAATGTTGTTAGAAATACCAGGATGGGGATGCATCACATAAAAATATGGTTTTGGCTTAAGTGCTACGCCTGAGGGGTAGTTGTTGGTAAAAATTGCTTAGAGAAGGCATCTTCTCTCATCCTTTGAAACTCGTTTCATTTGAGTGTGGTACACCTCAGCAATAACAAAACCTTGGTGAATAGCTTGATACTCCATCGACTTCCCATTAATCCAACACTTTGGTGGCTTGTGCCATCCATTTTGGATCAAAGGTAGCATCTAGTTGTAGCTAACCAAAATGAATAAAACCTTGGTGGATAGATGGATACTCCATTAATATCCAGTAAATCAATGCCCTGTTGGCTTATACCATCCATCTATGGATCAAAGTTGTCATGACTTTGTCCTGTTGCAATACCCTTCTTCAACTTGTATGATGGTACAACACTTGGCTTGTTCAAGGCCTATTTTCTATGATTGATTGTTTGAATCGTGGCTAGATTTGTTTTTAATGATGCGATGTTTCCTAAGCATTTGGATAGAGTTAGGGGAATATGAATTGTCATACTAAGGCAGTTTCATAATTAGGGATAAGGATTTTTGAAGGACAAAAGGTTCATGGTAGTATTGACTGTGAATTGATGTCTTAATTTGCAAGTAAGACAAATTCTATATTTATGTTTGTGATCATGTTTAGTTCATCAATAATGTGGAATAGGATTAGTCATATGTGTATATTGACATGAATGCATAGACAAAATCATATAGGAACAATAAGCACCATATAATTACTAGTCCATAAAATTATTTAGATTATGTACACTTTGAGTGTGCATATGCATGTGTAGGGATGTTTGCAAGTAAGCATATTTATGAATGTGTTGTGCTAGTTGCTAGCTTGTTGGTAGATGCGAAATGCCAATTATAATTCATTGTAGCATGGTTGGTTTGATTTATAATTTTTGAAAATAAAATCAAATGTGGAATGTTCCATCAACAAATGAAAACAAGAAAGCCTCTTCCACTGGGCTAAATTCATGTTTTCAATGATGTAATCTTAAAAAAATTTAAAGAATATCAAATGAATGGAAAGAAAATATGTTTACTTATTAAATTTTTAGTGGGATTTGAGAGAAACAATTGGTTATTAATTATGTTTTATTGAAATTTTACATTGTTTTGATATAGTAGTTATTTGATTTTTAAAGATTATAAATATTTGGAAGGACATTATTTTATTTTCACATGTTTTTATTGAAGAGTTTATTTAATTTACACTTGTGAATTGAAATGCAATTTTTTTTTAACTTTTCATTTTTTAAAGGTTAGATGATTATATGTTCTTCCCAATAAAATTAAAACTGACCCTTCAAATTTAACCACAAATCCCATTAGCCACCACTTCTCAAAATTCCATTATCAAATTTCTCTTTCACTAGCTATCATGGATCTTTCTCTGCCCTATACATTTTTTGTAACCTTTACCATTTTCCATGATGTTTGTGGTTTAGAAATATACCATATCTACCATATTGTCTTAGATTTTTCTTCATCAAAATGATATGATCACAAATCCCATTAGCCACCACTTCTCAAAATTCCATTATCAAATTTCTCTTTCACTAGGTATCGAGGATCTTTCTTTGCCCTACACATTTTTTATAACCTTTACCATTTTCCATGATGTTTGTGGTTTAGAAATATACAATATCTACCATATTGTCTTAGATTTTTCTTCATCAAAATGATATGATCACAAATCCCATTAGCCACCACTTCTCAAAATTCCATTATCAAATTTCTCTTTCACTAGGTATCGAGGATCTTTCTCTACCCTACACATTTTTTATAACCTTTACCATTTTCCATGATGTTTGTGGTTTAGAAATATACCATATCTACCATATTGTCTTAGATTTTTCTTCATCAAAATGATATGATCACAAATCTCATTAGCCACCACTTCTCAAAATTCCATTATCAAATTTCTCTTTCACTAGGTATCGAGGATCTTTCTCTGCCCTACACATTTTTTATAACTTTTACCATTTTCCATGATGTTTGTGGTTTAGAAATATACCCTATCTACCATATTGTCTTAGATTTTTCTCCATCAAAATGATATGATCTCTTACCATGGTTATTATTCTCATAGCATTATCTTTCACACACTTTATAGCTTGAGTGGGACCCTTGTCTTATTACTCAATTTTTCGGTATTATATCATTGCTATGGAGTAAATGCTTGAATTTTCATGCATCTTCCAACTAATCATTCAGAGCACGTATCAACGGCCAATGTCATTATGTTATCCTTTTCATCATTCCTTGTATTTTTATTGGTTATGTTGGAAACTCATAGTGCTTTTATTGGTTATGTTGTAAACTCATAGTGCCATACGGGATATTGCTCGATTGATTACTACATTTGAATTATTAACATGACAAGTTTCATCTTTGGAGAAAAAAGTTATTTATGTCATGAATAGATGATCATACAAATTTTCGGTTTTCCATGCCATCTAGTGGATGTTCTTCGTCCTTAAAAAGGGAACAATCATTTCAAGACCTTCTAACTAATTCAATATTCTTGTTTTTATTGCGAGCCAAAGTTGCCTTTGCTAAAGGTCGAGTTTCCTCTAAACTTTGTGTGGTCCTCGGAGTCGTTGGAGGCTACCTTTTGGGAATGTGTTGTGAACGAGGACCACCTTATGCTACCTAGAGTGCAGTGCAATGCTTTTTCCTATTACTGAAGTGAACGAGGACCACCTTATGCTACCTAGAGTGCAGTGCTAGCATTGTGTGGAGAGCCTTATTTGTCTCACTTGCCATCTTGCTTTGACATTTTGGTAGTTACTAATGGTTTTGTTTCCTTTTGGGAGTTTAGGTTTAGTGTTACGAGGGCTCCTTCCTAGTTAATATCCCCACTTCTTCAATTATGCTGACCCCATGATCAGCTTGTGCCAAATATATATATAAACATCATTATAAACCATGGAAAATATCTTATGTTTTTGTGATGTATATTATGTTTTTTATTTACTAAACTAAGTGCTTACTTGTATATATGGTGGACTACTTTATTTTTTTCACATAAAATATCATCATAGTTAACTTCCATGTGGAGTGTTTAGTTGTTATGAGTTTCCTCATAATAATCACAATAGGTTAATAATATGTATTTGGGTCTACTTTTTATGCTTGATAACACTTATTTAATGTGTCTACTTTCTTTATGCTCGATAGTTGTACAATGTTATTCTTATCTCGACCTATGAAAATGTGGTATGTCATTCATCTTTCCCATTTTACTAGTTAACTATTTTCAATTTCTCTTTGGTAGTCATATACTCACTAACCATAAACTTTTTTCCATTTGTTTGAGCTTCTCATACTAAAGAAATATAACTTCTTCAGGGATAATTGTACTTCTTCCTTGACCAATTGGTGAGTTGACTTGATTCTATTTATCAAATTACCTTTCATCTGAGTTTAAAAGCTTATTTTTTGTGCTTTCAATTTTTTACGATTATCCTCATCTTTTATTGATATTTGGCAAGGTTCATTTTGGCATTGGGTTACCTTCCATCAAGGATTCAACCACTTCATCTAATGCTCATTTTTTTTTATGTTCATGCAGTTTTTGTTTTGGGTAATCTTGATAATAAAAAATTTGAAAAAAATACATTAAAAAAAATACTACTGGAAAAACCTTTAAAATATAAATAAATTCAAAAAATACAAAAATAGTTGTGAGTTTATTTTTCTAATCCACCCTAAAAATTCTCCCTGGGGTTTTATCCATAAACCCTAGAGGGCATCCTCTTTTGAACAAGTACACTAAGATACATGAAACCATTGTAATTGGTGAATTTAGAGGGTGTGTTGTATACTTGGCTTGACCTACAATTGTGCCCTAGTCCAATTGTCATCTTTCCCTTAAGGGTGCACTTTTTGAAGTGGTTTCCTTGAGAAGTGTGGCCTTGCCTTGGGAGACATGAAATTGCTTCGAAAGGAATGCCATTATTTGGAATTTGTCATAAATTGAAAAACTCCATTTGGATATGATTATTGCGTATTGATTTGATATTGTTTGACTATGATAAGGTATTGATCATAGCTATAAAGGTTTTGTGGAAGGTATTTGTGGCTCGTTGGCAGTTGCATGTATCTTTTCATTAAGTACGGTCTCCTCCTGCCTTTGGTTTTACCCAAAGTGTTGAGAAGTTAATTAGACTAGGGTGACATTGGGTTTCATTATCTCTCATGCTTACCATCACTAGCACTAGGTCTGCATAGCCTTGATTTGCAAAGGTGTAACACCTTGTTCGTATTTGAGTTAGGAACACCCATAAAATTGGGAGAGGAAAAAAAGTGAATATATGAGAGGACCCATGGATTAGATACTATGAAAATCATAGAATATCACATACTCTTTAGATATTACTCCATGACAAAGGTTTTACAAGGCTTGAAGATGTTGCAGGTTTTGTGGATCAGGGTACATGGATACATGTTTGGAAATCAACTAAGGAATTGAATGTAAATGGTGATCAAGTTTCAAAGTGGACACAATATATAAATATCCTTAATCACAATACACTCTAATTAAAGGATCATGATGATGAACAAAAATGTTCAAGAAATAAAGCCTTAGGATCATTTAATTCCAAGTTAAGATATGATGCAAAAATAAGTGAATACTTGGGGGAAGAGATACTATGGTGGTGGTGGTGGAATATGGTTTGGAAGAAGAAAAGCCCCCTAAAAACCAAAATATTTATATGGATTTCTTTAGAAAATAGGATATTAACATGGGACAATGGTAAAAAAGGAACTGGATTGGTCTTGGCTAGTTTATGATGTATTAGAATGCAAATGGGTATGTGGATCATCTTTTCATAAGTTTTCCATTTGCTAAGGTAGTTTGGGAGGAATTCCTTCATAGTTATAATATCCTAAACAAGTGGGACAAATTAACTCTGTCGGTTTGCTTGGAATCATGGTTTATAGAATGATCTATGTCTTCTCATAAAACTCTCTTGTTGTGTTATAAGGGGAATCTTCTTATATGGAAAAACTGGTTAACTAGGAACAAGAGGATTTTTTAGGGAAAGGAGACTCAAATGGGTAGGTTGTGTCACCAAATAATTCTCTTGTTTGGAGAAGGTAAGAAGACCCTTAAACTAAAAATGCCAAGAAAACTATAGGAACCATGTATTTACCTCACAAACGCATGGGGTTTCTTTGATGGAGTGAGCCAATGTTTTCTAAGAGTATGGGAGGTATGGACCATTTTCTTTATTGACAATGCTCAATATTTTACTTTAAATAATTGAGTTGGTATTGGAACCAACACATAAATCACAAATTTGAATCAGGGGCATATTATGGAAAGGATCTTGGAGAAAAAATCCCTTTCTAAAAAAAGTGTCTTTTGCTCACATATTCAAGGATTCAATCACAAACATATCTACTTTCAAAGGAATCTTTAACTCTAGAGGAAAGCCTTTTGAATGAACGGGAATTTATGGATATTTCCTTCTTGCTAGTCTTCAAATTTCCATTTTCCAACTTCCTTGTGGAAGGTTGAATTTATCTTGATTTCTGTTTTCAGAAACACATTCAATCAAGTTTAAGTAGGGATGATAGGGATCCATCTTGGTCTTATGTTGGTCAGATGATTGTATATGTATTTAGCATAGGTTGATGATAGTGTTAGGAACCTGTGTCAACCCTTCTCTTTACTTCATTAATATATTGTTATTGGACGCATATGCTTTGTAAGTCGTCCTATGAGTATATTGTATTATCCTACTCTCATGGGGAGTAATAGTTGTTTAGATTATACTTAGTATATAAGTATCTGCTGAGGCCAATGAAGGCATCCACGAGTTATTTGTATTGATCTTTCTCAAAGGAGATTGCCCGATTGAAGTGTTCTGTGATCAATAAATTCCTTCTGTGTTCTGTTATTTCTGTTATATCGTGCATTTTAATTATTTCTTGTCATAGGTTTCTCTCATATGGTATCATGGCACTTTCTTGGGCTCTCTAGGTGGATTTCTTCCAAAAACAAATTGCAGTGGCTACTCGACGCTATGATTATTGCAGTAGTTCTTCTTCTTTGCATATGTGTTGTTCATTTCAATTGCAAGTTCAGATCAAGGAATAACCCCTATCTACTTAACTATCGTAAGTACGTTGGAATGGCCCTAAAACTCATTGTGAGTAGTACCATAGGAACCTCGAAGTAGATGGACATTGAGGGGACATGCCAACGAAAAGGGAAATAACCCCTACCTGACTGACTAGTTCCCACCCTTGAGGTAAACCAAGAGTTTCCATTTGTGAAAAAGCGGTTATCGGTTTTACCTTAGGCATGGAGTGATGGGCATTGCCCCAATACGCAAGTCGTTAGACAACATTGCTGTTCGATTGAATCCCTTGAAACTTTAGGAAGACGAACATACCTGGGCTCCATATCTAACCAGTCAATTGATAAATAGAAGATTGCATCTGTCCAGAGCCGTCACATATCAATTCCACTGAAAAAAGAAGTATAAATTTCTATTTTTTCACCATATCTTCTTTTCTCTATCTCTATTTTCCTTGAAAATTCATTGAGAACCCCTACAATTCCATTATGCATATTTCCTTCCTTGAGGACCCTATCCCAAATTCCACTTTTCGAAGCCAAAAATCCCACATTTTTCTATTTTTAGGGGTTGCCATAAATTTTTCCATTCTCACCCAATCGCCTTCAAATTCTACCACAATGTTCATTTACTCTTTTTGCTTCCTTGTCTCTATTTGAAATTTTTTCTCATTCTTTCACCCCGCTTTTGAACTTCCCCATTTTTTGCTTCTTTGTCTCTCAGAAAATGTCCAAAACCTAGTCAAACCCCAATTACCCATCAATGTTCTTCCAAATCCAAATTTTCCTTTTCTAAAAACATTTTTGTTTTTGTTTTTATGCCCATCCCCCCATAACCCACCCACCCGGCCAAAAGAAAAAAAAAATCCTTGTAATGGTTGTCTCTTGCACATGAACAAACAAACAAATGGAAGACAAACTTGTCACCCTCAAGACCAAACTCCAAGATCAGGATGAAGAAATTCTCAGCCTCCATCTTCAGCATTCAACCATGAATAATAGATGACAGTTAAAGTCTTCTGTAGACACTGGGTTCTATTCTTCCAACAATTTTCATGGGCCAAAACTTGATTTTGCTTGGTTCAATGGTGATGATCTGACTGGATGGATATAAATGGCATAACAATATTTAAGTCTTCATTATACTTTTGATGTCAACAAGGTCCACTTGCATCATTTCATTTTGAACACGATTCCCTTCAATGGTTTCGTTGGTACATCAAGGCTCATGAAGAGTCAAAATGGACAATTTTTTCCAACTCTTTGTGCAACGATTTGACCCTAGTGATTTTGATAACTTCATGGGAGCACTCACTAAACTTCTCCAAACAGGGACTGTAAAAGAACATCAAATAGAATTTGAGAAACTAGTCAATTACATAGAAAGATTGTCTTATACATTCTACAACAACTGTTTTATCAGTGGTCTGAAGGATGCAATCTGATCTGAGGTTAAAATGTTATGTCCCAGCACAATGATAGAATCCCTAGGGTTAGCTAAGTTAGTGGAGGACAAGATCATAGCTCAACAATGCTACAAATCCACTTTTATTCCATTTAGAAATATGGTTTCCCAAAGACCTCCTAGCACACCAACTCCTAAAACCACTCCTATCAAGGATTTGTTTGAAGCCAAGATGCGGGAACATAAAGAAAAAGGGATTTGTTATAATTGTGATTAGAAATTCACCGAGGGACATAGATATGCTGAGAAAAAACTATATCTCTTGGATGTGGATTCTCCGCCTCTACATGAAATTTGTGAAGATGCTAAGGATCTAGTAGATGATTAGGTCGACATTCAACAGTCGCATGTTGACCCTCCTTCTCAAGACGAACAACCAAAGATATCTCTCCATGCATTAGCCGGAGTTACCACCCCACAAACTAAGTGGGTCAAGGGTTTATTCAAGAATATCCCTCTTACAATACTCATTGATTCTTGTAGCACTCATAACTTAATTGAACATTGGATCGCCAAACAGGCTGATTGTTTTGTGCATCCTAGCTCCATATTTGAAGTCATGATTACCAATGGAGGCACCTTACCTTGCAAGGAAAGTGTCTCAATGTGCGTATCTCTATTGGACATTATAATTGTGCTCCGACATGTTTTCCTTTCCCTTAGGCGAATGTGATGTGGTTTTGGGCACTCAATGGTTACGCACACTTGGACCCATCTTATGGGATTTTGTTGAACTTTGGATGCAGTTTTCAGTCAATGGGAAAAAACACACATTGAAGGGCTTACAACCAGGGTATCTCAACATCATCAACTCATATCGCATGGAAAAACTACTTAAGAAGAATTCACATGGTGTCATCGCTCAGCTCAATTCCATTTAGATGCAAGCATCAATGGTCTCCACTACTCCCTTGGATATACAACAAATTTTCAATCGATATGCATGTGTCTTTGTTGAACTAGTGGGATTGTCATCTTCAAGACCAAAGGATCATCATATTTCTCTCCTTCCTGGAAGCGTCCCTCCCAACATTAGGCCTTATCGCTACCCATTTCACCGAAAGAAGAGATTGAGATGCTTGTTCGGGACTTATTGAAGTAAGGCATTATTCTTCCTAGCACCAATTCCTTTTCTTCACCAGTTCTTCTTATCCGAAAAAAAATGGGTCATGGAATCTTTGCATTGAATTTCGAGCACTTAATCACATCACAATCAAGGATAAGTTCCAATTCCTGTTGGTGATGAGCTTCTTGATTAGCTTCATGGTGCTCATTTTTTCTCCAAGTTGTATTTTTCATTCTAGGTATCACCAAATTGGTTTCATGAGGATGATATCCCTAAAATGGCTTTCCGTACACATGATGGCCACTATGAGTTTTTGGTCATGCCCTTTGGGATCACGAATGCTCCTTCCACATTCCAGCCATTGATGAATAAAATATTCCAGCCTTACTTGTAGAACTCATTTTGGTCTTCATTGATGATATCCTCATCTATAGTAAAACATGGGCTGAGCATCTCCAACATTTGGATCTTGTACTACAACTTTTATGTGATCATCATCTCCGTGCCAAATGGTCTAGATGTGTTTTTGGGCAAGAGAAAGTAGCGTATCCCGGGAATATTGTTTCAACACAAGGGGTTCGCGTGGATCCTGCCAAAATAGATGCCTTGAAAAATTGGTCGCATCCTCATACACTCAAGAGCCTTCATGGTTTTTTGGGACTAATTGTATACTACCACAATTTTTTCAAGTATTACGGGAAGATTGCAGCTCTATTAACAACTCTATTGAAAAATGATGATTTTACATGGACACATGTTGATGAGTGTACATTTGACAAACATAAACAAGCTATATGTACCACACATGTTCTAGCTATGCCCGATTTTTTCCAAGCCCTTCACTATTGAGAGTGATGCTTGTGACAGTGGACTTGGTCCTATTCTCCTCCAAGATAAACATCCCATTACGTTCACCAGCAAATCCCTTTCCGGTAAGAATTTATCCACCTCTACATATGAGAAGGAAATGATGGTTATTTTGCATGTAGTATAGAAGTGGGGCCCATACCCGTTAGGGAATCATTTCTGCATCAAGACTGATCACCAGACTCTGAAATATTTCCTAGAACAATGGGTATCATACCCAACACAACATAAATGAGTTAGAAAACTCATGGTTATGGCTATAAGATCACTTACAAGAAGGGTAAGGACAATCTTGTGGTGGATGTTCTTTCTCGCAAATTTGATGATCATGTTTCTCTTTCACTTATTTCTATACCTATTCCAAATTGGTTGTAATTTCTTCAGCAACGTTATGTCAATGACTCTTCATTAGCTTAAATCATCCAGCGGTTGGCCAATAACCCTTCTGTTGTACCACACTACTCTTGGGATGGTGCTTCTCTGAGATACAAGGGTCGTCTGGTGCTTCCCCAGAGCACAGATCTTCAACAAGTTGTTTTCTATGAACTCCATGCTTCTCCATCAGCAGGGCACTATGGGTTCCTCAAAACGTGTGAGAGGGCACAACATAACTTCTTTTGGAAGGGAATGGAAAGGGGAACTCAACAGATGGTGGTTGAATGTGATACCTGCCAGCGCCACAAGGGTGAAACGACACTCCTTCCAGGATTGCTCGAACCCTTTCCCATCCCTACATGGATTTGGAAAGATATTTCGATGGATTTCTTTGAAGGGCTCCCTAAATTTGGAGGGACGATAGTGATCTTGGTTGTGGTTGATCGCCTCTCCAAATATAGTCATTTTTGTTCCCTCAACCATGCATATACCACCTCCTTAGTCGCACAAATTTTCATGGGCCAAATCTTCTTTCTTCATGGAATCCTTTCTTCCATTATCTCAGCACAAGTCTTTTTTGGACAAAACTATTTCCCCACACTGGTACCAAACTGAAGATGAGTTCATGGTATCACCCACAAATAGATGGTCAAACTGAAGTTGATCAACAAATGTTTGGAAACTTATCTTCGTTGTTTCACCTCTGAACAACACCACTAGTGGGAAAAGTGGCTCCCTCTTGCTAAATGGTGGTACAATACCTCCTACCATACTGCCTCTAAAATGACTCCATATGAAGCAGTTTATGGCCAGGCATCGCCAGTGCTCCTTCCATACACCCCCAGCTGTTCACCTGTTCAGGAAGTTGACACGGTTCTTTGAAACCGTGATCAAATTCTTCACATTTTGCATGACAATCTTCACAAGGAAAGAAACCAAATGAAACAACAGGCCAATCAACACCGTTCAGAGTGCACTTTTCAAGTCGATGATATGGTTTTTCTTCGTTTACATCCTTACAAGTAATCCTCATCGAAACTCAAAGGGCGTCATAAGCTGGCTCCAAAGTTCTATGGGCCATATAAGGTTCTTCAAAAGATTGGGTTCGTTGCTTATAAATTAGAACTTCCTCCTTCTTCTTGTGTTCACACAGTATTTCATGTCTCCTATCTTAAAAAATTATTGGCACCAACATCAGAGCACAAACTGTTTTACTAGAATTGGATAATGAAGGATCCATCATTTTGGAGCCGGAGGCCATCCTCAATAGGCGCGCTTGCCAGCTTCGCTCTTGATCCATCACAAAGGGATTAATGCAATGGTACGACTTGTAACCAGAGGATGCTACATGGGAACCACTCCTTCAGATTCAGCAACAATTTTCACATCTAAAGCTTTGAGGACAAAGCTTTTCTAAGAGGGAGGAGGGTATGTTAAGAACCCGTGTCAACCGGCCTTCTCTTTACTTCGTTAGTATATTGTTGTTGGACGCATATGCTTTGTAAGTCGTCCCGTGAGTATATTGTATTTGTTGATGTATTTGTAACTTCAGAATGTATTCACTTGTATATCTTATGTATTGTACCCCGATGTTTATTCCGGGAAGTGTCTGTAATGTATTTGAGTCATGTCATGCCTCGATGTTCCTATCGAGAGATTCAATAATGTAAACAAGTCATGTAAAGTCATTGTGGGTAACCCTCCTATTGATCAAGGGTTAGAGTCCCCACAGTTGTGGGGCACTAGGGTTATTAGACTCTCCTAGAGAAGTTGGCCCTAGGTGAGTTAATGTAAGTCGGGTCATTAGTACCCCAGTTGTGGTTACTCGAGCCTACAAAACTGAGTTAGGATTACTCAAGCCTACATAACAGAGTTAAAGGTTAAGTGAATGAAAGAATATAAATAGAGAGTGAGACTCTCTATTTATCAGACACACATTCACTCACTGGGACGCATGAGTGAGAGAGAAGAAGCTGGGATCAGAGAGAGAGACTACTACTGTTGGGAGATCATCTTTATGTTTTTGGGTTTTACTTTTGGTACTGATTCTATCTCTGAGAAAGTTGCGGGGTTTTCACCTTTATGGTTTCCTCGAGGAAAATTCTTTGCGTCTCTTGTGTCATGTGTTTATTGCTGTGCATGTTATTCTCTCAGTTAAAGATCCTAATATAATGCTAGCTTGAATGATAAAAATCTAACAGTATTATCTCACATTCATGGGGAGTAATAGTTGTTTAGATTAGACTTAGTATATAAGTACGTGTTGAGGCCAATGAATGCATCCACGAGTTATTTGTATTGAGCTTTCTCAAAGGAGGTCGCCCCCTCGAAGTGGCATGCAATTAATAAATTCTTTTTATGTACTATTATTTATGTTATATTGTGCATTTTCATTATTTCTTGCTAGAGGTTTCTCTTAGATAGACAGAGGTTTTGATACTGAGCCCAAACGCTTTAAATGTGTATTTTGATTTCCCTATCAAAATACCAAATACAATGATTTTTTTTCTTGGAAAAAAATGAAAATCCTTAAGGTAGGGAAATACCTTACAATTGATCCTTTTTGGAAGGAATCCACTTCTTGTTCACTTGCCTCTTCGAGGAGGAAACCTCTATAAGCTAAGATCCAATTACAATATTCTTCTACACCCCTCATAAAGAGGACTCTGTCCATATTTATAGATCACAAGACAACTTTAACCCTAACAACAATCTAACTATCAAGCGGACTTTTTTTAATAAGGACCCATCACATTTATTCACTAATAACTACCATAGTTGGCCTTATTTAATAATAAAAAACATAGAGAGTATATCCTAGTTTACATTAAATGACCTCCACTATTACTCTAATAAACCCTTCAGTCCCCTTTTACATCCCAATAGAGAGTCATAACATAACCCAAACATCCCCTTAGTTTAGTGGATGCAGAATTCAAATGTCTAAGGTCCTCAATTAGTTCAACATCAAAAAGCTTATTCATCTTTATTATCCAAGACCAACTCCTCTATATTGAAGCTCCTAAAGTTGTGTAAACATCAATCCTTGGTTTGCTGCCCAACTGTGTTAGTGCTGACAGGACTTCGTTGTCGATGCCCTGATTTTGTTCTTGCTCTTCCTGCTCTCCATCCTCATTGGGCTCTGCATCATTTTCATGTACAAATGTTTCTTCTTCTTCAAGTCTTCGCTACAGTGTCTACAACTCTTGTAGGACGGTACCAATGACCTCATCTTGTTTATGGTCTCTTTCCATGCTCTATGCTCTTTCTCTCCACAGAAGCAATTCCTCTACCTACCATAACGCTGGCTAAATGATGTGTCATCTGCCCCATGCAGCTACTTAAAAAATGATAGTACACAACAAAACAATTCACAACAGAGAGTAGTAAAAAAGAAACATACATCGTATGATCAACAGTGATAATATAAGTGCAACATGAGCATTCAAATGAAAATCGGTTTTACAATGAATAGAGGAGGTATTCCCTTGCATCTAGCAGACCCAACCCTTCCGAGCCTCCATTTCCTTTTCCGAAAAAATAATCTATGTGAAATCTGCTTCTTATAGTGGTTGGCAACCATTTTCCCAACTTGGGATTTTTTAATTTTGTATTCTAGCTATTTTTTCTAATGTAACATTCAGTTCCAACTTATTCAAATGAAATGACCTGATATTCTCATCATAATCTATGTTCACTACAATTACAAAATAACTATTTAATCCTATCTTATCTTCATGCAACCACTTATTCAGAATTTGTTATATGTGCTCATGTACTTATTTGCTCTCAATTTGGAAAATGTGCACATGCAACTCAAAACTTGATAGTAATTTATCTTCACTGCCAAAAATGTGCCCCTGCATAAAAAAGCACTTGAGAGAAGAGATAAAAGTTGTGTCTCAACAATGTTTTGGTTTTTTTGTTGTTGTTGTAGATGGTAGCATTTCAGCTTTTGAAAAATAGTCGGTCTTACTAGTATGTGAATGCTTTTGTGGAGTTACAACCTGCATGGCAAGAAGAGTGATAGATACTTTTGAAAGGTTGCTAATATGGTTATGAATTTATATATGGCATTTTGTTTTCCACTTGATTGGGCAATCGCTGATAACTCTTTTTTGAATATACGGGATCCCCAAACTATGAGAAAGAGACAAACTGTTTTGATTTTCTAAGACATGCATATTTTGATTTAGGACTGCAAGAGAAGACCAAATGGTTGTCTTACCTCTCTTGGATGGGGACAATAACCAAGGTCATGGATATAAAAGGATTGGTAAATTTTCTATTCTTAGATGGGAACATTCCCCAAGGTCATAGATGAAAAATGATGTGTTAACTTTTCATTGATCTAATTATTTTTGAACTTCATATTTGCAGTATGTATGCAGCAAGTTCGGTTTTATAAGCTGTTGATTTCGGTTAGTCATTTTTATGGCTTCGGTTTATAAAAAGGAAAAATGCAACAACTGGTCGAAATGAATCATTCATATGAAACAATGGAAAATGAAGAGACAAAAAGAAGCTAACAATAATCATGAAAATGACTCCAATCTTTCCAATAATGAAGGATTTAAAGTCAATTCATTTACACAACATACTAAGAAGAAGAATGCCCATGACCAATGTCAGGTGCAAGACCAGGTAGAATGTTTGGAATCTTTTAAAAATCATAATGATGATCACAGACCAGAAGAATCACTTTCAGGGGAATGCAAGAAAATGTAATCAAATCTCTGCAAACTTGTGGAATCAAACATGTGTGAATATGAGATTTTGGGTCAGGATTCTGGACATACAACATTAGATGAATTCTTAATGCCTTCCTTGATTAACACCCTAAACCAAGATGTAAAACAACTACAATCAGCCACTAATGTCGATTCCATGTCTTAATTTGAATATTCTTTGGATTCAATATCCAATAATCTACATTTCAGCTAGCAAGGGTGATCAGTTCACATGATTCAATAGCATATTCCTAATTTCTGAAGAACCTTATCACCAATAGATCATAATGTTAATATTTGCAAAGGTCTAATTCTTTGTATTTCCAGTGCTTTATAGCTCAATATGGGCGAGATATTGTCACATAACTATGTAGTGACAGCAAAACAAAATTAAATAAAGCTATTTGACAACTGCTTGATAAATCCACATTTAAGATGGATCTACATCTAAGATGGATCTGCGTTGATACCTAACCATATACATGTTTGATAAATACACATTTAAGATAGATCTACGCCGATACCTAACCACATATATACTGACCATAAGGAGACTATAACTACCTCATACTAATGATGAAAGGAGATTTCTTGGTTGTTTAACATTTTTTCTTCAAAACAAAACTCCAATCCATGTAAGTAATTAATATGTTCTGATTTTAAAGGAAGCATATTTGGGGAAAGAAAAAATGTCTTAAAGCCTTTCTATTATTGAAATAAAAGGAGTACATTTCAAGTTCAAAGACCCCAGGCTATAAAAAATAGTCCACATCCCCAAGCTGGGTTGTGTCTACTCAGAAATACACAGGCACAGGTACATACACATGTACAGAACGATATCATAGCAATCATAACATCATCATGACATCAGACATTGGGCTGTGTCTACTCAGAAATACAGAGGTACAGAAGATATCATGAATCATCAGAAACTAAGGTCTCATACAAAGTTACAAGTAAATAAGTTTGGTGAGAAGAGTTCTAAGCATTTTCTAGAAAGGGGCGGCTTGCAATATACCTGATGAATAATATTCTTAATGCATTCATGGTCACTAGACATTGGGCTGTGTCTACTCAGAAATACAGAGGTACAGAAGATATCATAACAATCATGATATCATCAGAAACTAAGGTCTCATACAAAGTTACAAGTAAATAAGTTTGGTGGGAAGAGTTCTAAGCATTTTCTAGAAAGGGGCGGCTTGCAATATACCTGATGAATAATATTATTAATGCATTCATGATCACTAATATGAGGATAATAATATCGATAATAAACAAGTCTCTGTCACCAATCTTGTACTATCTACCGGTTTTGAAGCTAGTAGTTTCTTCTTGCAACTGGACCCCTTCAGAGTATTTTTATGTAACAGCTTCAGTTTTGCTAAGATAAATTTCATCTTCATGTGCGCGAGGACTTTTTTTGACAAAAGAAACTTTTACACGAGAACACACTTCTTTTTCAAAGTGTAATTCAAACAAAACAGACGAAATTCACCTCTAAATTTACATTGTCTGTTGTCTGGAACAATCTTGCAATCAAGCCATTTGTCGAGATGAAAAACTGTGTCAGATGATGAAAAACCACAAACAGAATTTCGATTATATTGTGTTGCATCAAACACTCTTTGAAGATCAGTAAAACTGCACACAATTTGTCTAAGCTTAGAAATTACAGACTACAGATCTGTTAAATTCCTTCTTTCCGATCTATGCTTAGTAAACTCCAAGCTCCGTATATGTGGAAGGTCCAGCTCTAAGCTTTTGTGAGAAGGAAGTAACTCATCATTAGCCAGGCCAATAAACAAGAAGACATTAGAGATAATGTACCAACAGTCTAAAATAAGTCTCTTTTTCCAACACCAGTCACTCGATCACTTGTATTAGTTACAGACCTTTCAATCTCTTACTGCTAGCAGTGAGAATGGTAATGTTCCATCGGGTGTGAAGGCTCGCTTCCCATCTGAGCTTCTGCTAGCATGTGAGATAGTATTAGAAGAACCATGCTTGTATGAAGAAAAAGAAGCAATGAAATCATCAAAACGTTTACTTGTTGTAGGTGTGTCTGGAGAAGGAGGTTCAGAAGGCAGCACAGGAGGTGGTTTATCGCCAGCAAGCATTTGCACCACCTCTCTCATACTAGGTCGAGCTTCGGGATGAGGATGGGAACACAGCAAACCCAGTTCAAGAACGAGCCCAACTTCTTCAACAGGGTACTCACTAAGAAGCCTAGGATCAGCTGCTTGCAAAAGCTTTCCCTCAGAATGCAACTCCCAAACCCAGTCCACCAAGACAAATTCTTCAGGAGGCATCTTCGGATCAATGGGCCTTCTTCCACAAGCTACTTCAAGCAATAAAGCCCCAAATCCAAACACATCAGTGCTTGTTGTGGCCTTACCTGTACGGGAAAGCTCTGGAGCAAGGTAGCCAATAGTTCCAACTACATGGGTGGTGTGAGGATTTGAATCATGTTGATATAAACGAGCAAGCCCAAAGTCTCCCAACCTACCATTCAAATCTCCATCTAATAATACATTGCTTGCTTTGACATCTCTATGGACTACTGTCTGCTCCCATTCTTCATGAATATAAAGCAAAGCCGAAGCAACCCCTTTCAAAATTCTATACCTGTGCGCCCAACTCAAAACTTTCCCTTTACTCTCAAACAACAGCTTGTCAAGGCTACCATTTGGCATATAATCATAGACAAGCAGAAGCTCTTCCTTATGCCTACACCAACCTTGAAGCTGTACTAAATTCCTGTGCCGAAGCCGGCCAATGCTCGCAATCTCTGCAACAAATTCCCTCACCCCTTGCTTAGATTCATGCGAAACCCTCTTCACCGCAACTTCCAGCCCGGTGCTTGGAATAACACCCTTATAAACCCTCCCAAAACCTCCAAACCCCAGCAGCTCTTTGTCCCCGAATCCCTTTGTGGCCACTTTAAGTTCATTGTATGGGAATCTATGAGGCCCATATTCAATCTCCCATTCTTCAATCACCTCACTATTTCTAATCCTCCTAATAACAAGAACTGCTACCATAGTTGCAACAGCCATAATAGTTACAGCAGCTAATGACACCCCATATATGAACCTTCTAGTCTTCACCATAGAATTTCCAAATGCAATCTCGGGAAGCTTTGAGAGTTCAAGGTCCTGAGCAGGCCCATTCATTCTGAAACTCCATCCAAGAAGTCGATGAGCACTAGAAAGCAGGCCAGTGGATGCTGAAAATCCCACATACATGTAATCAAGAAGGACATCCGAAAGCTTAACATGAATAGATATCAATGGCCGATCAGGCTTCCGCATTCCCCCCGGTACAACACTTACATTAAGCCTATTCTCTGCACCATCAAAATCTATCCAGCATTGGATGCTTTTCTGACCTTTGAGATTAAATGCCTGAACAGCTCCATTACCAGTTGTGTACCCTGCTGTTGTAGACATATTCGATATCAAACTGTTGATATCGATACCCACATGACTATCATCAATATCCCCAAACTCAAAATCCTGAACGGTATCGAACTCCACCGCAAATATATGATTATAATCCTTCCCATTGCTGGAAGCATTGAAGAGGCCGAGGTACTGGCTGGGCAAAGCTCTCCGCAATCCCTTAAATGGGGACAACATAAAGGCCATACCGTGGCCTCCAAGAGTCGGATACTGCGGAACAATGGACATAACGAAGGTAGTACTGAAAGAATGAGTGGAATTATTCGATGAATTCTTGAAATGTAGGGGAAACGGATAAAGGGCATGGCCCAACATCCGCTGTGTGACGTTTGTGAGCTCTAAAACTCCCGCAGGATTGATGTTGGCCATTCCAGCCAGGCTCAGATTGCTGTTTCTGAACCCCGAGAAAACAAAATCATCGAATTGGGCCAATGCAGATACATAACTCAAACAAAGAAAACAAACCAATGAAAGCATCCGGACTATTCGATGAAATGGCTTTGCTTGACGAAATCTGTAATGGTGGAGATCCATGGATCGAGAAGCAGCATGGCCTCTCGTTCTACGAGAAAACAACGTAATGGCCATTGCCATTGCCATTGCCAGTTGCAGAGGAAAAATATGTGTTTCTATTTCATTGATTAATGTGTGTCTCTCACTATTTAAAGAGCTGAGGTTCGCTTGTTTGTCATCCTTATAAGCCTGCAATAGCCTGGACACGGGTATCTTGGGTATCTTTCATATTTTTTTTCTTGCGTATAATATTATGTGATTATTTCCAATTATGACATATCCATCTACTTTAATTAAATTTGAAATATTTCATAATGTCAAACTTGAATATAATATGTTGGTTAAGGTAGCTTTTTGCAATGCATTCGTGGCAAAAAGCTACCTTTTACATTCAATATAATATGTTGGTTAAAATGTTATCTCGCTAAATAGTTTAAAAAAAATGTTATCTCACTAAATTATAATAAATCCCTAAAGCAGTTGTATTATATAAAATCTGGTGCGGGTCTAAAAGTTGTGATCTAAAAATGGGCTTTATGGAAAACTCATTGAAACCAAAATAAAATGATGAAAAAATGACCCCCACGCCCAGAATGTCAAAAAATAATTATTACTAAGCAAGAATTTTTAAATACAATGAAGGCCAAATAAAAAAAAATACAAATTACAAGTTTAATTAATTTTAATATTTAAAAACGCAAATATTTAGTTACATTTTCTCTTTGGCAACCAATTGAGCTTTCAAAGATATCCCATCATCGGCCTCATATTATTGTTTGATGAAAATCCAAAACACGATAATATACCTACCTTTGTATTTCATATTATTTTTTATTTATTAAATATTATTTAAAAAATAAAAAATTATATTTATTTATTTTAGTATTATTATCACTTTTTATTTTAATGTATTTTAAAGTGTTAATAAATATATCTATTTAAAATATGTTTTTTCAAAAGAAAAAGATAAGATAAATATACTTTTTACGAATTTTAACAACCAAATCTAATAAACAAAACAATTTTATACATCAATTTAATGTTTAATTAAACTATAATTTTAAAATTAAAATATTATTAATTTTTTATATCTTTATATTCAACATCTTTTTCTTTTTTTTTCCAAAGAAAAAATTCATAATTTTATTCAAATTATATAGAACATATGATCCACTTTCAAAAGTGTCCATTGAAAGATATACATCTTCAAAATTGCTTAAATTATAAAAGACATAATTACATCAAAAATTATAAAATTGACACCTTGTCAAAGTCTTCATTCTTTGTAAAGAAGATAAAAAAAGCTCCATCACCATTCAGAAATCAAACTAGACCTCAGTAGTCTAGAAGTCTGTCTATTCACCAAACACTATAGCAACTAGGCTGCCCATAGCTTCTCACTGAAATATGTATCTCAATAGATAGTTACCAAACTGGAAAACTGTTCCCAAAAATCATCATTAAGAATACTAGATAAGCTTCTTAAAAAAGTTCAGCAAAAACAGTAAATATTTACAAGTGTATAAACCAAGACTCTTATTCCAAAGAGACATCAAGTACCTCCAGACCCAAACAAAGCATCTAAAAGACCTGAAAAGTATCATGTCTATTAGTCCCCTGATACTCAGAAATATACCAAAACCCACTCTGAACTTTCCCTCCTTCATTAGCTAGATGATCAGCACATGAATTTCTTTCCCTATAAACATGTTTAAAAACAGCCTGATCAAAAAAATCAACAAGTATGATAACCTCTTGAAGAAACTGTTCAAGTTGCACATTATGCACTCTGAATTTTCCAGATATCCAATTTATGACGAGCATGGAATCTCCAAAAATCTGGATATGCTTAATGTGCTTCTTTAAAGCCAAACTTAACAGTAATTTCAAAGCAAATAACTCTGCAAAGTTATTTGTCCCTACCCCCAAACCAGCTTTAAAGGTCATATAATGATCAGTTGTAAGAAAAAGTATACCCCCTGCACCACAGACTTTAGGATTCCCCAAAGCAGAACCATCAAAAAAACCCCACGACTTATTTCTATCAATAACTTCCTCCAAGATGATTCTAATTTTCAAAACAACAGTTTCCATAGGGTAAGAATATAAGAAAGCCAAACTATAAGCTGCAACCTACATAGGAGATGTGGATAGATGGTCAAAACAGCTCTGGTTACGAGTTTTCCAAATAAACCAAGATACTATGAGGGGTAAAGACCTGATATTTTTTACCTGAGACTTGAGGACCCAATTCTTAAAACAGATAATAATATTGTCTCCAATCCACAAGTTTTGTAAATTGACCTTATCTTCAATCTCCTGCCAAACATATTTGGTAAAAGGACAATCAACCCCTATATGTTGATTTGATTCAAAATCACGTTTACATAAGTAACAACGTCCCGGGCCTTCCCATCCCCTTCTATTAAGTAGATCCCAAGTAAGGGCTTTACCTTAAAAAAGAGACCAATAGAAAATCTTAGACTTTAGAGGGCACTTCAAATGCCAAAACATAGTCCACCACCAAGCACATTCCCTTTCATTCTGTTCCAGAATCAAATGCATGTATCCACCTTTAGGTGTATACTTACCAGTTTTATCCTAATTCCAAACAAGAACATCCACCTCATTTCTAAGTCTGATATGACTGGATTTAAGAATGTTCAGGTATCCATTCCAAGCATTTATATCCATAATATCAACAAGACCTAGATCATTTGAGCTTAACCAACCTTGTTCCATAAAGAAATTCACAGACAGAGTCCCAACATCTTTTAAAAAGAAATAACTTGCATCGTGCAGAATATCAATCAGATGAGTGAGTAAGCAATGGTGCCATTTGCAACCTGCCCAAGGGTCCATACCAATACGAACGTTAGCTCCATTCCCAATCTTCCAAACCAGAAAATCCGCAATAAGATGAAAATACCAAATCACAGATTTCCAACAAATGGACATACCTATTTTCTTTTTCTCCTTTTCTCTAATCCAGTCCATCAAAGTGAGAGGCCAAATATATTTCTGAGTGACAATCTGAACCCACAGCCCTGAGCCATGAATAATATTCCATACACTTTTAGCTGCCAAAGCTTTAGCAAATAGAGCAGGAACTTTTAAACCCCAACCACCCAAATATTTTGGATTTGCCAAAACCTTCCATGATATCCATGGCATACCAGAAGAGGTCCCATCACCACCAGACCATAGAAATTTAAAACAGAGTTTTCTGATTTTCTCAATAATCCCCACAGGGATCCAGAAGTGCATCCAGAAAACAGGCAAAGCTTCTAGAACCGACTTGATCAAAATAAGCTTTACCACCCCTAGACAGCCATCTGTAACTCCAATTCTTAATACGCTTTTCAGCTTTAGCAATAAGCCAATCCCAGTCTTTTAGAAAATATCTGCAAGGTTTTAAATAAAAACCCAGGTATTTCATGCCACTTTCAATCTTTAGAACCTTATATGAAAAAATGTTTTGCAAGGATATCACCTCTGCTTCATCAAGCCTAGAGTAATAAAAAGATGATTTATCCTCATTAATCATCATCCCTGTTGCTTTAGAAAAATCCATCAAAATTTCATACAACATTGATAAAGACTGAGCTGATCCATCAGAAATCATAACAATATCATCAACAAAAAGTACATGAGTCAAAGAAATTTCATTTCCAAAGGAAATACCCTTGAAAACCCATGATTTTTAGCAGAACAATGCCCTGCTCAGTCCTTCAGCAACAACAAGAAATATCAAGGGTGCCAGAGGACACCCCTGTCTAAGACCCCTTCCAGACAGGAAAAAACTAGAAGCCACACCATTAATCAAAACAGAGAAAGAGGTAGAGGTAAGACTGCTCATAACCCATGAAATAAAAGGTACCCCAAAACCCATCTTGGTTAAAATAACCTTAAAATAAATCCAACCGACTCTATCATATTTGAGAGTACCCCGAAGTTGTACTCTCAACACTCCCTCTAAGAGAGGGAGACATTCTCTGCCATACCAAGAATTTCCCACCACACCAAGTTTATCTCAGAAGTGTCAGAACTTCGTCATAGATAGAGGCTTATCACAAATTTGCAATTTTCTCATTAGTAGTTATGTACAAGAATTCATTTTACATGACCATGACTTCAATGAAGTAAAACTTCATCTCAATGTGTTTTATTATAACACACATATAGGGTTTTCTAGAAAGCTTGACTATTAACATCAAATGACTATAGGCTCAAGTATTTCACCCTAGTAGGTAGTTTCCCAAGCTAGACTACTCTTTAGCATGTAGTACTATCCACAAAACATAGTTTTCTTTTGCAGTACTCTCTGACATACATATTGCTTCTATAGTACTAGCCACAATACAATTATCTTTTGTAGTAGTAGCCATAAATTACACTGCTTATCTCAAGTTAACAATAGTTAAATACCACAATCATATAATAGGTCTTCCATGTAATAAAGATCCTATTATAATGTATCTCAAAGGTACTTAAACATATGCTTAGTAGTAAGCATAAAATACTACATGTCTACACACAAACCAACCAACTACTTACACATAGTAGCATCATCTGGATCCAATCAAGAATAAAGTTTCTCTAAACTAGAAACCATGTATTTTAAATCCATCACATACAACATTATACAGCAAATGTGTAATAACATGCAGAAATAAAGTCTCATCTTTTCTTTCACTCTTCAACATTTGTTGAATTCTTGAATCTTGTGCTATATGTAGAAGTTCTCTATGATATTTCCATTCTTTTTGATGTTCTTGAAGGCCTTATCACTTTCTCAGTGATATTTCTCTTCATACTGCAACACCCCAACTACCTCTCCAAGAGGTTTAACTGTTCTCTAACAGTCCATACTATAACTCTTCTTGAGTATCGATAGTCTCTAAGATTTTGACCGTGTCTCTACTCATGTGGATTCTCTCCACAAGGTATCACAACCCCTGGATTCCTGAGTCATGTACCATAACTAATGATGGGGACTTTATCCGCTACTACCTGTGAAGACACATTAGTACTCCCTCTTCAACTAGAGGAGTATTTAAGTACTACACCAAGCTTATCTAGATATAGGCTTAGTAAGAATGTTAGAAATGTTGCTCATTTGTGGATATGTATAATGTCTCAGATATAAGTTACTAGAAACCTCATAAAGCTTCACTACTTTTCAACATGCTCTATTTATAGTAACACATGTGATCTTTCCTCGATCACTATACTAGCATATTTCATATATCTTTGAAACTCTATTTCACTAACCAAGACATATATGAGTCCACATACACTTGTACCAAGTAGGTACTACAACAAATGCTATGTACAGACTGTAAATCGCATAACTTATCCCGGGACATGTAACTAACCAGTTTCATCTCAAACTAACTTTTGAGATCTTCCAAATCTAATCTAAACTTCATAATCTATTCGTATAGATGTCCATGGAATTTTAATCCATCGTCCTGAAACTCTTCAGGATCTCTGTTGCACATTTTCCTTAACTAATGATTTCCACACCTCTTATCTAATGACTTCCACACCTCTAATCATAAGAATCATAAAAAGGTTATTGAATACTATTCTGAGCTTCCTTCTAAATTATGAGCATTATGTAGGTCTCTCTTTTATAGGAGGTACATCAACCAGTTACACTGGTTCTCCAGAAGCTAGAGAGACTAGCAACTCCCTCTCACCATGTAAATGTGAGAATCATAATCTGGGTCCTCCATCACAGAGACTTATGCTCATCTATATCTAAAGCTATTCTTTGTCACATGAATGTAAATTAGATAGAATATCTTCATGAGTCTTCACATCTATCAGAATAAAATCAAGCCATCTATTATGTCTGCTTCCCAAGAGGCATAGCAACCTCCCGAAATGTTCTCCTTCTGGCTTAGCCATCGGAATCACTCCACATTCATGTCCTTTTTTACTTGTACATAAGGACATATCAATTTTTCCTACAATACAAATTATTCTAATTGTTAGAACCATTTCAACATGCATTTTATTCACATGAAATACACTTAGTATACTTATAATGAATTACATAGTTATGTACAGATATTGACCAACCATTTGATCATAACCCATTCTAATATTATGTACTGATATGAATCCCTATATCAGTCCAAAAAATTCATTTTATGAAATAAATATACAGCCCCATGTTCATATCGCATGACTTAAACATGTAGCCCTCTATCTGGACAATCATCTAGTCCTATTTTCACAACTTACGAAGCAATCATGAAACCCTATATCTCATGTCTTATGAAGGATGTTTTCAGTCTTATATCAGTCATATATGAGTATATATTAGTCCTACATAAGTATTATATCATTCCTATATCATCTCTGAAAATATGGACTCATGAGATTGATAACATGCCAATAAAGACAAAAAAACAATGTATATGCTAAACACAATTCCAAGTATAAGAATACAGATTGTAATAAAACAAAATCTGATTTCATAAAAGAATATGATAATCAAATAATCATGCAAATATATATTCATATCTTTATGAACAATCATGCAATCCAACATTTATATCTTATTGAACAATCATGTAGCTCTATGTTCATATCTTATGAAGCAATCTTGCATTATTAATATCTTATGAAAAATCATGCAACTCTATGTTCATATATTATGAAACAATCATGCATGCTTTATATTCATATCTTATGAATTTTTTTTAGTTGCAAATAAAGGAAAAACAATCAACATATATGCTCACAATTCCTAATCTCAGGAATACGAATCTCTATATGTCTGTAATGAAGAAAAAAAGAAGAAGATCTAAATAGAATACAATAAACAATGCAAGTACTTATATTTTATTGTTTTGCATGTTCTCTCTTGATCTCTTCTTCCCTGCGGAGATTACTAGAGTCCCCCAATCTTGATCTCTTTGCAAATTTGAGTGAATGTAGGAGGTAGTGAATCTTTGCATGGAGAAACTGGATCCCATGCAACCTAGAGTGATTGCTCTTCTTCAGGAAAACTTCTTCCAATGATCATCATCCAATTTTTCGAATGAGTTAGGATCTCATTAGACACAAGATATATTATAGAAGGATAACATACAATCCATAAATCCCTCAGTCATTCAACCAATTCATCCAATTTTGGAAAAGCGATCATAACACGATTTATGAAAATTCCATCTTCAAAGACACGATCGTATATCTAAAATAGTTGTGAATTTTTGAAATCCACTCTGAATTTAACTAAGTCAACCCATTTGGGTAGTAGTTTTTCAACTGTTTTGTTTTTATTCCTCACATATTGATCAGAACGTCTCTAGGAACTTTGTCTCTTGAAAAGTGATGAAAATGGTGCATACTGACTTGCTCTTTAATTCTCCCTACATTGGATAAAGAATCCTCATTCACCGAGGTCACGTAGAAATATAGATCGTGATTCTAAAGAATTCTTAACACCCTTTCCTTCCATTTGTTGAAGTTGGATGCTCCTTCCAGTTGATCTTTCGATTAGAAGAAGATTGATGCCATTGCTTCCATCTCTTTGCTCAATACTTCAAGATCATGCAGTATTTAACTTGCGTGGGAAAAAATAATATCCTTCACACTTGCTCTGATACCATGTTAATGTTTGAGCAATAAAGAAATATTCTTGAACTTTAAAACATTAATACATAATTACAGTGAAGATAGATCTCATCAACAATCCAAAGACACAAATAAATCAAACCATAGAACACATGATGTACCCCAGGAGAACCCTCCACTGATTTGGAGGATAAAAAAACACAGCAATAAATATTAGAGTATGATTGATAATCGACAGAGAATTATCCCAACACAATAGATGATTTGTTGATCAGATATCACAAGAGAGTAGAGATCATACAGAACACTGTACTAGTCTTTACAAGGGCATAGTTTTTAATAACAATCTAGAAATCAGTCATACAATGAATGTAGCGAATGCTTGCATGCTCCAGCAAGTTGTTAACACTGTGAAAATTGTTACACCTTTAACCATGTGCACTGTCCCACTTGATTTCAAGTTGTCACCTCATAATTATCTCCCACACTAAAGATATGCACCCTCCTTGAATTACTGGTGTTAACTACATCTAACTGAGTTGTTAACTGATTGAACTAAACTAAACTGAATGGAACTACATGTAACTGAATGTGATTGAACAAAGCTGAATGTAACTGAACATAACTGAATGTAACCAAACAAAACTAGTGCTTCTCCATCAATGTCATCTTCAACAACTACTTTGCATAAATTAAGGATATGATTACTTAATAAACTAAAAATTATTTGATCACAAATCAGAATCAATTGATGTCTTAATAATTTGAGCTTACTTGGAGGAATACATGGGAAATTCAAATTCTCTCTCTATCTCCATGCTCATATTAATTATCTCTGCATGGTCCATATGTGTTTCATTAATTAATCATCTATATCATATCATACTCATAAGAATTGTTCTGAACCTATGATCATATGTATCACCCCATGTCATATAATCATATGCTAAAGTAAATCACTATAGGGGTAGCTAATACCTAAATGAGACTTGTAGCACCTGGTGACCATGACTAGCCATACACCACATAATATATCCTTGAGACTTGATACAACATACGTAATGTAGTCTTCATACAACACAATACCATCTCCAATTAAGGAGAACCATCTCATAGGGTATTGTATATGAGAATCATTTGACTTGATATGCCACAAGTCCAAACTTGATACAACATAAGTCTCCAACCTTAATACAACATAAGATCATGATATTAATACGACATAAGATCCCAGTACAAGCATCTCTCCTAAACAGGGCAAGGTCCTAACTTAATAGAACATCATCTCTTTAACTTAATACAACACAATATCTTTAACTTAATACAACATAAGTTAGTGAAATTAATACGACTTAAGTTCCATGGAGAAGATATGACCCTAATACGACATAGATTCCGGACTTGATACAACACAAGTATCATGGGAATGAATCCCAAAGATGTACTCTCAAAATGCACTGGGAAGTAGCTTTGCTTCTAACTCTATAATGCGCTGGCAGGATTTGAAAACCACTTTCTCGAGCTGAATGACTTAAGATTCTGGGATAATTTTAGGGGTTAATCCCACCTATGGAATTTCATGACAGGAGAACGCGATGAATTTTTCCGGTCTCTACCTATCTTAATGCCATCTCTGTGTCTTCTATTTTGTTTCCTGCACTTTTTTCTGGAGAGACGATATGATATTATTTGAATGTTTCAGCTGCTCATCTACCGCATGCTCCCTCACCTTAATCTTGACCACTAGAACCTACTGAATGTTGTGTAGTATAAACATATAGATAATATAAAGGTTGAATATTACATGACCAATGTACTTAAGCTGTTATGTTTAGGTGTGCCCAATTCAAGTGCCTCAGGTGACACTTGAACCTTTCTATGCTATCAAGATAATGGTACTTTGATTAGGCGATCCTTAGAAGGACCGAATTCCTGCGACTGTGACTGTAATTATGACTATGAATAGAATGGGTCTCGACTGAACACTACCATGACTTCTTTTACTGCTACACAGAGAGTCTACAATAATTTAGTGATGCCTCCCACCAAGCATCTATTCCGGGAATCGATTATTTGGCAAGTTTCATTAACAACCTTCTCCATTTGATCAACAATCAAATTATAGTTGTCATATGTAATGCCACCACCACTAGAGGTTTTAACAAACTTCTATTTCTTGTGACTGTTGTTGGTCTCTTCAGATGATTTTATCCTTTCTCCTAGTTCAAGATCCATTCGGGCCGCATTGTACTCTTCATTTCTTTCATAAGGGGAACTAGGTGGGATTTCTTCTTCGTGGTGATCTCTTACTTGAGTTCTCGACGTTACTTCTAGTATTGGGTCAGTCTTAATAGATATTTGGTCATTTGCGATAGGTTGTTTACATTATTTGGGCCATTCTGGAATGATCATCTCAATTTCTTGCTTTGTAAACCAAAATGCCATGGTCAACCATTGACATTGGGGGTCTTGTCATGGTTCCAAGTATATATGGTGAGCCTCGACAAAAAACATGATATATTCCAGTACCACTAAATAGACTCTACTACAATACGAGATTGGTTTCCAATGTGATGCCTCAGTGCATCAGCATGTAAATAGAACCTAATGTTATTTTTTGTTTATCAGTGCAGATTATTCTTCTCATACCATAGGTTCTAGTAGCACACCCCCCAACATGGAACAAGTTTTTCCATCCCATGGTAATTTGGTGGCTCTCCCCACGTGAAAAAGAATATCAGAATTATCAGCCATGCATAAGTAAATGGATTACATTTTTCTTGGGCATCAATGACATCGACTAACAGTTCATTCAGCATATAGGTAGACCAATTCATCTGAACGCCAACATCACACTTCTATGATGCAACAATGGTACCCTTAGTGCACTGATTCGATCACATCTTTATGAGAATCTTACTGCAGAGCACTTTTTCTATGAACCGAACACCTGTGTCATTGGTAGAGGCAGTAAAAAACCCCATATTATCTCTTGCAAGGTTATATTTTTCCTTCATTTGACTGACTAGGCCTAGATCCTGCTCCTTTCCTGTAAAGAACGGTGTTGGGTTGACCCCTTCCTGAGGCATCCCAGTGATGGAATAAATCAGTTTGACGTCTACAAAAATTCAACTATCCAGCCATAGGAAGCCTCCATGGAAGCAAACTAACAGTTTCTTCACACACATATTAACTTCCGCATTGCGACCAAAATGGGGCATATGCATCAGCTACCAAATGCCTGAATTTTCTAGTCCTCAATCCCACTCCATAGAAACAAGTTAAATAGGCTCCCCATTTTCCAATTGCATAGATTTCATGTACCACGACATATGCATTTCAGGAAACTTCCACAAATAGTGATATGCAAATGTAAACTTTTTCATATTTGGTAGAATGTACGCCGTAACATGTATGCCTTTAGGGATGGATGTATTGAACAAAAAATACTTAATATTCTTGTGAATGAATACATTAGGAGTGTCATATTTTCTTAGTGGAATGTATCCAGGTAATACTATTACTGTAACAAATCCTGAGGCTTTAGCATCCTGGGTAGTTTTGAACCTCTGCTTAGGAAAACACTGCGGCCAATTGTTCACTTCCTTCATGGTGCATTAATAGGAACCTTCCATGACAAAAATTATGGAGATTCTTCGACAATGGGTATGGTAAGGGGGGCCTCCATACCTGAACTATGGATAGTGCTTGTTCTCAACACAAGGATTTCCATGAAAATAGACTTCTGGCTTCAAAGAGTTCACATACAGTTAGTTCGGTTCAAGAAAATTCACAGTTTGATATAAATGAGTAACGTACTATTGTTTGAGAATGAAATAGTCTTATGGATGCAGTAAGTTGTTCAATCACGTGGGTATGCAATAAATGGAAAAGGTGGCGGCTAATATTGTCACATGGGGCAATCTTTCCAATCATTTTGATAAACTGCCAATCTAGATATCACTTCACCCTTCATAAAACAAGGTATTTATTAGGCATTAATGAGAGATGTGACCAAAACACATGCCACTGAAATCTCCCACTACTTCAACTTAACTACACTCCAACTATAAATTGTGATATAATTTTGTCTTGCAACAGACATTAGTCCGCGATGGAATTTTAAATTTGCAACAAAAATATAAATTTATAAGAATTCAAAAAAAAATCTTTTTCTTTTTTAACCACTATCTTTTTAGTCGAGTGAAGTACGACTATCCTGAGAAGGTTTCATCCGACTTCCATTCACTAGGTCATCGAAGGGTGTACCATCTAATTTTTGTAACTAGAACGCACCATCATCACTGATATGAATGAAAACATATGGTCCCAACCACTGTATTTGGAGCTTGCTAGTATGTTTTAAAAATTTACCGTCATATAGGAGGACAAAATCACCTATCTAAAATTGCTTGAAATTGATATTGTGGCCATTCTAATCCTTCTGTTTCTCCTTCTTGGCACAGTGATGATAGCCTCGAATAAAGTGATCTTCCTCCAACTATACCAACTCATAAAATATTTCTTCAACTGCACCAACATCTGTCATCTTAGTAATCACAACTATTCTAAGACTGGATACAATATATTATAGTGGCATAACAACTTCTTGACCATAAACCAATCTGAATAGGGTGCGTCCTGTCATCATTTTTCATGTGGTGTGATAAGCTCATAATACTACAGGTATCGTGTGATCCAAACCATCCCTCTGAACATTGTATATTTTAGTCAATGCATTGTCTAATATTTTATTAAATGTTTCAACAACATTGTTTTCATGTGGGGGATATGGCATTGTTTTTCAGTGCTGAATCTGAAACTCCTCGGTTTGTTTTTCAATCAAATGATTAATAAAGTGTGCACCTTGGTCACTTATAAGAATGTATGGGCATCCAAACCTGGTTACAACATGGTCGAATAGAAATCTTGTAGAAGTCACAACAATACAATCTCCGACTAGTGTTGTTTCGTCCCACCTGGTTAAATAGTTTGTCGCAGTGATTTGTTATTGTCTAGGATCCACCATGATCTCATGGTTTAGTAAGAAATAGTCCAATGTTGCTCTCAATAAAGCTGAAGTAGAGTACATAGCATCTTGATCCGCTAGTTTCAAAGTGATATGGCTTTGGAAACTATGTCATAATTATTTGACATAGAGCTAGACACTATAGTGATTCTTTGTGCCAACCAGAGTTGCATAAAGATGATAGAGAATATGGTGTTCCATGATAAATTAAATCACATAGAAATATGATATTTTTATATAAGGGATATGGTACAAAAGGGAGCTATAAAGCTCCATTATGTGCATACTAACGAGACGGCTGCTGATGTACTGACCAAGCCTCTCTCTCGAGTAAAGTTTGAATATTTCCATGACAAGCTTGGTGTAGTTCGAAATGAATTTCCTCGTAAGGAGGAATAGTGATGGCACTACAAATGATGAACATATGGACCTTCTTTGGAAAGGATGAACAAGTCGAATATATGGACTCTCCTCAGAAAGGGATATTAGGTCGAAGACATGAAACCTCCTCAGATAAAGGGGGAGAAGGTTGATAATATGGAACTTCCTAGGAAATGGGGAGTGATGATAAAACTAAAATCGATGATGGATGATAGTGATGATGACAAGGTCTGACATTCACTTGTGGAGGATAGTATCCTCTCTTGAGGATGGCAGGTATAACACTTTGTTCATGAGAGTGGTCCTAACTACGGATGGTCCTGCAGATGTTACTCTTGCATGGATATTTCCCACATTCATTTGCGGATACAGTAGAATAACACTTGCTCAGGAGTGGTCCTAATATTAGTGGTAAGGATGTTCTATGATGAGGGCCAACATTTTGTATGCGGTCAAGATATTCTCTACAGACAATACTCTTGTATGGAAGAGTATGCCTACACGTAAGTTTTAGGATTATTAATCCTCCCTTGTCCAATTTGGTCATATGTCTAAATAGGGAGTCATGTCTAAATCGGGAGTCCATCCAGTCTATTTTTAGTCACTAGCACCATTGGGTCCACTTGGCCTAATTGGGGCACATGTTTCAGTTACTAAAGTGGGGGGAACACTAATTGAGGCCTACTACCACTGATTGCATCAGTTTAGGAGCCTCCTAGACCAATCCCTACAATTTAGGAGCCACTGGGAGTACCAAAACCAACCAAGGTTAGTTCAGTTCAGTTGATGACTAGTCAAGCTACGTTAGGAGTTAGTTACATTCAGTTCTAGTCCTCTACATTCAGTTAGCGCTAGGTTTACATGGATGCACTTAGGAGGGGCACATTTCTCACCTGCCACAGTTAGTTAGCCTTAGTCAACACTGAATGTAACACTTGAGTTGTGTTTTAGAACTCCGATGAAATTTGGTTATGGTTTAGACAAGGTCAGTTAACTATTGAGTCCTCTGACAGTGATTTAGACAAGGTCTTAGTTACCTACAGTCAAGTAGAGTCTAATCAATTCGAATTTCCTCATGTGGATTCAAATTGCATGTGTCTATTTAAGCCATTGTACTTCATTGTAATTATTATCTAATTACTCTTTGATTAATGAAAATCATTCATAGCTGCAAGCCATTTTTTGCACTGTTTCATTCTTCAATAACTAAGTAAATTGTGTGATATATCCTATGAGTTGTGTGTTTGTCCAAATATTTATGTGCTCAATTTAATATGGTATCAGAGACTTGGTGGACAAGGAACTTCTCCTCCTCAAATATCCTACTGGATCATTTTTTAGCAGAATCGCTCCTTCCATCTCTACACCAGAAGCATAAGGTTTACCACTTAATACCCCAAGTAAAGGAATTGTTGATCAACTATGTTGGGTGTGATGAAAACCTGAAATGTGCAGGTTGTTGACCTTATGGTTCCTCTTTTGTGTTTTTTACAAGTACAACTTCGAATGGATTCATCAGTTCCTCTTCTCTCTCTATTCTCAAACTATTTAGAATGGAAGAAGAAGATGATTGCATTTGTGATCAGAAAAGGTCTCTATAGGGTGTCTATTGGACTCGGTGAAGAGTGTTTTAGTAAGAATGAATAGCTGAATAAATGTGATGGAGGTTTTGGAAAAATTGCAATGGGTCTTTCTCCTAGCTTGCGCTACCTTAGTAGATTTATTGAAGACCCGAAGGAACTCTGTACAAGATTGGATAGAACCTTTGGAGTGATTGATGAGGATCATAATACCACTTTGGAGAGAATATCCAGCACCACAAGCACTCTTGATCCAAAATTCTCAGCCTCCACTCTCTCTGATGAAGTTGTTCAAGATGAAGAAGAAGCAGAATCTTCCACACAGTCAATTCAAATTGAAGACAATCTCCATGCAGTGACTCCTTCTCCTGATGCTCCGAAAGTTTATGAGATATATGATATCTCATCTCCTCATATTGCTGAAACAGAAGAAGACATTCAAATCTCTGATATTGAAGAAAAATACTGCTTCACTTCCATGCAAACATTCACCGATGATTTTCCTTTGAATTCTGTGCAAAATTTACCAGTAATTGCTTCCGAAAGTGAATAGAAATTTTATTTCCCCCCCTATAATGTTACTGCTGGTGTGAAAATATGTGATACCTTGGATATTTTGGAAGAAATATAAGATTACCAGAGTGATCCATTCGCTCCCCATGATCTAGATTTTCCAGCAAATTCCTGCAGGATTGCATGCACCAAAATTCAGAATTTTGAAGAAGAAGAAAGTTGTGCATCCACCGTCTCGGTTAACCATTTATTTGAAACTGATATTAACCTTATTGGATATGATATGATATTATTTATATATGATCTGATATTTCTTGGTTTAATATATCAAATTCATAATGTTTCATTACTGCTTGTAGTTGTTCTCATCAACGGTGTGAAGAAACAAGTACCGCAAGTCTCCTACAAAACTGTTACTGGGGATTTGATTCCATTTCACAGTTTTGGATCACTTATTTAGATATGATTTTATTTTTGATCTAATATTATTTGGTTCATATTTTAAAAACCAAGAGCTTTCAGTCATGCTTGTAGCTGCTCTCACCAATTCTGGTGTGAAAAATCAAGTGCCGCACTTTCTCTTCAAAACTGCTGATGGAGATTTGGTGTTAGTTTCCTCATATGAGGTTGCTGATATTTTATTATGTGATTCAATAGATATTTCAGAAGCTATATCAGACTATGGAGCTCAATCATTCATTCTCAACAATCCCAGTGCTTCTCTACCATTGATCACATGCTCATCTCCTCACAGAATTGGTAAAGAGGAAGATTTTCTGCATCCGCCTAGACACTTGATCCTAACACTTGGGGCTGTTCTTACCACTCATGGTTTTCTGTTCATGGCTGTAACATATCAATTTCTTGAGTGTTCCTCAAATGTTATGAATCCTCAAGAATATTTTCTCACTTATCAGTTGACTTCAGTTGCTCTACATGGGTCTTGTCTTCATTCGGTGGCTGTCTATATTTCTGATTTAGTTGAGCATATCATTCTTCTTCCAAAGAAGAATATTCCTCCAGAAATAATGATGGAGAGTTTCACATGCTAGGCCGTAGGATACCTGTGCATATAAGAACTAGATTGATCTTGATTCTACCTGCTTAATTAGAGGGGGGTATTTTTTCCCATGTGGTTTTTTCCCCAGCACCTTGTTTTTGAGTAGTTACTTTACTTTACTTGATGTAATGGGTGACCTATGGTATTAGTTACCAGGGCCCACAGATTGTCGAAGTTAGCATTCAAGGGGGGTGTTAGGATTATTAATCCTCCCTTGTCCAATTTGGTCATATGTCTAAATCGGGATTCATGCCTAAATCGAGAGTCCATCCACTCTATTTTTAGTCACTAGCACCATTGGGTCCACTTGGCCTAATTGGGGCACGTGTTTCAGTTTCAAAAGTGTGGGGAACACTAATTGAGGCCTAATGCCACTGATTTCACTTGATTGCATCAGTTTAGGAGCCTCCTAGACTAATCCCTACAATTTAGGAGCCACTGGGAGTGCCGAAACCAACCAAGGTCAGTTCAGTTTAGTTGATGACTAGCCAAGCTAAGTTAGAAGTCAGTTACATTCAGTTCTAGTCCTCTACATTTAGTTAGTGCTAGGTTTACATGGCTGCACTTAGGAAGGGCGCATCTCTCACCTACCACAGTCAGTTAGCCTTAGTCAACACTGAATGTAACACTTGAGTTGTGTTTTAGAACTCCGATGAACTACGGTTATGGTTTAGACAAGGTCAGTTAACTATTGAGTCCTCCGACAGTGATTTAGACAAGGTATTAGTAACCTACAATCAAGTAGAGTCTAATCAATTCAAATTTCCTCATGTGGATTCGAATTGCATGTGGCTATTTAATCCATTGTACTTCATTGTAATCATTATCTAATTTTCTTTGATTAATGAAAAGCATTCATAGCTGCAAGCCATTTTTGCACTATTTCATTCTTCAATAACTGAGTAAATTGTGTGATCTATCCTGTGAGTTGTGTGTTTGTCCACAGATCTATGTGCTCAATTTAATAGTAAGTGGTCCTAAACTTAGTGGTATGGATGGTTTACGATGAGTTCTCATGGACGACAGGGCCTGCATCTAGGTGCGATCGAGATCTACATTTAGTTGTAGACGATTCAACTGATAGATTTTATGGATCATGCTAATAGAGGATTGCATTGTACTTGGAATTACATCCTAAAGTGATAGGGATTGATCATCCCATAAAGAGATACTGGAGGTAGTGTGGTAGTGAAGGATCAATAGATCGAAGTGCCACTCCAAAGGATTGAGAAGCCTTGAAGTGCTGCTGCAAAGGATCAAAATGATCGAAGTGTTGCTGCTACAAAGGATCAAGAATATCGGAGTCACTGCTACAAAGGATCGAAGATCGAAGTGTTGCTATGAAGGATCAAGAATATTGAAAGTGTTGTAAAGGATCGAAGATCAAATTACTATTGCAAAGGATCAGAAGATCGAAGTGCTTCTATGAAGGATCGAAATATTGAAGTGTTGCTGCAAAAGGATCAAGTGATCGTGTGATGCAGAAGATGAAGACATTGAAGAGTAACTATTCCAGCTACTGATTGTGAAAAATTCCTATGATGTATAGATGTATTACCTCGATATTGTTGAAGATATTGCCTCTATTTTCTCCTATTGTCTATGATGGTGTTGTCAGTAAAATAACCTTCCCGTTAAGGGGGAGTATTGAAATATTGTAACTTCAAAGGACATTATAAATGTAATTTACTGATGTAACCCAAGGGAGATGTTATTATTCCTTCGTCACGGTGTCACTATTGTAATTGGTCGTCACTGAGTCATTAGTTAAAGGCTCCATTGTAAGTCGAGTCATTAGTACCCTAATGAAAAATATAAAATACTGGTTTGAGTATTCCTAGGTGAAGTCAGCCCAGAAAATTTGGTGGGGCCAAATTAATTAGGGTAAATTTTAGTTGGCTCAATGTGTATAAATAGGAGAGCTATGATTCTTATTGGAACACGAACTCACTCACTTGAGTAGCGCATAGCAGAGAGAGGGAGAGAGATCAATAAGGAGGAGAAGACATGTTTTGGGGTTTTATCGTATACATCTTATACAGAGGAATTTTTGGCTAGGTTTTCTTCCCCTTGAGGGTTTCCCAGGATAAATATTGTGTCTATCTTGTGATTGTGTTTCTTTCAGTGATTGTGCGTATGCTATTGATGTGATTTTGAATTAAGCACTAATGATATCTAGTCTAGCATATGAAATCTTAACAGGAATGGACACAATGTCAAAGTTTTATGGATATAAGATTCATAGAAGAGATTAGTTATATTGGTCAAAAGTATATAGGATTGACTAATCTTATAGAACATATTGAGTATTCTCATGCGACATGGGAGGCATGTCCACGACAGGAATGGGTTCATCATTCCATACACACATTAGACATGATACCAAGGAATTGGTATGCATCTGTTGAAATGAGACGAGGGGATGTTGAATGGGATGGATTATCCACTAGATTCACACACAAATTTTTATTTTGTCGATGATCATCCATCGATTGATGTTGCATTGCAAGTAATCAAGTCAAAGATATTTGAAGATATCCTAGACACAATGACAAACTTCAATCGACGCAATGCAATAATCTAGCAATGGATGGAGTGCTATAATGTGACGGGAGACCATGAAGATGATGACCCACCCAACTTGAACATACCATAGTTTGAACGTATGCACACAGTGGAAGGATTTGGTATTTCTAGTGATCAGTTTCTGGATCCACGAAAAGTAAAGAAAATAAACATTTGCTCCCCAAAGAATCCAAAATTTTTCAGTATTGGAGATTACTAGGATGATGAGACTATTAGGAAAATTAAATACCTATTACATGAGTTTCAGGATTTGTTTCCTATGAAAATCTTAGATATTAAAGGAATTATTGGATACCTTTGAGAAATAAAAATACCATTAAATTCCGACACAAACCTGTAAAGCGGTGACCATATCGACTGAATCTACAATATAAAGAAAAAGTCAAGACATAATTGGAGTGAATGATGGATGCATGTATCATAGAACATGTTAAATAATTTGAATGGATAAGTCTGATAGTAGTGCAATATAAGAAGGATACTGGTGAATTAGGGATTTGCGTCAACCTAAGGAAATTGAACGATGATTGTTTACATGACCCATTTCTAACTCCATTTATGGATGAGGTATTAGAAATTGTTGGGGTCAAGAAGTTTATTCATTCACTGATGGGTTCTCTGGCTACCATCATATCAAAAACGCAAAGAAAGATCGACACAAGACAACCTTTGCGATGGAGTGGGGTTGTTTCCAATACATGGTAATTCCCTTTGGACTCATGAATGCTCCTGATATATTTTCCAGGATAGTAGCAGATTCCTTTAAAGATTTTATTCATAATTTTCTTAAGGTCAACTTCAATGATTAGATGCTATTTGGGCTCATTGAGGATCATATTGAGAGCCTTAGAATGTTGTTGGAACGTGTCACCAATATCATATTTCGATGAAATAAAAGAAATGTATTTTTTGTGCCGCTTTTGGTATTATATTATGCCATGTGGTTTGTCGTGATGTAATCTTGGTCGGCCCTACTGAAATTGCGATTATCATTGACCTACCACCGCCTACCATAGTGAAGAAACTGAGAACAACATTGGGACATACATGATACTATCAAAAATTTATCAAAGTTATGCGAAGTTGACTGCTCCGATGGAGAAGTTATTGATGAAAGATGTTAAGTTCTAGTCGACAGAAAATTGCCAAGAAATTTTGGACACTTTAAAGAACAAGATGGTTACAACACCCATACTTGTATTCTTGGACTAGAAAAAGGAATTTCATGTACATGTCTATTTGTTGTCTATCACGCTCGGCGTGGTACTAGCATAGCTTGACGAAGGGTCAATTGATCATCCTATTTCCTTAATTATAAGGAAATTATCAACAACGGAGAAGAACTAGACCACGATAGAAATAGAGGGACTAGCTATGGTATATGCTCTACAGAAATTTCAACACTACTTGTTGGGTGGACGTTTAAAAATGTACACAATTCATTCAGCATTGAAATACCTGGTCAATAAGCCAATTTTGGGGGGGAATATTTATCAATGGCCTCTCCTTTTTCAGGAATTTTACTTTGAATTCATTGTTAAACTGTGTCGACTTAATTTAGGGCCAAACCATCTCTCAAGGATTGAGAGTGTGAAGAAGACAATAATATAGATGATAGCCTCCCCGACGCACAATTATTTTAAATAACAATGTTTGATGATCATTATTGAGACATCATGCAATTTTTTAGTATGGTATATGCCCCAGCTGAATTTATTACTCCATGGAAGAAACAATTAGTTGTGTGAGTTGTAGATTTCCAGTTAATCGTTGTATAATTATATAAAATGGTTCATGATGAGATTCTTTGACACTGTGTTTTGGAACATGAGCCACCAATGACAGTCAATGAAGAATATGCTGGTGTCACGGGAGGCCATTATGTTGGAAGACATACGGTGCAAAAGATATTGCAAGAAGGGTTGTGGTGTCCCACCATGCATGTTGATGCTCGACAATACTATCGCAGCTGTGATTTATGTTAAGAACTTAAAAGACATCGTGACAAGATGGAATTACACTAGTACCTCAAGTAACTTTGCAGGAATTTGACAAATGGGTTATTGATTTTGTGGGACCTATTAATCCAATAGGGAAGAGAACATGTCCAAGATATATTATTACTACGATTGATTATTTGACCAGATGGGATGAAGCAACACCAGTAAGAGATTTTACTGCCTCAACTGCTTCCAAGTTCCTGTTCATTAATATTGTGACTCAAATTGGATTCCTAAATATTTTGATAAGAGACCAACGTAGTAATTTTATCAATCAGTTGATTGAAGAATTAACTGTGGAATTCTAGATCCAACATAGAAGGACAACACCATATCACTCTCAAGTGAATGGTGTTGTCAAAGCATTCAATAAGTTCCTGGAGAATGTGTTGACAAAGATTTGCAATGCTCAAAGAGACAACTAGGACCAGAAAATCCCTGTAGTTTTGACGGGTTGAACTCCATTTTTCCTGGTGTATGGACAAGATGTTGTGATGCCAATGGAATATATTGTACCCAACTTAAGGATTGTTTTGATTACAGAGATGACATATGTGGGTGTTGTCAAGGAAATACTGTCGCAGCTGACATTTGGAAGAGGAACATTTTGTTGCAGGTTATCATCAAACCATTGAGAAGGAGAGACATAAAGTATGGCATGATCACCACATAAAGAATAAGTGATTTCAATTCAGAGGACATGTTCTTCTGTATGATAGAAAATTTTTAAAGCATTCAAGCAAGATGAAAACACATTGTATAGGACCGTATATTATAATTCATATCACTAAAGGAGGCACGGTGAAACTACAAAAGTTAGATGGAACACCTGTCAAAGGATTCGTGAACAAAAGTCTCCTAAATCCCTACTAGGATAGTCGCGACTTGGTCGACTATAAAAAATAAAATAAAAATAAAAAGATAAAAGAAAAGAAAAAGACAAAACCCTCTGAGTGATTTTGTTTTAATTTGATCGCGGGCTACTAGTATGTCGCAAAGAAAAGGCATTCCAGAATATCTGTCTGTCGCAAATGAAAAAGGGTGGAGAATACAATCTCTCTATTACAATAAAAGGAAAATGTTGAAAGTTGAAAATAGGTCATAGAAGAAAAGGAGATGTTGCAAGATGAAATTTTGTTGTAGAAATGAAAGATGGTTGTAACTAATTCAAAAATGCGATCGATTTTGATGGAATGCTTTTTGTTCACTTCCATCATTATTGCATAATAACTAACACTGGTTTGGCATACGAATGATGGTTTTTATGGCAGCTTCCATATGATGATTTGGACGATCTTCCCATGTGTCGAATAACTTTGTGATATTTCCATTCATTGTTCATGTGTGTGAAGGGATGATTGATTGAATGGCTAGATGTTATCACCTTTGCACCCAAGTTTCAATTCATTATGTTGCATTTGAGCGAGAGATTTCCCTTAGCAATTGCAAGAGATGAAGTGATTTTTTCACAGAGTATGGTTATTTCCATTTCCCGTACAAGCATAGTTATATAATCCGGTCTCATGATAGCATCACTCACACTCATTATGGAATACACTACCAGATATGTGGGGAAGGCCACAGAGTCCAGTAATTTCTTCAATGAAGTTGAGACCATACCAACCTAGTCCATTAACGGGGAAGCGATATGTTAAATGCAAGAAGAATAACACCAACAATACCATCACCAGAAGATGAAGAAACAAGTTTTGAAACTATGTTTCCATTGTATATTCCACTCATAAAAGATGATGCGCGTAAGTTTTGCCAATTCTGAAGAATGCACCACACCCACTTGTAGCACTGACTATGCCGAAAGGAGTTCGGATAACACAGAACATACTTCCAAATCTCAAGAAGATGACCTTTGTCGATGATGACCTACGAAAATTTCAGATTTGACAATGGATAAATACATGCTTTATGTTAAATATACAAAGAATGGTTCGACACACTTAGTTCCAATGGAATGGGAAAGAGGAATTGACAAAGTAGGTTCATTATCGTTGATGTACATGCCGCATTTTGGTTGTAGCATGTAGGTGAATGCATGTGTTAAAAAACTATTATTTTCATTCCATGGTGGATTTCTATGGCTCGACCAGAAGGCTTCCGTGGATGTCAAGACTATAGAAGTGATGACAAGACTACCACTTGTAGGCCTAGACCCAACACCATTTTTCACCAGAAAAGAGAAATATATTGTGTTAACGAACATGCTAAAAGACAAATATGACCTAATCAAATCCACTAGAGGATTTTGGTCTATGTATTTCTCTTATTCTCTCAACCTTTGATCCACACACAACCTAGATTGATTCTCTATCTACCCAACTCTCTTCTCCTCTCTATTGTGAATCGACACACAACCTAGATCGATTCTCGAGCTAAGAAACCCTCTTATCTCTCAACCTAGACCAACAATAACAATGATGAACAACTCAACAATCAACTACCTTATAACCAATGTCATAAAAACAATGACCAACCTGCACACAACTTGGGCTCTCCCTTTTATAAGATTTTACATCTCTTAATCAACTACCTCTTTTTTGTTAAACGACAAGATGCCATTTCTATTTTTGTACATTTAGTTACAACTGAAAATAGGCATTATTGACCCAAAATAAAATTATGCTTTATTATCAAAAGCATGATTTATTACCAAAAGCGTGGTTTATTACCAAAAGCGTGCTTTATTCTACCTAACTCCTTACACATGATCAGTCAAACTATCCTTTTCAACTGCTCTATTCTTCTTCTGTCTCAGTTCCTTCTATTGCGAATCTTTTTCCGTCACAACTTACCTTCCATTCGCATTTCTTCTTCCTTTGTATCTCGTCTTGCTTCACGACTCTTCTTCCTTTCCAGCTCCCTTTTTGTCTTGCGATTGAAAAATTTATCTTCTTGAGCATAATTTTGGTCGATTTATTCCTAACTTTTCCTAGTGAAAAAAAGACCCCAACAATCGCCTGTGGCTCATCCCTAACCACATTAGTTTGAAACCTCTGCTACTGCGACCTTGATTTGAAAACTGAAATAATTTCACTATCTCTTCAATCTCTTGTCACACTTCTACTTCTGTCTTCTTCAAATTTCCCACAAGTTTGGAATTGATGTGTTCCAAATTCGTAAGTCATGCTGACTCCAATGCTTATCGTGCCTTTTCATGTACAGGCTTAATGATTCATGTAAATTTCTCTGGCTCTACTTGTAACTATGTGACTCTTTTAGTTCTCTTTTGTTTCTTTGTTCGCATTTTTGGGACCTGTTGTTGTAGCTTCTTCATATTAGTAGACTTAGCCATTTTCTCTACTAATTGAAGCTTCTTTACTTTGTTCTTCAGTTGGTTCACCTCTGCTTCAATAGTATATAGTTTCTCTATTACTTTTTCTAACTCTTCATCATCGATCAAAACTTCCCACGACTGAGAAACTTGCTCGACTTCCTTGGAACATAGTGCCTCTGCCTCTTCTATCCTCGTCATAGCCTCAGTTTCTGATTGTTTTGTTTCTTCTAGTACCTCTGGAGGTGTATTTGGTTTCACTTTTAATTCCAACTCCGAGACCCTCTTGCGGAGGTTTTTTGGAATTTATCCAAGTTGAAATACCTTTTCTTCTGCAAACATCTCATGCATGATGCATTCATCGATAAAATTGATACAAGTGAGTGTGACAGCCGTGTCCCACCAATTCTTGTCCTCCTCCCAGGTTTCAGTTTTTTTCTATGTTTCCTGGACTGTTTTCTTCATATTATTGACATATTTGTGCGAATATTTTACATGATTATCCAACACATGTTCTCGATTTTTTATTTCTCCGATTGCAGCTCTTTGCCATCAAAAGCAATCTTTTTAGCACTTTTAGTGACAGATTCGATTATAGAGGTGCGAGATCCAACTGCTCTAAGCTTATAGGATAACTTTCATAGCACCTCAGAACTGGATTTTTTCTTAAACTGTTCTAGCACATCTGTTTCATGCATTTGATCATCCTTCATTGTCAGGTATTTCTCTTCCATTAATGCTTAGCTCAAACCTGTCTTCTAGTCTCTTGAAACCTTTATAATTTATTCCTCTGACACCATCCAATCCATTTTCTCTCAATCCTTTCTTTCAACAAGACAAAAGTTCATCAACATCACCAAATATATCTTGAGCTTCTTGTAAAGTTGCAGATAAAGTCCCAGGATCTTGCCATTATTCATCTTTATCTAAACTTCTTCTGTTACAACTAGGTATACCAATTGATACTTTTCATTTTTTCCAAGTATAACCTTAGGCGCATTGGTTGGTCTGGGTGGGACATAGTCTAGAAGCATGGATGCATACCCTTCTTTTTCTTATTTTGGTGGTAGTGTTGCTACCTTCTTGCGGGTGCTTCATCATTTACTTTTTGATGTGCCAAGTGAGTCTGGTCATAAATGAACTAGTTGAATCATCGATGGTTGTGCAACTTCTTATGAAACCATGGATAACGGTGGAATAAATGCAATAGTTTCTTCCATAATGGGAGTAGGTGAAGGTCTCTCGATTCTTGATTTTGCAATGGTGCTTGTACTGGATATAGAGATGACCATACTATGTGAAAAATCACCCCGTAGCTTATAGTTGCAGAAAAAATAACTCAATGTACCTAGTCAGATGCAATAGAATTAAGGAAACTTTGACATGAATATGATATGAATTCACCCATTCAATCATTCTTTTCTTCACACAAGCGGGGAATAAATGGAAAGGTGGCTGCGATTTTCGTCACATGTAGCAATATTTCTAATCATTACAAGGAAACCACCAATCAAAATATCACTTCGTCTGTTAGTTCAATGGTAGTTATTGTGCATTAATGACGGAAGTGACCGAAAAGTATGTTGTGTAAATATCCCATGTCCTCAATTTAACTACAACCAGTCATCTTTTCATGACCAAATTTCATCATGTGACAACAATTTTCTTCCTGCAACAGTATATGGCCTTTGACACATTTCTTTCCTTGTGATAGATGGAGAGCCTTCTCCACCATTTTTCTTCTGCGATAGATAGATAGTCTACGACAACTTTTCTTTTTCGCCAACAAATATTTTGTCTATAGAATGATACTCATAAATATGAAAAAACACTCATAACAACACTCATAAATCTGCGTCCTTTTTTTTAGTCAACCAAGTCGTAGCTATATTGGTAAGGATTTAGCTGACTTCCATTCACCAATACTTTAAAATGTGTTCCATCTAACTTTTGCAATTGTACTATGCCTCCTTCAGTGATCTGAATGATAACATAACGTCCCATCCAATGTGTTCTCAACTTTCCAGGATGCTTTAAAAACTTACAGTTATACAGGAGGACAAGTTCTCTGACTTGAAATTTCTTAATCTTGATGTATCTATCATGTTAGGCTTTATGTCACACCTTCTCAACATTCTGATGACAACCTTCGATGAAATTCTCTTCCTCCAACTGCACAAGTTGTGACAGTATTCCTTCGACAACACCAACATCAGTCATTTCAGTAATCACAATAATTCTTCAAATGTGTACATGTATTCCATCGGCATAACAACCTCTTGTGCATACACCAGCAGAAGTGAATTTTTTCCTATTAATTCCTTACAGCTCATGTGATATTCCCATAGTACTGCATAAATGTTTTTCCCCCAATCATCTCTTTGAATGTTACAAATATTTGTCAATGTGTTCTTGAGGATATTGTCAAATGCCTCGATAACACCATTCACTTGTGGGTGATATGGTGTCATCTTCCTATGCTGGATCTAGAATTATTTAGTTAATTCATCGATCAATTTATTGAGAAAGTGTTTTCCCTTATCGCTTATCAAAATCTTTGGGCATACGAATCTAGTCACAACATTGTCAAAATTTTTTTTGCAACAATCGCAATAGTACAATCTTTATTGGTGTAGCTTCATCTCATCAAGTCAAGTAATCTGTCACAGTAATAATGTATCGTGCAAAAGTTATTTTTCCTAGTGGGTTGATAGGGCCCACAAAATCAATATCCCATTTGTCAAATTCCTATAAATTTATCTGAGGTGATAGTGGCATTTCATCTCATCGTGACAACTTTCTAGTTCTTTGACAGATATCACAGTTGTGACAATATTCTCTAGCATCTGCATGCAAGTTAAGACACCACTATCATGCATGTAATATATTTTGCATGGTGTATTTTCTAGCATAATGGCTTCCTATGACACTAGCATGTGCTTTGTTCAATATCATTGGTCACTTGTGTTCCAATACATAATGACGAAGAATTTCGTTAGGTCCAATTTTATACAGTTTTCCAGCAATCAGTTGGAAAAATACAAATCACACCACTATTTTTTTCTTCTACATGGTACTAAATCCTTTTGGTGCATATCCCATACACAAGAAATGTATAGAATCTCTGTAATGATCATCAAACATCGTGATCACAAATAATTGTGCATCTGGAAGACTTTTAGTGAGATTCACAGGTTCTTCTCCACTTTCAAGCCTCGATAGATGATTTTGTCTAGAGTTCATTCTATCCGACTTAACAATGAATTCAAAGTCAAATTCCTAGAGAAGGAGAATCCACCAATAAATCTCCCCCCCCCCCCCAACACGGGATTTTTGACCAGGTATTTGAACGTTGAATGGTCTTTGAACATCTTAAAATGTCCATTTAACAAATAGTGTCAAAATTTATGAAGCACATACACCATATCTAATCCTTCTATTTCAGTCGTGGTGTAATTCTTCTATGTTGTTGATCATTTTTTTCTAGCAAAATAGGACGATCGATAATCCCTTCACCGGGATGTGCTATTATAATGCCAAGCATGATAGATGACGCATAAAAATGTATGTGAAATTCCTTCTTCCAATCTAGAAAAAATAGTATGGTCATTGTGACCATCTTATTATTTAGGGTATCCATATTCTTTTGGAACTGTTTTCTCCATTGAGGCATAACATCCTTCTTCAACAGTTTCTCCATTGGAGAAGTCACCTCTACATATCCCTTGATAAAAATTTATAGTATCATGTGTGTCCCAATGTCGTTCTCTGTTGCTTCACTGTTGAGGGTGCTAGTAATGTTGATTTTTTAATGGTTATATTAGATCGTAAAAAATTTAGCATCATAATAGCATAACCATAAGCCAAAAGATCACTTAAATATATACAAGCACAACCACACAAAAAGAACACAAAGATATATCTTGGGAAAACCCTAAGGGAAAAAACCCAGCAAAATCTTCCTCGATATAGATGCCCTAAAAGATAAAAGGTAAAACCCAAAAGACTAATCCTCCTCCTTCTCCAGCTACAGGTCTTTCTCTCTCTCTCTCTCTTATGTGCTACACAAGTGAGTGTGTATGTCTCAAATGAGGAGCACCTCCCTCTATTTATATTCTTTCATTCACTTAATATTTGACTCACTTATGTAGGCTCGAGTAATCCTAACTCAGTTATGTAGGATCGAGTAACCACAACTAGGGTACTAATGACCCGACTTACAACGGAGGGGACTTCCTCATTAATTTTAGTAATTCTCTCAACAGGAACATCGAGATACAAATAAATACAAGTGATTCTCCTGATAGGAGCATCAGGGACCACTAAAAATATATTTAGAATATTCTTCGAAGTTACAATAATTCAACACTCCCCCTTAATAAGAAGGGTATTCTACAACAACAACAACAACAACAACAACAACAACAGTAGGAGAGAGAGGGCATCATCAATATCATCAGGGTGATACATCTATAGATCATTGAAATCTTTTTATCATCTTCAACATATAGTCTTCATCTTCAATTTTTTAGCAACAACAACACTTTGAATGCTCGATCGACATCATTATCATCAGCAGTAATTTCACCTTTCGATCAGCAACATCATCATCAGCATACTATGAAATTTTGATCAGCATCATCATCATCATCATCATACTCTGAAATTTCGGTCATCATCATCATCATCATCATACTCTAAACTTTCGATCAGCAACATCATCGTCAGTATACTCTGAACTTTTGGTCAGCATCATCATCATCATCATCATACTCTGAACTTTCAGTCATCATCATCATCATCATCATACTCTAATATTTTGATCAGTAACATCATCATCACACTTTGATCTTTTGATCAACAACATCATCATCATTAGCAACCTACAATCCACAACACGAAGACGAATGTCTTCAAATCACTTTTGGACTTAAGTCCAGGGATGATACAATCCTACCACATTCTCGATAGCCAAAGCTACTTGATACAATTACAGGATAATCACTCCCTATCACTTTAGGACTAAGTCCAAGGATGATGCAATCCTAACACATTCATGGGGACCGAAATCTTTGGATACATTCTGAACAAAAGTTCAGGGATGATGCAATCCCACCACATTCATAGCGACTGAAGCCTCCACATACATTCTAAACAAAATTTTAGGGATGATGCAATCCCACCACATTCACAGGGATTGAAGCCTCTGGATACATTCTGAACAAAAGTTTAGGGATGATGCAATCCCGGCACATTCACGGGGACCGAAGACTTCGGATACATTCTGAACAAAAGTTCAGGGATGATGCAATCCCACCACATTCACGGGGACCGAAGCTTCTAGATACATTCTGAACAAAAGTTTAGGGATGATGCAATCCCACCAAATTCACAGGGACCGAAGCCTCCAGATACATTCTGAGCAAAAGTTAAGGGATGATGCAATACCACCACATTCATGGGGACCGAAGCCACTAGATCTATTCTAGAGAAATGTCCTGGGATGATACAATACCACTTCATTCTTCAGGACCAAAGTCACTGGATCACTTTAGGACAAATGTCTAGGGATGAGACAATCCCACTGCAACATCACTACTCCCCCTTTTGAAGAAGGTCTTTCTGAACAACACCAAGCTTGTCTTGAAAGTGTTCGAACTTTACTCGATATGGAGGCTTCATCAACACATCAGTGTTGAATCATCAACTTGTAACATCATCATCTGAACCATCATCATCTACATCTTCGGTATGTGAATACTGAACTATCATCATCTGTATCTTCGGTATGTGAATACTGAACTATCATCATCTGTATCTCCAATATGTGAATATTGAAAGCATCATCATATATATCTTCAATATAGAAATACTGAAAGCATCATCATCTGCATCTACAGTATGTAGATACTGCAACATCATCTATATCTTCAGTATGGGAATACTGAAACATCATCATTTGTATCTTATCTCATATGTAGAAATACTGGATTTCTATGTGATTTGATGGAGCACTGGGTTCTCTGTCATCTTTATACAACTATGGTTATCACATAGAATCAATATGGTATCCAATAAACCTGACATCACCTTCCGAAGCCATATGGATTCACAACTAGCAAAGCAAGCTGCTATGTATTCTGCTTCAGCTGTGCTAATAGCAATAGTGGACTGTTTCCTATTAAACCATGAAATCATAGCAGACCCCAGACAAAAGCATTCACCTGATGTGCTTTTCCTGTCTGAGACACTTCCAGCCCAATCTACATCTGTATAGCCATATAATCTGTAATCATGGTTTCCATCATAGTATATACCAAAGTCTATAGTCCCTTTCATATATCTCATCACATGTTTTGCAGCTATCAGGTGAACACGTCTAGGTTGAACTAGATATTGATTCAAGGTGTTCATAGCAAAACAAATGTCTGGTCTAGTATTTGTTAGATACATCAATGACCCAATAATCTATCTATATTGAGTCACATCAACTAACTTTGACGAGTCATCAGCTAACAACTTCAGGTTGGAATCCATTGGTGTGGCCATGGATTTACATTCCAACATATCAAATATTTTCAAACTTTCCACTGCATACTTTCCCTAATTGAGAAAGGTTCCTTCTGATTTCTTCCATACTTTTAGACCGAGGAAATAAAGCACCAATCCAATATATTTTCATCTCGATTTCTTCAGCTAGCTTCTTCTTGCAATATGTGATCTGTTTCTCATTCCCTGTCATCCATATATAGTAATAGTATGATAGGCTCATCTTCTATAACCTTAAAGTGAAGGTTAGGATAGAATTTACTCTTGGTAAAGTCCAAGCTCATCAAGAGACTATCTATCCTTCCATACCAAGCTCTAGGAGCTTACTTCAGGCCATACAAGGCCTTCTTCAACTTGCATACATGAGTCCATCTGTCTTCAACTTCAAATCCTTGTGGCTATTAGATGTAAACCTCTTCCTCAATCATACCATTCAGGAAGGTTTTCTTTACATCCATCTGGTGTAGATCCAACTTCATCATGGAACCAGGTACCATGATAGTTTTGATGGAAGTGTACCTTGCTTCCTGGAGCAAGTGTCTCTTCATAATCAATTCCCTCTCTCTGACAGAATCCTCTAGCCACAAATCTTGCCTTCCATCAACAACATGTTTTGTCTTGCAATTCCACTTGAAAGATACCACGCTCTTTCTTTTCAGTTTGGTTACTATATCCCAAACATCATTCTAGTATTCTTCCATCATTATGTTAGGTCATCAACATATCCTAGTCTTCTGCATTCAACCTTGAAGGTTTGAACCCACTTTAATCTTGGTAAAGTCTCGGTCTATCAGGAAGTTGTCCATCATGTCGTACCATGTCGAGCTTAGAGGTCTTCTTTAGTCACTCCCCCTAAAGCAGAGCATCATCTCCCCTCTTCATTATGTACTAGAGTGATAGGTAGCATTCTCTGCTACTATGCATATATATTAGTTTACCAAGATCTCTTTATCTTGAAATTTGTCAAAAATTTCCTCATGCACCCATCTGTGAGCTTGTTGTCTTCTATAGGTTTCCGTCTTGAACCTTGTAGCAAAGGTTAAAATATTCATCACTCTAGGTGATCTGTCAAGCTCCTAGATGTGATTTTCTATGGGTGCCTTCTTATCTCGTACAAATCATATTCTGTATAGGTGGTTCTTTGCTCGATATATACCTCTACTGGAGAAGTGTTTCTAGTTAATATAGTATATCATGCCATAGTCTATTCTTTCTGAGGCAAACCACGAACCTTGCTTTGTAAACTTGTTCTTGTAAATTCAAGCTACAGACCTCTCTTTAGGTCTCGAAACCATATCGTAGACTTCAATCCCCATGATCAACTGTTACACTTTGATCATAGCTACTTTCATAGCCGGAAATGTTAGCATCAATGATTTCACCCAGCTGTGTTACACAACTAGAGTGTGTCCGAGGCCTCTTGGATGTCTCGCCATACTTTTATTCATCTTGAGTTATATCTCGTACCCAAGGTATTCATCTTTTGAGGTGGATCTACCGCTCTTTGAAGATATTTCCTCTGTCACAGTGTCTCTAACCCTGGGAGCTTCAGATTCATGTTTATTGGAGTGAATCTTGAATTGTCATCTCTTGTTCTTCGAAACAAGTCTCATCCTTATTTTCTTGTAGGTGGTTGGACATGACCTTTCCTACAAGTCAAATGCACCAGTTTCATGGTTAGAACCATTTTATAGAACACATGTACAACGACAAATTCTTATGCATCATGCAAATGTTTAGCCAATACAACATTCATCCATATTTCACGGAAACTTTATAGATGCCTTCCATCTCTACCATGACATCATTGAGATTGTGCACTAATCCAATATGTCAGCAAATAGGTTTCATTCTAGATAAGTAGCAATGGATATTTGTATAGCACCATGAGCTACTTACCCATCACATGCATATTAGTAGTATATTGTCATTAATGCAAACATTATATCATGCATAACACATCAACTGAATATAAAACAATATCATGAAATGACAATTGAATACTTATGTTTTATTCATTTCATGGGTATACTCCTTCTTGATACTTCTGCTTCATCATCTTCTTCATTCATGACATCATCATTTCTTATCCAAATACTAAGATGGATAAGAGGTTCTTCAAGAATTGAGTTCTTCATATTCCTCATCGCTTGAGGGATCTTCTTTGAATCGTGAGCACTTGATCTTCAGTTGTTCCCATCTTCTCTTCTCTTATTATGAGTCGAGTTTCTTCTTGTGTAAGGCTTTAGCCTCATTTCCCTTTGGAATTGGAACCTCTCCACTTATGTAGGTGTCCAATTCATTTTCTTCAAGAACCAGTGAAATCCTATGCTTCCATGCTCGGAAGTTTTCAGCTTCACCAAGCTTGTCATCAAGTTGGGATTCTAGGTCATTTTGAAATGAGAACCTCAAATGTAAATGGCAAAAGATTAGATCTTACCGGTTTGAGGTGTTCATCCTAGTTCTGGATCTGGTTGATCTAGGGTTTGTCAGAGAAACCCTAATTTTAAAAACTTGGAATCTTTCATATATGATTAGATAGAAAGTTATGCCTCTTGAAGGCTAGCTGAGCAACATATTCATTTTCACAAAACTATGATCAGAATTGTAAAATATCTGATGCCCTAGTTTTTTTCAGTTTCTTCTATAGAATGCCTGATATTGTTTTGGTGGTATCTCCAAAGTTATTGCTCCTCTTTGTTTGAAAATCATACTGAGGTATCCTCGTCTGTCTTATTTTCAACACCATAGGTTTTAGTAGAATTGGATTCACCATATGGGACTTATGCATGTTTTCCCTTGGTGATGTAATTTAGGACTGTTCAGAAGATTGAACTTGTACAACCTTCCGCATGTCACTAGTTGATTGTCTAGGTCTAAAATTTTAGCCATATAGATTATAGTATTTTGACTCTCTAGAAAATCTTGTGAAATTTGATTTGGACCTTCGTAACTCGAGATATGGGAATTCTCCCCAGGTCACCTATTTAAGGGTGAATCCTGGGAGAGGCTAAAACCCTAACTTGGAGTAATCGTATCTCTCAGAATGTAGAGAATCAGAGGATAAAACATTTTATACAATGTACATCAGTAATTTATCTTTGGCCTGTGAAAGTTTTAGCTCATGAGCCTTCTCCAATCTTGAGATATAGCGAATCTACCAAAACTACTAGTTTTAGTATTTTAGGGTTTTCAAGCATGAAACCCTAATCTTCAATAGTTGTAGTTGAAGCTGTAGCACTGTTTCGGTTGCATAATGACTTCTTTCATGGTGTTTATGATACCATGTTTATTTTTTAATGGTTGTATCACATCGTAAAACATTTATCATCATAACAGCATAACCATAAGCCAAAAGATCAATGAAAGATAGACAAGCACAACCACAAAAAAAGAACACAAAGATTTATCCTGGGAAAACCCTAAGGGAAAAAACCCAACAAAATATTCCTCAATATAGATGCCCCAAAAGATAAAAGGTAAAACCCAAAAGAATGATCCTCCTCCTTCTCCAGCTATAGCTCTTTCTCTCTCTCTCTCTCTTATGCGCTACACAAGTGAGTGTGTATGTCTCAAATGAGGAGCATGTCCCTCTATTTATATTCTTTTGTTCACTTAATATTTGACTCATCTATGTAGGCTTGAGTAACCCTAACTCAGTTATGTAGGCTCGAGTAACCACAAATATGGTACTAATGACCCGACTTACAATGGAGGGGAATTCCTCATGACTTTTAGTAATTCTCCCGATAGGAAGATCGGGGTACAAAGAAATACAAGTGATTCTCCTGATAGGAGCATCAGGGACCACTAAAAATATATTTAGAATATTATTTGAAGTTACAATAATTCAACAGGTAAGTTGATGATGATCGTATTAGTAGGATTGACTAGGATTCCATCATGACAAACCACGTGGCTGAACATAATTCCAAATGGGGCACAAAAAATACAATTCTTTAGGTTCAGAGAAACCTGATATTGTCGACACCGATCCAGCATTAGTATGAGGCTCTCAATATGATATTTTATGATCCCAAACATCATTTAGTCATCATAGTATACCTTAAGAAATTTATGAATAAAGTCTTTGAAAGCAGCTACTACTATTCTATAAAAGATAGAGGGAGAATTCTTGAGTCCATAGGGCATTACTGTATATTGGAAACACCCATACTCCATCGCAAAGGTTGTCTTGTGTCGATCTTCCTTCATGATCTTGATATGATGGTATCGAGAGAACCCAACAGTGAATGAATAGAATCCTTGACCCCTGACACTCTCCAATACTTCATCTATAAACAAAGTTGGAAATGGTTCATGCAAGCAAGAATAGTTCAACTTCCGTAGGTCGACACAAATACATACTTCACCAGAATTTTCTTATTTTGCACTACCATCGGTTTTATCCACTCAGATTCTTTAACTAGTTCTATGATACCCACATCCAACATTCGATCTAACTCTATCTTAAATTTTTCTTGGTACTATGGATTCAATCAGTATGGTCATTGCTTGACAAGATTTGTATCGGGATTTAATGGTATCTTCATCTTTCCAAGGTCCCTGACAATTCCCTTCATCTATGAAAATTTTGTAGGGAACAAATCCTGAAATTCATGCAGTAGGTCTGTGATCTTCCCGAGAGTTTCATCATCCTAATAATCTCCAATATTGGAGAACTTTGGATTCTCTAGAGACCCAATATTTCCTTTCTTGACCTTCAACAAACTCAAAAACCAATTACTTGAAATACCAAATCCTTGCACCGCGTGAGTACCTTCAGACTCTAGGATGTTTATGTCTCATGGGTCTTAATCATTAGGATCACCCATTACATTATAGCACTCCTTCGAGTGTTTTATTGTCATGATACTCTGATTAAAGTTTGTCATCGACACCGAGGTGTCTTCAAATATCTTCGTCTTGATTACTTGTAATGCAGCATCAATCGAGGGATGGCCATCAACAAAATCAAATGTGTGTGTAAATATAGAAGCTATTTATTCCCATTCAATTGTCCCTCGTTGCAACTCAACCTATGTGTACTAGTTCCTTGGTATCATGTCCAGTGTAAGTATAAACTAATGGATCCATTCTTGTCACAAACATGCTTCCCATGTCGCACAACAATATTCAATGTGCTCGATGGGATTAGTCAATCCTATGTACTTCTGAACGGTATAGTTTATCTTCTCTCCAAATCAGATATCCATCTATCTTTGACATTGTGTTCATTCTTAGATATATTGTTTATGTGCAACCAATCATCTGGTAGGTATAGCCTTCAGTGCAAAATCTAGAGCTGATAAGCACTAGGATTATGTAACTCTTTCTCCAAATTTTGTCAGGAAAGACTATAGGTTAAGAAAACATTCATATGTTGGTACATAACTTACCTCAATACCTACCTATCAGACAGATTGTGTAATTCTTGTGCATCTTCTCATTGACACTTCATGCAATCGGTTCTGCTAGTTTTCCAAAGCTTCTATAGAATTCTATCTGCAGGAACTAATGCTGCACCAAATGAGAATTCCATCGGTTATTGGATTCACATAATCATCCATTGTAGAAGTAATGCTTATATATTATCGAGATACCTGCCTTTCCCTTCATTTTTCACTTGCTCGATATATCTCTGACCTTCCAACGAATCAAATGGTGCGACCACCCTTAACTTTGAGTCTTCAAACATTAAGATCCTTTTCTTAAATTTTATAATTGTATGATTATTAATTTCCTAGTCGATCCCTAGAACTATGGGATACATATTTGTATCATCGGAAATGTCAATCACTTCAAACTTGAAATAAGTTTTGAGTCCTTCTATCTCGATAGGAACTTGATTCAGTGGACCGATAGGTAGGACTTTCAACTGATTTTCTAATATGAGATTGGAAAGAGACCATATGGGTCTCTACTTCTCCATACTCTCCCAATTATGTCTATTGATAATGTTCACATTGGATCCCAAGTGAAAAAATATATATTCAATGTCATAATCTCCTATTTGGGCAATCATTCTCAGTTCTCGACCAGTATTCAATCTTTTCCCGATATGATTAACCCTTTTTTTTCGCACCTCTTCTTCAAGTTCTTCTATCAAAATTGTCAATTCTGCAACAACCACTTTATCTTGTACTAGTGTGAAGCAAATTTTAAATAATTCTTTTAGTTTACTAACCTTTTCCGTAGGTTCCTTTCGAAACAGATGGTCAAATCTCTCAAGCGTTCCCAATGTTGCTTCTTTCATGGGGTATAGAAGTAGAAGTCGATGCTTGAATCATTTCAATGAATTCTTTTCATGCGTCCAAGAATACTTCATTTTATTTTTGGATGTAGAATGGTGCTTTCTTTTGCGTTACCCATCACACATGTGGTTGTCCATACATTGTTTCTTGATCTTCCCCAATCACATCACCTCCTCTTGTCACGAAAACAATATGTGGCTCCCTTAGTTCAACAAAGATATTCTGGATATTTTGATTGGGGTTCAGGTTGGGATTCTTCTGTAGATTATGTTTTCCCACATTCTTAGCCTGCCATCTCACAATCAACTGAGAACATTCCTCAATAGTATGATAAAAATATTTGCATTATGAATATGTCATTGTAGGACTCATGCAATCTCTGGAAAAATTTCCAGGATACCCACAATTATAACATAGAAAATGGATTCTTCCACGACCAAGTCCTCCTCCTTGTCCTCGGCCTCTAAAAAACTCCACCCACATGGGTTGAGGGTATTGTTGTTACGGGTTTTGGTTCTATGAATATTGGTCATGAAGATAGTGAGCCTATGGATATTGAATTTGAGCTCTCTCATCTTGCATCTATTCATCTTTCTTCATTAAATAGGTATCAATTGTTTTCTCCTACAACAAATAATATGATCTACAATATTTCTCGTCATGGCCTACTGATATGAAGAATTTACAGTATAAACTAGTTGATGCACTTACGATATTTTGTAATTATAAACATTATTTTGATCGATGCCCTCTATTTTGATGAATTCCACACCAAGGCATCCCTTGTGTATTTATCGGGTTTGGTGCTCCCGATGTGACATAATTCATAAATGTCAGTAAGTTGTCTTGATGATGTCCTTTGGTTCTGCATATGGTACACCATAGTCCTTCTTGCACTTCCTTTCCCTTCTTGATATATTGAAGTTGTAGTGTAAGGTTGGCTAGTTGCGACTGGATTTGCATCATTCCTGCACCAGTCTCTTCGACTGGTAAGGATTCCAACTTCATAGACAATTCTAGAGCCTCGGTATGAGATGCAATCTTTTTAGCATCAAAGGAATATGAATGTGTGGTAACAATGCCGCAATGAACCATTCTTTGTGTTGAATGTCCAACATTTGAAAAATTACTTTGGCCATCGGTGCCTTCAATCTTTGGTCAAAGTCTCAAAAAGACTTCATAGAAAATTTCTTAATTTATTTTATCTCCATAATAGACCATGACTCTGATTTGGTATTTTTGAACTCATCTATTAATCCTAGCAAGATTTGATCTAATGTTTTATGTGGGACTCCTGTCGGAACCATCGATAATTTCATGTACCAATCCAACGCACGACTCTAAGGGTTGTGATTGTCTGGGCTTTCTTGATGCCTTCATCTTGGACCTATCGCACAATCCATTCGACTTAGCATAGAAACCAATGTTGTTCAAGGTCTTATTACCAATTTCCATTAATTATTGGCAACTTTATATCATTCCTGACCATTATATTTATTCTTGGTATTGTTGTATTAAAGGTTTGGTTAGTTGAATCCCCTTTTCTGTTATTCCCACAATTATTATTACCTTGATTAACAAAAGCATTGGGTGATGAGTTTCTATATCTTACCTATGGGGATGTACATGGGGTTGTGGGTATAGTGTACTCGTACTCTATATCCGCACCTTCTTCTTCATCTTCTTTTTAAGATATAGGGTGGTATTCCTCTTCTTCCCCATAGGAAACTTTGTCAAAGTGCGGCGCCAATTCGTAGTCCTCTCCTCTGGTCATATCGTAACTTCCTCTTCTGGTTGTAGTCCTTCTTCTCTTTCTAGACCAAAATATTATCCCACTTCTTAAATGTAGACCTTCTACTTTAGTCTCTTTATCACTAGGAAACATCTCAGCTTACTTTGCTCCATTTTCACATACTTCTTTTGTGACATATCCCAGATCTTTGCACACAAATATTTATTCATTGGACTCCATTCTCAGGATCCCTTTCTCACATACGAGCATCTTGATACAAGTATTTAAATATTTCAGGTATTGTCCTCTAGGTCCTTGGAAAATTTATGTTTTCAGTCTCACTATATGACCTTATAGTGTCAATAGTAATTTCATTGATGTATCCTTCCAAAACGTTTCCAACCCATAAATCAAAAGCCCTAGATATAGGTTTGTTAATACTTTTCAACCACTGAATCAGTTGAGGGATCCACTCTATCGGTTCTCCTCCTTGAAATTTTTTCTTCTGTGTCATAAAACTTAACAACCATTTGTACAATACAATGGGAAATTTGCTAAAGAAAATATCATGAATATTAGTATAAAGGTATCTCTAAAACCACTATATTGGGTTCAACTGATATCCTTCACTTTCTTCTCGTGCAAACTCTAGTGACTTAAAATCCACTCAATCTTGAATTTATGTCTTCATTGGGTGCCACAACATATCCCCACCAACATGGTTCATGGTCCCAATAACAAAACCATTTGTTGGCGTGCATTTGGTCGACCCAAGTTCAGATCCATTTATTCATCAACAAAGCTTGAGATATCGGCCTGACAGAGCAGGACTCCTTCGGCAACACGTGCGACACAGATGCAATCATATGCGAGATATCCATTGGGAAATTCTAGAACCAGGTTTCTATAGTTATGTGGGGATTTCTATTCTCAAATCACTCGACTGAAGCCAGGAATTATACTTTTGGTTCTTTTTTTATTCATTCAAGATAATAGTCTACTCATTCATCATCACAGATCACAACATTTAGCATAAAACACTTATCATAGATTCAATCTATTAGCGATGCAACACACAAACACACACACATATGGGTTTATTCATAAAAATGCATTGCATAACATATTCATATCTACTAATTCACAACATACATGCATTTGACATAAACATAATTATCAAAGACACACATAGACAACATTTAGTGTGGAAACCCATTCAGGAAAAACCACAAAGGTGCTCTTCATCTGGAATGAGAAATAGGTTAGAACCTTTGGTCTATGCACTCAACTTGTAGACTCTTCTTTAGATATATTTTGCAATTCGTGCATATCTCTTTCCTCGCATGCTCTCTAGTTTTGGGTCTATGCATTTATCCTATTCTTCTCTCAACCTTCGATCTGCACATAACCTAGATCGATTCTCTAGATAAGCAGCTTTCTTCTCCTCTCTATTTCAATCCACACACATACTGGATCGATTATCAATTTAAGAATCTCTCTTCTCTCTCAACCTAGACCAAAAATAATGACGACGAACAACCCAATAACCAACCAACCTGCACACAGCTTGGGTTCTTCCTTTTATAAGCTTTTACATGTCTTAATCAACTGATTCTTTTCTGCTAGCTGATAGGCTATCATTTCTATTTTTGTATAGTTAGTTATAAATAAAAATAAGCACTATCAACCCAAAGTACAATTATGCTTTATTACCAAAAGCATGCTTTATTTTAACTAACTCCTTAGCCACAATCAGTCAAACTATCCTTTTCAACTGCTCTATTCTTCTTCTGTCACAGTTCCTTCTATCGCGGATCTTCTTCCGTCACAGCTCCCCTTCCCTTCGCATCTCTTCTTCCTTCAGAGCTCTTATTCCTTCGTAACTCCGTTTTTTCTTGCGACCATAATCTTTATCTTCCTGGGCATAATTCTAGTCAAACTATGCCTAACGTTTCCTAGGGACAACAATCATTTTCAGAGAAATGTCTATGGCACATCCATGTTTCTTCTGTGTCATTAACAATATTTGACTTTTCCACTTACACTTATATTGCACCATTCATATACATTAAATAGATTTTATACTAGAAACTTTGAAAAGAATGTTGGAACTTTATTTGCCACAAGCTCTATTTTTTATCGATACCCTCTTATAAACTCGTCCCATAAAATTTGAGTTATGTGACATTCTCCAAAAGTAGAATCTAAAACCTTGTCGACATTTTTCTTCACTATCTCATAGTTTGGTGAAGATCCTAAACAAGTAAATGTGGGCATACCTGAAACAACCAGACCATAGAATTCTATATCTTCTTCACACCCATTGTGGCAAGGTTGACTACAATCAATATCTAAAACTGATGATTGATAAGTTTGATTTTCTAGAGTATCAAAATCTTGACACGCTTCCTATGAAGCGAAGTTTTCATAGGTATATGATCTGGTAGTGACCCTTGTTTTACTATCTACATCTTCAGGATGACCTATTTAAGATTCAATGTATATTTTCCCTTGTTATTGATTTGGAGCTACAACCTATAAACAATCCTCCTCCTAAATTTGAGAATCAAAACCTTTTTTAATATCGTTAAGGAGTTGTTCTATAAATTGTATTTATCATCTTCAACAAAAATTTTATGAGCAACAAAATAGTGGGAAAATTCAATAGAAATATCCACAACCTCAAACACTTCAAAAAATTCTATGCTTTTGAAAGACTCAAGAACATTCTCATAAAATTCTTGAGCACTCTCAGAGAAAGAATAAAAACCAGACTAAGCATAGTTGTGACCTTTATAGTATGAACATAGAATTCTCATTTTATCTTCACCAAAATCACAACTATTGAGAAATATGTCTTCAATCATTTCATTAGTAAATAATTTTTCTTCGTCATGAAAATCCTTAAATAATTTTATGATGAACTCGTTTATCCAATCATTAAGATCATGTTAATTTGGAGTATGTATACCTATTTTCCACATCCCTTGAATACTAGAAGATTTTTGAAGTAGGCCTTTAAGTTGAACTGAATGGAAATATATATTTTCTCTCACCTCTCTTCTTACCTTTGGATGCCTCTTAATGAGTTGGGAATCAAGACTTTGTCTATGATATTTCTCTTGATATTCATCAAACATATGTTTACATTCAACATATTTTCTTCCTCCAATTGTTGATTAAACTTAGCTCATGGAAGTCATCTTAAACGATTCCAAATGCATCATCATTCATTGTTTTATTAGGCAACTTGACACAAGCCCATATATTATTTTCTATCTCAATTTCATTATTGAACATTTTCCCTAAATATAGGACCTTCTTTCTCTTGATAGAAAGCAAAATCAAATTGATTAGATGAGGTATAATAAACCATGCAAAAAACTCCATAATGCTGAATTTTTGCTAGCAGGTCATGATAAATCCTATAAAATATTTCATTAAAATTGTAACGTTTCAACTTTATTTCTCTTGGTAGTATAAACTCACATAGGTATTAGTGATCAATTTTCCTCTCATCCCACCTATTCAAAAGCATGGCATGTAAATCCATGCAAGAAGATATAGGTTGAACCAATAGTTCTCTAAACCGCTACCTGCAATATCCCTCCAATGACTGACTAAAAATTATCATGCATACAAATTTACATTGAATATCTAGGTTATCAGTGTAATCTTGGAAAATTTGACATATGCTTTTATATTAAAACACTACCATCTCCATTGAATCTGGGAAAATGTTTTAGTTACTTGGTAGGAATGTCATAACGAGTTGTTATAAGTTTGAGAGCCTTGTATTTCTTTGAGAATATAGGACAAGGGTTGAAAGACTGGGGATAATATTAATTGATAGGTAGTGGATATGGCGTGTGGATTTCTTGATAAGAAGATGGACAAGTTTGATTGTTGGTTCAAAGAATAAGCCTATAGGATTCTTGTTCCATAGGAACTTCAAAGGCTAGGTTAGAAATTACAAGAACATGAATAATATCCTCTTGTTTGACTAGATCTATACAAAATAATGACACAAAGGGCTCATATCCATTTTTAGAGAAGAGTGATGGACATAATTTCTCTATTTCAATAATACTAGGGGTATCCAAGGTATCTTGTTCTAATAAACAAGACCAGTCCTTAAACCTATGCTTCTTTGATGATATAAAATAAAGGAACACAATTGTCAAGTATATAGGGAAACACAATAAAGGATTGAGAAGTGAAACCAACATTTCTTGAAAATACCCATGGAAATAATACCAACCAATTTTTCTTTTATATATCAATAGTGTTGTCCCTAGTGGTATCTTGAAGAATTGATTTGGATTTTACAAGTGAAGATTGAACAACTAACTCTCTAAATCTCCTTCACCTTGAGAATTTAGTGTTGATTTGAAGGTCTCCTCCCAGCTATCTCACAAGATCACCAATCTTTTAGGATTAGCAAGAACCCATATATTTTTAGGCACATGTCTTGCTCTGGCATTATTCTTTCTAGAGAGGTATCAATGGAGTCACCAAGTGATTAATCAAACAACACATGTTTGAATCTTATTCATTTTCAAGAATTAGATCATGTCTTTTTTGTACCGAAGGGAAAAATAACTTCATATCTTCACTCCTCGACAACAATGCCATTTTTCATGTTATCCCTGATATGTTCCAAGGATAAAGTGAACTATTTGCAAGGCATTATTTGCTCAGTTTTTAAAGATTTAGAGCTTAATATTATTATAGAGTATATATTATTTGTATTTCATAATCTCAAGACATGGAGGACTTTGGAAACAATTGAATGAATGAATTGTGCAAGGTTTCTTTGGAAAAATATTACACATTCTTAGGTGGAAAAAATGTATTGTGCAATTAAGGGTTCAGTAGTCATAAATGGATGTAAATGAAATCTTGATTAAGTGCAGAAAAATGGAATCTATGACATTCACATGTGAAACAAAAAATAAACCTTCATTTACCATTCCATAAGCAAGAATCTACGAGAGATAAGAGGTCACATACATGAAATTACTATCATTGGCATACTGCTCAAACACATACACATTCATACCATGAACCTGTGGAAAAAGCAAGTTGCTCAAAGCTTTTATTAGATCAAGAGAGACTTACAGAAGTAGGAGTAGTTTTCGAATCACGGGAGGATACAATCACATAGAGAAGATTACAGTATGACAAACATAGAGGGTCTTAATCTTAGAGGATTCCATTCCTGAATAACATCCTTTAGTCCAAAGTATAAAAATTGATCTTGCATCTCTCCAAGAGTCCCTCTCCAAAAATTGCAAGATCCTTGAATTCAAATTCACTTAATATAAGAGGGATCGCTCTTGTTACCACTTTTCCCTTTTCTTGAAATTGCCTTCTTTTTTCTTAATTCCCAAAATTGCTTTCTCTTCAGTCTATATAATTTTATGTTGGTGTTACTGTTCGAATTTCCTAACTACCTCTCCTTCTTTCATCCTTGTTGAGTCAAACCATGTCGTGGGGACCTTGAATTCTTATTTTTCTTATCTCCCCCCTCTAAATATAATCACCAATTAGTTATTTGTACATATACAAATATCTTCATGGTGAACAAAATATTCCATTATACTATGAAACTTATCATAACATGGCAACATATTTCTAGCAAATCCATGCTTCAATTACCCATCAGGATCCACTATTAGTGCTTACATTTGTGCCTTCTTTTTTACACATTATGATTGGCTTGTGGGATATTCCTTTCGGTCTTATCCATCGGACTTCCTTGCAGTGACTCTTTTTCACAACTCTGCTGTCAAACTTCGTTGACCAATCGAATGTTGCCTCTTGTCATTATTTTTGGGACACCTAGTAAGACCTTCGCTTAGGAATTATTTTTCACAACTATGCTACCATACTCCACCAATCAATCAATCATTTGTATTTTTCATCATTGTAGGGTTCCTTAGTCAAACCATCCCTTAAGAATTCTTGTTTTCATCCCCACTACGGGTATTCCTCCAACCAATCAGATGCTACCATTTGTCATTGTTGTGGGGTTCCCTAGTTGGCCCTTCACTTAGGTGTCCTTTTTTTCAACTTCCTTGAGGGATCCTGACAACCAATCGCTTGGTGCCACTTGTCATCCTGGTGGGGTTCCTATGCCAACCCTTCCCTTAGTCATGCATATTTTAAACTTTGCTTTGGGTCCTTTGATGACGAATCAAAGATGTTCACATGTCATATTTTGATATGCACATAGGACTTCTCCATCGCTGATTTCTATAAAAAATTCTTCCAAAATAACTTGTATGAAACCCCTCTATGGGCACTTTGTTTCCATGTGTCAAACTCTAATTGGCCATTGAACCAATTTTGTCGAGCATCTCTCGGGGTCACTTGGTCACACTTCCACTTTATTCTTCTGGCGACTAATCAAATATCTTTATATGTCGTATTCTGATATACACACAGACATTCTCCATCAAAGATCTATGTCAAGGCTTCTTCCGAAATCACTTGTATGCAACTATATTGTGAGCACTCCACTGCCATGTGTCGTCACCTGATTTTCTATCAAGAAACTTTCATTGGACCTCCAACCTCTTTGAGACTTAGGAAAAATTTTCATTTCTTTCTTCACGAAAATTTTTCAATTATTTCTTCACGAAATGTTTTCATTTCTTTCTTCACGACTTCTTCTGGGCAAATCCATAGCAGGGCATCTTTATTTGGTTTCTCTGATATGGCGTATATTGTTTAGTTACTCCCAATAGGTCCTTTAGACTAAAATATTATATGGTACTAATAGGTGCATAGATTGAACTATCCATTTAATCTTGCTTGAGCATAAGGGCATCTAATGCATGTCCATATGGCATAGTTGAGTTGTGTCCCCAAAGTGTGTACCTATTCTATTTCCTTAAAAGTGGAGGTTGTTCATCCATACATGGATTTGTTAACACTTTGAGGAGTAGGTCGTGTGTTGGTTGGGTGCTCTATGAGTGGACCATATGTCGATTGTGCACTTTGGGTGATGTTATGAGGCTAGGAGCATGTTGTTCTATGTGTGTCTAAACAAGGAAAGACTTTAAGGATAGTTGTCAAGGAAGAGTGGGTGCATTAGTTGCATTGATTAGCTCTTGGAAATTGTTGGCGAAATTCTTTGCATATTCAAGGGGAGTTCATCAAGGAGTTGAATGAACCATGTATCGAAAGGACATCTTAATAGAACGAAGATTGCAGTGGTTAGGTACCCATGCATTCTAGTGGGTGGTTATTCCTTTATATGGACTTTGACAATTTGGTGATGTCTGCATGATCTAGGTATAAGATGGAAGTGCCAAGTTGGACTAGATATAGACTTTGTTGATCAATAGGTTCTTCGATTTGTAATGGAGTAGGTGATGAACTTAATTGATGAAGACCTCACATGATATAGATTTTCACTAGTAGTTGTTAAGGGGGGGTGTTGGAATATTAACTCATTCTTGTCTCCATGTGTAATTCAGGAGAATGTTGTTGTTTGATATGCTTATTATATTTTTATAGAGGTTGTTGAGACTTAGTTGGAAATTGAGATATTTTCACCAACTAATTTTCTATATTTAATGTGTGGTTGAGATATTCCCTCAAGAGTTTGTTGCATGGTTAGAAGAAAGCTTGATGTATAAATTTATATCATTGTTTGATAAACAATACTAAAACAATTTTTATTTGTGAAGAAATGTCTACACTTCAATTTTCTATCCAGATTGAAGTCTAATGTTTTGATTGTACCATTCATTTTATTCAATTTTAAATTTAAATAAGAGACATTTTTATTAAGGAATAGAAAAAATAGCAACCACCATTTATATAAATATTCTTAAGTTTCAACCATAAATTTAAAATAAAAAATAAATATATAAATGAAAATTTGAATTTATATTATCATCTTCATCTTTCAATCTTGATCACACTTTTACACGCTACTTCACAAGTTGAAATTGTTCAAGCCATCAATGTTTATGTAAAAATGAAGAAAACAACCAACTTGGTACTAATTACACAATTACATGTATTATTACATTTTAAATGGAAAATATTATGCTAAGACTTGTGATTCAAAGATAATGAAGCATATGAGAGGTTCACTAACCTCGTGCATTATCATTAATTTTTTTAATAGAGCACATTCGTTTCTCGAATAATGGCACGGCCTCTAATAATCAACTTGCCATTTTTCGCATTACTTTACATATTTGTATAGTACAAATTAAACTTTTTTTTATAACTAACACCACTTATAAATGGGCCCTTTTCTTTTTGTTATATAATGAATATCATCAATCTTTCAATGTTTTTATATAGTACCTAACTTGCAATGTCAACCAAATTGATTTTTCTTTGACTTATGACTGACCCATCAACTACTACGGACACCCACACTTTTCTCGCATCCATCGTGGTGTTGAAATCCATGGAACTACCTTTACCTCTCAAGACGGGAGCAGGATAAGCGTTCACCAAATCGCCCCCGACTCGCCGGAATCCGGCAGATAAATTTTGGTGAAAATCATACTTTCCAGGATTTAAATCATAATTTTAGTCATCTGGGTAGTTTTAAAATGCCCGATTTAGTATCGGAAGGGCTAATAAGATTAGTAGAATTCCAAAATAATGAAATCAACAATTTCACAGCAAACATTTGACTGATTTTAATAAAAAATCAGCCGGAAAAACGGGGCGATTTGGTGAACGCTTATCCCACGCGCTCAAGACGTGTTGCCCCTCGTGGTGCTCAAAAGTAAATTCGAGAAGAATATGAAGAATAAACTAAAGTAATACTAATAATAATAATGTCTGATTTGAGAAGCCTATGTGGCACATGAGACAATTGCATTATGATTTATTTTTTAGATCTTTAATGAGACAATTGCATCATGATTTATTTTTTAAAATCTTTAATGTGTTCTTTATGATTTACTCTTTAAAACATACTTAACCCTACCCTACACCATCTGTAAATTATTGGTAAGATGAGTTTATGTACAAGAATAAAAATATTTGAATCCCACCCTTTTGTGAATCTATATTATAGCAAAGCTTCGCGAAAGATTCGTACCCACTATTAAATTGAGAATTTATATTTAATTAATTGATTTTTTTAAAATCGAGAATTTATATTTAATTAATTATTTTTTTCATAAGTAAGAGGAAATTATATTAATATAAACAAAAAATATATAAATTATGTATTGATTTATATGCAAGAGAAACTAAAACAGTCCTCTTGAACTAAGAACGAGCATTGAAACATATCAGCCCCAAGGGGGGAACTAGACCAAAGAAGGATCATAATTTGTCTTACAATCTTAAGTTTATGTGAGATTACTAAAATTGCTTGTTACTTGAACACATAAAATGTGTGAGTTCTGGTGGAGCCCAGATCCGAGATTATTTCCCTTACCTAGTGCTCAACTTCCGCATCTTCCTTGAATTCCTTGACCAACTTAACCTTGAATTCCAGCGCATGGTTTCCTGTTCCTCCATGGGGACATAGACATGATAAAATTCAACAACATATACATCATCCTTAGCAGCATGCGACAAATCGGTGAGGGAGGGGTAGGGTTTCTGTTTATGGGGAGCCATGAGAAGGTAAAATAGAGGAGCCAAAGTTTCAGACATCATCCTTATGAGAACGAAATCAAACGACATGAGGGAGTAGAGCCATAGCAAGAGAACAACCATGGACTTTTCCTCACAATTTATTCGCGCTTGAGCCATAATACCCATTGACTTCATGCATACCAGGTCTTCATTGCATTTCCTGGCCATGAAGGGCAACATAATGCTAGGTCATGTACTGAGCTCCTAAATCATGCGAGCTTTCAAACTCGCAAAACTCGAAACTAGCACCATTAACCTAGATGATCGTTCAACTTGGGTGAAGTACTTAGCCATTAACCTCAGGAGCGTGACACCCTCCAAACTATCGTGTTGGGCCCTATGTCGTCCCATCCACTCTAGACACACAACCCCTGTTTCCAACAAACACCCCATAGAAAGGAATTACTTAAAATTTATAAATTAATGCTAATATTATAAATTTAAAATGGTTTGTTTTTCACTTACCAATCATTATATGATAATATATGTTTTGGTTAAGTAATTTTAATATGATTTGTTGAAATCATTAGAGAACATAGTAGACCACTAACCATTTAATGTGAGGCAAGAGTTTTTTGAATATATATCACTAAAACATCAATTTTTTTAAAATCTAAAGAGAAGTTCTATATTAAACTAAAATAGTATGTAGGTGTTCAAAGATGGCTTACCCCAAGGGAAACTAGGTAGATTGGAAAAGAGTCTAAGAGGTTGTGCTTATTCTTCTGGTTGAGTAACCCAAGCATAACTAAAATAACTGAGTTTGATCTTTCTAGCTTGCTTATAAGGCAATAGGTCATCATTTCTAAAATTATTGATTAATACTAATAATCCCAAACACAATTTAGATTTGGACAGATTCACTAAGGACATAAACGACTATAACTAAAGACAAATATATGTGTGTGTGTGTGTGTGTGTGTGTGTGTGTATTGAAAACCTATATAAAGATTAGAGGACTTGTAAATTTAAATCTTCATTGTTTCATGGGATAGTGATGGGCTCTTCACCATTCTACCATGATTCTAGCATACTCGTGCACTAGACCAAGATCAAATGCCCTATCAACAATCTAATACTTACCTTAAAGCCACCTTCCTCAACCATTGATGTCCTGATGCAGGAGCATTTGCTAACTAAGATAGTTTAAATTATTAGTCAGACCTTAGGGTCTTGACCATTGCCAAGAAGGGGTTTTCTTAAAAATTATTTGTACAATTTTTTTTAAGTTTGTTGGCTAAAGATTAGATTTTTCTAGAAGTGCTTAGTCAGAGTCAATAGCTTAACTATTTGAGGGATGAATCGAGGAAATCTGGGGTTGAGCCGTTGGAATGTAGCAGTCTATTCCATAACTCACTAAGTTGAGATAAGATAGAATTCTATTTTTAGAATTAGTTATATATATGTAGGAAGTATTAAATTGAGCACATAGATTTGTGGACAAACACACAACTCACAAGATATATCACACAATTTACTCAGTTATTGAAGAATGAAACAGTGCAAAAATGGCTTGCAGCTGTGAATGTTTTTCATTAATCAAAGAGTAATTAGATAATAATTACAATGAAGTACAATGGCTTAAATAGCCACATGCAATTCAAATCCACATGAGGAAATTCGAATTGATTAGACTCTACTTGACTGTAGGTAACTAAGACCTTGTCTAAATCACTATCGGAGGACTCAATAGTTAACTGACCTTGTCTAAACCATTACTGGAGTTCAACGAAGTTCTAAAACACAACTCAAGTGTCTACTTCAGTGTTGAATGAGGCTAACTGATTGTGGTAGGTGAGAAATGTGCCTCTCCTGCATGCAGCCATGGAAACCTAGTGCTAATTGAATGCAGAGGACTAGAACTGAATGTAACTGACTCCTAACTCAGCTTGACTAGTCACTAACTAAAGTCAATTGCTGAAGGTTGGTGTCAACACTCCTAGTGGATCCTAAATTGTAGGAATTAATCTAGGAGGCTCCCAAAATGATGCATGCAAGTGCAATCAGTGGCAATAGGCCTCAATTAGTGCTCCCCACACTTTAGTAACTGGAAGATGTGCCCTAATTAGGCCAAGTGGACCCAATGGTGCTAGTGACTAAAAATAGACTGGATGGGCTCCCGATTTAGACATGACTCCTGATTTAGACTTATGAACAATTGGACAAGGGAGGATTAATAATCCTAACACCCCCCTTGAATGCTAACTTGGACAATCTATGGGCCCTGGTAACTGCTCAATATAAGGAGCTGGGGAAAAAACCACATGGAAAAAAAAGCTCCCCCCTCTAATTAACCAGGTAGAATCAGGATCAATCTGGTTCTTCTATGCATAGATATCCTGGGGCCTAGCATGTGAACCTCTCCATCATTATTTCTGGAGGAATCTTCCTCTTTGGAAAAATAATGACATGCTCAACTAAATCAGAAATATAGACAGCTCTCAGATGAAGACTGGACCCATGTAGAGCAACTGAAGTCAACTAATAAGTGAGAAAAGGTTCTTGAGGATTCAAAACATGTGAGGAACACTCAAGAAACTGATATGTTGCAACCATGAACAACAAACCATGAGTGGTAAAATCAGCCCCAAGTGTTAGGAGCAAGTGTTCAGGCGGATGAGGAATGTCTTCCTCTTTACTAGTTATGTGAGGAGATGAGCATGTGATCAATGGTAGAGAAGCACTGGGACTGTGGAGAGAGAATGTTTGAGCTCCATAGTCTGATATAGCTTCAAAAATATATAATGATTCACAAAATAAAATATTAGCAACCTCATAAGAGGAAACCAACACCAAATCCCTAGCAACAGTTTTGAAGAGAAATTACGGTACTTGATTTTTCACACTAAAATTGGTGAGAGAAGCTACAAGCATGACTCAAAGCTCTTGGATTTTAAAATTTGAACCATATAATATCAGATATAAATAGGTTCACAATAGATCCAAAACTGTGAAATGAAATGAAATCCCCAGCAACAGTTTTGTAGGAGACTTGCGTTACTTGTTTCTTCACACCATTGATGAGAACAGCTACAAGCAGTACTAAAAGATTATGAATTTGAAATATTAAGCCAAGCAGTATCAGATCATATCCAAATAAGATCATATCAGATCCAATAAGGTTCATATCAGATCCAAAGAAATGGTCAACCGAGACGGTGGATGCACAGCTTTCTTCTTCTTCAAAATTTTGAATTTTGGTGCATGCAATCCTGTAGGAATTTGCTGGAAGATCTAGATCATGGGGATTGAATGGATCACTCTGGTAATCTGATACTTCTTCCAAAATATCCAAGGTATTACATATTTTCACACCAGCAGCAACATTAGAGGGAGAAAAATCAAATTTCTCTTCACTTTTGGAAGCAATTACTGGCAAATTTTGCACAGAATTCGAAGGAAAATCACCAATGAATGTTTGCATGGAAGTGCAGCAGTGCTTTTCTTCAATATCAGACATTCGAATGTATTTTTCTATTTCAGCCATATGAGGAGATGAGATATCAAATATCTCATGAACTTTCGGAGCATCAGGAGAAGGAGTCATTGCAAGGAGACTGTCTTCAATTTGAATTGACTGTGTAGAAGAATCTGCTTCTTCTTCATTTTGAACAACTTCATCAGAGAGAGTAGAGGCTGATATTTTTGGATCAAGGATGCTTATTGTTACAGAGAAAACTTCCTATGGCTTGGGGTACCACAACAGACAGAGTAACCGCAGAAATCAATCCCTTCCCAATATGCAAGAGAAATAAACATCTAACACTAAAGGATCTTGAAACATACCTTATTCTCGATGGCTGATGTAGATCCCCATTGAGCTTTTCCAATCCCTCATGTTATTAATTTTCTCTCTCAACAATCAACAAACAAGACAAGCATGCTATATAATGGTGTTAGACCTACTCTAGCATATATAGTCAATAATGTATAAGCAATTAAAAGCATCCATGGATTCAATATTCATTTAAATGCACATCAATGGACAGGAAAAGATATTTCTATTAATATAAATCAGAGATTACAAGAATGACAACCTCTGTCAGCACGTCTGCGAACCGGAGAAACTGAGTCCTCCACCTGGGCCTCCACCACCTCAATCCTCCATCTCTCGATAGCAAGCTCACAAACAAAGGCAATCTTGGGAAGAACACCAAGTGCTCCAAGGGACAAAGGGATGCAGACTCAAGTATAATCAAGATATGACTACAATGGACTATAGTTTTCTTGCTCTTCAATTCCTCCCCCTTTCAATGTATCCAAAGGGTTCCTTATATAGTGCTTCAATGGGCTAATGGAAGGTCAAATCTGAGCGATCTCAAGGCATATGGAAGGCCAAGAGACAAGTGACTTAGATCCACATCAAAGAAAACTCCAAAACTATTTGGCCGTTTGCACATATCCCGATGTACGTGGGTTTAAGTGTCATATCTGCGTATATACGCGAGAAAGGGTTTAAAAGTTGCGTATGGAAAATAACATGTGTTTTTAGGGATGATCTTGGAAACATCAAAGGTACAAAAATAGTCCATGGGGTCCAAAGAGTTTGCAGAGGGACAGGGAAGGCCATAAATATGTGATCTACCATGTGTGGTAAAATCAGTTGTAACAGATGCCCCCTAATGTGTGAGGTTAGAGGGGTGATATGATGGCCAAAATACATTATAAGTCCATCCCAGAAGTGCAGTGATGAAGAACTAGGTGGAAGAACCATCCATCCAACAATACAGTACAAATATCTTTGCATATGACTGCAAGTACATACAGTAGTCCCGGATACATAAGAGTACAATGGCCATGAATAGGCATGATACAAAATATGACATGTGTGGTCATCGCCACATACAATATAGATAGATCAGAATATCCATGATGAATATATACAAAGGATCATGATCTCCATGAAAGATGAAGATATACAAAGGATCAAGATCTCCATAATGGCTGAAGATATTTGACATACACTGGAATCGAGTCACGAGAGCTAAAATATCATGAACATGGGCATGATCAAGGAGGTAGGATATCTGGAATGCCACCAATCTAGAAAGTCTTATACACAATCCGCTACGAGTACATGTCCTACTATGTGAATAGAGGTGTCGAGGTCAAACATAGTAGTCCATCGTCTGATTATCGGTCATTGATGTATATTGTTAACAGATTCGAGATCACCCACCGATAATGAAAATGGGAGTCAAGGTACTAGAGTGCAATCTAACAAGTGTGAATAAATGTGTTGAAGTCAAACACTTGAAAGAATCCATCGATCAGGGGACATTTATGTCTTCCCAAAACTGTCAATGGCGAGATAACCTGCCACTGATGACTACAAGTCTCAAGGCACCCAAAATGACTCTAAACTCCTATCCCAGAATAAATGATCTGAAGCCAATGGGATGAAATCCGTTGGAAGGAGGGCATTAAGGCATCCCCCATCATCCAACATGAGGTACTCAGCAAAGCTGTATAATGTGGAAGGACTCGATCATAATGTGCACGAACCAGTAATAGTACCGGGAATCGTCGACATGCAAAATCAAGAAAACTGAGGAATGGTCGAATCAGGCTTCAAATTCCTTTGACCAAGAGCATAAAGGTGAATGGTGACTAAATGTAGGCAGCATAGACTCTATATACAAAACTGGGACATCTTTGCGAGATAGGAGGCATCGACAGAGGCTCCATAGGGACTGGAAGCTTAACTAGTCGACAGAGATAAAATCAGAGAAATGAGTATAGCTCCTAAAGTCAAACTATTAACCCAACCAATGGATGTGATATACAGTGCTCTATTCGAAGGCGACACGACTCGACTGATGCCAAAGATAACATCTTTTCTTGTCCATCTTTTTGGTTTTTTTATTTTTTTTGGACTTTTTCAAATATTTTGAAAATCTTGAAAAATAATAAAAGTTCTTTATAGTTATAGAATAGTAGAAGACGAGTGTCAAGGGGAAAACAAACTAGTTCCAAGGAACAAAACATACCTATGCTCAATGCAAGGAAACATGTGTAGGATAACGACACTCGAGGGAAAGTCTCCTCCTGGAAAAAATGGGTAATCAAGCTACAAAATATATATAAAATGGCTCTGCATGGCTAGACATGAGACAAGCTCGGGCTATATGGCTAATAATCAAAGCCAGGGAAGCTGGCATAAGGCTCAATAAGGCAAGCAAAACTCATGATAATGCAATTACAACTTGACATAAGGGAGTCTTGGGGAAAAGGCTAGTAGAAAGATCAAGAGGAGTATGAGGCTCTTGCGCAAAGTCATGGCGATACTATACAAAGGACTCCCACACCCTAAAGGAAAAATGTCGGCATGGGCACCAAATGAAAAATAGGAGCTAACTAGGGTACCCATGTATGGTCAATCTCTACCATTCACATCATGTCACTTCTAAAAGCAACAAGAAGGTTCCGTGATAAGATAGAATGGGTTCGTACCTAAGGTTATAATGAAACAGTCATAAGGTCATGCAAAGTGCAAATGGATATGAAACCTAACCTATATGCTAGTTTAGACATAATACCTGAAGTCAACATGAACAGGTCAAAACCACGGTCAAACCATGCTCAAAACAGACTCCTACATCATCAAATTAGTCCAAAACGGTCCAAAATGGTCAGAAACGGTCAAAACTATAGAAAGTGGGTAAAAATTTTCAAAAAAATTCTATAAATAGTAAAATATATAAAAATTCCATATCATTTGAAATTTTTACCCATTTGAGCTCAAAAATTCCAACTCAAATTTCGGGAGCATTGTCCGGCGAAATTCGACATCATTTGATCCAGGTAACTCCTCATGTCCCCCTCTTCCTATTTCATGCAATTTTTTTTAATTTTCATGGTCCATTTAATTTTATAGGCCATCCTAAATTATGCGTTTCAGCCCATGCGAGTATCGGGTTTTTTTCCTCATATAGGGCTGGCCATACACAGAAAAAAAATCCCAAACCCGCGTACATATGCGGCTGTTTTGCAAACAATTGTGTATGCAGCCGCAAATGAGGTTTTCAAGGGAAAATAATGATCAAAACTCTTGTTTTTTGTGCAGGATGGTTTTAGAATGGAGGGAGAGGGAACATGGTGATGTAGAAGAGGTTGTGCAAGGTGACTTAATGGCCCAACAAGCATTGCGTGCATGTGGTTTGTATGAGTTTGGTGTGTTGGCAGACTGAGGGCCAAACCAAGACTTCTGCAGATGCTAGTGGATTAGTGGGATCCAGACTCTGAGTCTTTTCACATTGATGGGATGTCGCTCAGTATAGAAATTGAGGACATATACTTTATCACTGGATTATCCCGACAAGGAGAGGTGGTAAGTCTTCGATCTCGCGAGCGAGGAGGTGGATTGACTATCGATGAGTACATTGTGCTGTATTTCTTTCCTGACATAGAAAAGGTTGGGATTCAAATCCCAACAAAATCGATATAGGTACTCAAACTGAAGGCCATACTATTGGCACTCGGCAAGATAGCCGTCTTAGCTCACTCCACCAGGCCTCTCGGCCATTGATGTTATATGCGGTGGAGTGTATGAGACCCACAATGTATGACTAGAGCACTGCGCTGTTGAGCAACATGAAGCAGTAGCTCAGTGACTACAAGACAGAAAGGGTGAGAAAATTTGGTTTCAGCAGCATACTGAGCACGTTCTTCTTGAGCGTGTACCGGGGCTAAGACCTAGAGTGGACATTCCTCCACATGGAGTTCGAGATCTTGCCCAACAATGTTGGGAAAATGTTATACTTAGACTGGGCAGAGGTAGGGTGGCTAACCCCTACCCAACAGACTTCTTTCCATGGTGGCGGAGGCAGATCATTGCCATCGATGATTACCCCTATGCAGGGATAGATTTCCGTGGAGATCCAGACATGCCCCTACCACCAGGACCGACATATGGGGGCATATGTAACGAATCCCAAACCCACCTTTTAAGTTTTTTGAATTATTAAATTTTTATGTTTTTTGATATTTTGACTCAAAAGACATGCTTTGGTGTGACAATCTGTCATGTGTATGCAGATGTTGGACCACAGTGACTGGATGGTTTCCCTCATCATAGACGAAGGGGAAGAGGAGACAACATCATGGGTGTGGATGCGGAGCAGACACTCCAAAGCATTCACACAAACTTTGTACGCTTGACACATAGGGTACCCATGGTGCAAGTCAAGGACTTGCCTAAGGCCATGCAGCACCAGGTGGTTGGTGTACCACAGGCATGGGCTTGATTATTTCAATAGCTAGCTAGAGATCTGGTGTGTTGCCATGATCAGAACCCCCTTCCTCCTCCACAGGCTTAGAGACCTGAGAGTACTTCTTTTTGTACGACCGTGTATTATATTTTGGTGGCTCAGAAGCCCCAATTTTGTATTATGACACTTATGTATTATGACGTCACATTTTGGATGTTAATGAATTTTTTTTATGATGATTGATTTTATTTATTTACATGTGTGCAAAAATGTATGTTTGTGATATGCTTATGATCTATGAAACAAATGCCAATCTAACACATATTTAGCATATGAGTCAGCAACTTGATTAAAAATTCTTGAAACATGAATGTATGTTATATTCTCAAATTTCAATTCTAGAAATCTCACATGTAAGAATCTTCATAATAAAACTAGATCCCTAATACGATACAAGCCATTAAGCTGTGAAACCACTAACTGCGAATCAAGACGTACCTCAAGAGAGAACACCATGTGAAATGGCATCATGCAATAACTCAATAATGACACTATATTCAGCAACATTGTTCGAAGAAGGCCATAAACATATGCCTCTTGAAGACAATACTTGACCCGTAGGAGTATAAATCACCCAAGCAGCCGAAGCTGAGTTTTGAGTGTGATGGCTAGCACCATCGGTGAATCCTATGTAAGTGGAAGACTCCATTGACATCTGACATAAGAAATGGAAGCTAATCAACAAACCCGATAATCATAAGAAAACCTAACTATGCAACTCAAAAACTGTACAATAATATACAACAATCAGCCCTGGTTTAAGATCATGCATAGTATTTTTTAAGATAGAGCCCATTTCTAGGCTCTGCTAAGGCTATCCCTTCATAATCCACTAGATCATAGGCACCCTTCTCTAACACACGTTTGACCACATAAGGACCATGCTGCATGGGATTAAACTTCCCTGCCCCCAAGGGTTCTTTATCTTGATCCCACAAAAGGACCAAATCACCTTCACTAAACCTCCTCAGAAGGACAGACTTATCATATTGGACCATAACACGACGCTTATTTACTTCTAGAGCCACTAAGGCATCTCGACGCTGCTCATCAAACTGTTCTAAGTGGACCAAACATTCTTCCAATGCGGAATTGTCTGGTAAAATCTCTATAGCTAACTTCAACGAAGGGATTTCACATTCAACCGGCAATACAGACTCCACCGCTTGCACAAGCTGATATGGAGAGAAACCAGTGGTGGTCTTAACCACGGTTCTATAGGACCACAAAGTAGGATATAACATGATATGCCAATTCTTCTTGCTTTATGCAATGGTTCGTTGGAGAATGGACTTAAATGATTTATTCACTGTTTCAACCTGTCCATTCGCCCGAGGGTAATAAGAAGACGAATGCTCCTACTTATACCCTAAATTTGAAGCCAACTCTTCCATCATTTTATTCTGAAAGTTCCTACCATGGTCAGTGATAAGCTCTTTCGGAATGCTGAACCGAGTAATAATTTGGTTGAAAATGAAATGTGCGGCTGTCTCACCATCGGATTTAATCGTGGGCATAGCCTCTACCCATTTCATGAAATAATCAACAGCCACTATAACGTGATGATGTCCCCCAGTTGAAGCTGGGTTGCAATCCATAAAGTCAACCCCTCACTTGGTGAAGGGATCGGCGATGATAATAGGATGTAATGGGGCTGGATGCCAGTGCATAATTTTTGCAAACACTTGTCAAGGGTGGCACTTCTTGACCACATTAACACAATATTTGAAGATCGATGAAAAAAAATATCTTGCTCTCAAGTTTTTTTGGGCTGTAGAAAGCCCAGATAAAAAACCACCACATGCCCCTTCGTGGCAATCATTCAGCACAACCTCAGTCTCATCAAGGGTTAAACAACGATGCAAAATGGAATCTACCCCATGGTGGTACAAAGTGTTATCCACTATAAGGTAGTTCTTAGCTACATGACGTAATCATCGTCGCTCATCTCATGAAAGGTGAGTAGGGACCTTCAACGTTTGCAAATATACAATGATATCCCTATACCAGGGGTCCAAAGTTGAGATAAGGAAAATATGCTCATCGACAAATGTATCCTCATAAACCTCCTCCTCCTCCAAACTTGGAAAATCAGACATGAACTCCGCAAAGATCAATGATTTATTTGATTTCCCCGAAACTAATTCAAGATCGAACTCTTGCAAAATAACAATCCATTTATTGTATTTTCCCCCAATCATCCTTAGGATGAATTGAAACAGATTGATATGAGCTACAACCAAGGTTCGGCGAAGGATAATGTAATGTGTCAATCTCTGAACCGCATGAATGGTGGCCAAGGCAAGTTTCTCCACATGGGGATAATGAATTTATTCATCAATAAGGTTTTGGCTCAAATAATATATGACATGCTTGTGGAGCTCCTCATCCTCCTGAACCAAAACCATACCAATTGTCTCCATGGACGCGGCCACATAAATCAAGAAATCATGGCTATAGTCTAGTGGACTAAGCATGGGGGCTGATGCTAAGGATTGCTTAAGAGCATCAAAGGACTCTTGGGCTTGCTCATCCCAGAAAAAAGGAGTGTCCTTCTCTAAAAGACACATAAAGCCTTCAGTCAAATTGGAAAAATTAACTACGAATCTTCGCAAGAAATTTTCCATGCCTTGTAAACACTAAAGATGTCTAATATTACACGGGGGAGACAATTGAAGTATTGCCTCAGCCTTTAAGGGATCCACTCTTATACCCTCCCTCGATACGATGAACCCTAGCAAGCGACCAACAATCACGCAAAAGATGCACTTATGAGGATTTAATCAAACCTGATAATGACGACATCTTTCGAATACTAACCTCAAATTGTATGGATGGCGCACTCTCAAATGAGAATGAGTAGCAAGGTCATTTAAATACACTTCGATAATCGTTTTGAGATCATGAAAAATTAAGGTCATAGCCCACTGAAATGTAGCTCCAAAGTTTTTAAGGTCGAAAGGCATCTTCCAATATGCAAAAGTACCCCAAGGACAAATAAATGTAGTCTTATGTTGATCCTCGGGTTTGATCTGAATCTGATTATATCCGGAAAAACCATCCATGAAGGAGAATACCTCGCTTCCTGCACACTCATCCAAAATCTGATCGATAAATGGTGTGGGAAAATTATCCTTAGGACAAGCATGATTTAAATCACAAAAATTAGTGGATATACGGATTGCTCCCTGCTTCTTATCAACCAGAATGGGATTTGAAACCCACTCCATCAATGGAACGAAATAGATAAAATCAACTTTTAACAGTTTCTCTATCTCTGCCTTAATGGCAGGTGGTTTTCTAGGATTCACCGCATGCAAGCGTTGTTGAACCGGCTTCGCATCTGGATAGGTCTTAATCTCATGTTCGACAATACGAGGGTCAATACCTGGAATTTCCTCATATCACCAAGCAAAGATGTCATGAAACTTTTTTAATAGCTCGGTATACTCCTTGATCTCATTAGGGGAACAACTCGCCCCAATGCAGACGTTCTCAACTTTTCCAAGATCGTGAGAAATATTGATATGAATAGTAGGTGATAAATTCGCCATGTTCCCATCATCCATCTAACCAGGAGAGCTCAATGGAACCACGGGACTATCAATCTTCTCACTAAGAATCTCCCTAAAGTCATCACGCTCCATACGGTCGAGTTCGGGAAGAAAATATGATCGATGATGTAATTCTTCCCAAGGTGGCTCAACTCCAAACATGGCCTCAATAATGGCTTAATCAGATGGAAAAACATCATCGAGGCAATCATGTGCATGAGAGGACTCAACAACCCATACAGGAAGCGCATACAGGTCCTCCTCCTCTGTCCGTGAAGAGGAAGGACTAGGCTTTGCAACTTGATCAAGTTTTGATTGATATGCTACCATCATTGCAGGCAATGACACATCCATTTTGATAGGTCCAATCGAAGGACTCAGTGAAGGAAGAATCCAAGGATCTTCCATATGGGTAGTGAGAAAAGACACCAAATTCAATGAGGATGAAGCCCCATCAAAACTAGATCCGATCATAAGAATGGGATCAGGATAGCTAAAGGTTCCCATATGAGACAGATACATACCCACACCCACACTCCTAGTTGTCGGCTGAGAATGATCGATAATCGAGATAGAATTTCCCAATGATGCATTAACACTCGGATTACAGAATGATGTCTGATCAATCATAAAGATCTTCCCATTAAATGGAAAGCATACCACTCGAAAGAGAGAAGAGGCTATGGCTTGCATACTATACATCCAATTTCGGCTCAATAGAAGATTGTAGTCAAGGGGCGCATCAACCACCTCGACCTCGATCACGACAGTCTTCCCTTGCAATTGGAACTTAAGAGAAGGAAGAATCCTGTGTGGTCGAAATGATCTATCATCAAAAGCTGTCAACATAGTAGCAGATTGAGACAACTCGGGAGAACCCAAACCCTTCCAACATGACAAAGACATCACGAAAGCAGCAACGCCTTTATCAATCACAGTGCGTTTGATGGTCATATTAAGACATTCTACATGAATCAACAAAGACATGTAGTAAGGAAAGCGAGGCTATATTCCCATGGTTTCAAATTTGATAACGGTAGAAGAGTTATCATCATCCACCCCAAGAGCAGAAAGAAAGGCTCTCCTTTGCAGAGGACAAGTCTGAAGTACTTCAAGCGAGAGCATTGCACAAGGAGTTTGGCCCAAATCCTCGACAACAAAATAGTTCTGGGCAGCTCATGCATTAGGATTGTGCCCTGAATTCTTTAGGACTCCCTTAGGAATACAAGGTGTAACTTCAGGTTTATCCATAGGTTTTTCGATACACGAAGGGCACTCAGGTGGAGCAGGTTCCTTTCCAAGGTTCGATTGTGAGGAACCATGATCCTTCGCATGAGTCACAACCTTAGTAGTGCGCACCATGTTAACACAACCATGACCACTATTGGATTCCAGTGGATTTTGATCTCCACCCGATGCACAATGAGGATCAATGGTCCTCGAGTTCATATTTTGATTGTTGGGTAAAGGATTAGTTAGCACGGCTGGGCCCTGTGCTATGAATCTTGAGGCATCTTCCATATGAGGGCACAAGTGAGTGAGGTGGTCCTCCTTACATAACTTACAAGGAAAATTTACCTTACGTTTAGATTGCTTGTCCCCCCCAGCATTACGAGCATTCTTGTCATTATAATTACAATTTTCATTCTTGTTCCCACCCTTATGATTATTTTTCCCTTTTTTCCTATTCCTTCTAGGCTGCTAGTTTCCCTTCTGGTTTGATGATTGCATGGAAAGTACACTCGCCGTTTGGGTAGCTTGAGATGAAGCCGTGGCTTGTCCTGACACAGAGTGATTAATTGACAATTGGCTCACTTGTTTCGCAACCGAATCCGCAGGTTTGGCACTTGTACAACCCACAATGTCATCGACATGTGGTCCAAGCTTGATCTTGGGATCAAAACTAGATCATGGAGCATTAGGTATAATATCATACAAAAGTATGGATTGAGCGTAGATCAAATCCAACTCTTGTACCCTAAATATTGCTTGTTCCTCATTTTGGACTCCAGATGTAGAAACATCCTTTGCGATGTAAGGTAACAACGACTTGAGGAACCACTAAAGGAGAAATTCCAATGGTATAAAGGCTTTAATCAACCGCTTCCATCTATGCCACTCTTGAATATGATCCAAGATATGTGTGGCTTTTTCTTGCCAAAATTCCAACAAGAGCTCGTTACCAACGTCATAACGCACTGGTAGCTAAAAGTGATTGAGTAAATTCATGGCAAGGTTATCAAATAAAACGAATGCCCCCCTTGGTAACTCTATATACCATTTCACTGCAAGCCCGATGAGGGTGCGTTGAAATAGCCTCAAACGGATTGAATCCTCATGTAAGGAATTGGAAGAGCACCAAAGGTGAAAAGTAGTGACATGCTCACTAGGATCTTCTCCAGCTTTTCCCTCGAACTTGGGAAGGTCTGAAGGAAGCTTGTTAGGGATGGGTGGCCAGGTCGGGTCATGAGATGCCAGATCGTTCATAAGTATTGATAAGTTAGGTAAGTTCAACATTGCAAGGAAAGGGATCCTAGGTTGAGCCAATCTATGCCACGCTCCCTGATAGTTCTAGTTCATGTAAGGCTGATTGATATAAATACCATGGCCTTGGCCATAATAACCTCCTCCCGTTTGACCCGTATAGGGCTGCATGGAAGCATTATGATGTGGTGTACCTTGATTATGTAGTGCTACAAAGCCATAATTGGAAGAGTAAGCAGGTTGTTGATACCCACACCTATAGGGTTGATATTTTTGTCCATACTGCGGTCCATAAGACTGTCCATGAGAAGCTCCATAAGGTGTCCCATGGGATGTCCCGTGAGAATGTGCATAGTTAGGGATATGGGGAACTCCTTACGATGGACCATGAGATGATCCATATATAGGGATATGACCTCCTGACCCAACAGGAGGCACTTGACTCCAAGATACTACCGTGCGAGCAATCGCAGTACGAACATGGATAGTAGCGATATTCTGGCCCGAAGGACCACATGAATGAGGGGGAGGAAGGGTAGTAAAAAATGCATTCGAAGGAGTAGGGTTCGAGGATGAAGGGACATGTGAAGGGATGTAAGTGGTGTTCCCTATGGTCTCTTGTTTTGGTTCTGGTATCCGCATATGGTTACTAACACTAGGTCTAGGATGGACATGTGAGGTTGCTTCCACCACCGAGATGGAAGGTGCAACGTGACTAGTGCTCCCAAATCTCTCCGTATGGAAAGGAATAGGAGTGCCCCTAGGCGTAGTGCTAGGTTCAACTTTCGACTTGACATGATGTGTTGGATTGGGTACAGGGATATCAGACATGCCATAACAAACATGACTAGTGCTTGTGGGTTCATAATGAGTCTTGTTTCCTGGAAACCAATACCAGCGACCTGTGAATGAGGGATCATAACCAGAATGTGAAGGTATTTCTAGTGAAGGATCATATACAGGAGTAGGATCTTCATCCCCAACCTCATGAGGTGGAGAGGACATCTTAGGAATCTCATCCTCGTGATCTCCCATTGTGTGTGAATCAAAGTGAGAAGTAGTCTGCCCAGACTGTCTGTTTCTCTCTCCTAAAGGAGGGGGAGACATGGAAGGAAGAAGTCCTGCTAAACGAATAGAACGATGAAGTGCCGTGCCCGAATCCACAATGACTCAAAAAATGAAAAAACTCGATCTAATTACACAAAGCCTAGGAAAACTAGCATGCACATAGCATACACCTATAAAATGTAAAGCCAAATCATAAGTAAACAACGGTAGGATATGTGAGCTCTCGAATGAAGCAGGTATGTCTCGCCTAGGAGAGGATTGAGACTCCCATACACAATAAGAGGAGGTTCGTAACCAATTATAGTGGCCCTTAGCTTCAATGCATATAGCGAATGTGCTGTCTGACCTCTACCTGGCCAAGACACCTGTAGAATAACCTCTGTGAAGTACCCCCTCGATAACCTAGGTAAGGCAACTAAGGTCACCTCAATATAATCAATTCTCAGGCAGACAGTCGCAGGTAGGATTGATCGTATGGGCAGGGTAGCAAATCCCTCAACTCTCAAAAGAGCCCCCAGATATGGATACAATCCTAGAAATATATTTGGTGCTACTCAGTTATGACCAGGGGTCATCCCAATCAATAACCGCTCACACTACCTCATGCTTAACTCCCTTGTAAGAGGAGGATCCTGAGAAACAAGAATTATATAAAGGTATTTCACACTCTCACCTGGATAGACACATAAATGATTTGTTTAGTGGTCTTGGAGAATTTACTCACAATGAACTATTCCAAGACCCTAAAACTTAATCTTGTTGGTGCACCCTATAAAAGAAAAGAGTGTAATTCATTTTATTATGCATTGATTTTAATTGGCTTATTACTCAAAAGGGAAAATGGTCATGCAACTAATGATGTTATGATGCAACAAGAAGTAAAATGCACTCATAACAATCAATGCAAATGCACCGTGCCAAATGAAAAACGGGGTATGCTACTACGTGAAGTGAAAATTTTTCCTTCAAATGAATATGCAATCATTCCTATATGAAATTATGATTAATACTCTCCAAGCAAAACTAATGCAAGTACCATGCAAATGAAAAAATGCAAACAATGCATAATGATGCAAAAAGCAAATGTTTTTGTATTTTTTGAATTAAATGAGATAAAAATAAAAAATATGACTCTACAACCCCCAGACTTTGCAAGCACTATTAGACAACACCCAAGCGAATCAATATGGTAAACGAGACCTAATGCACTAATCCCAAAACAAAAAATAGAAAATGAAATGACAAGAACATTTTCAAAAATTTAAACTAAAAAAGCGTCTCTGGTCAGAAACAGAGGTGTATACAGACTCCAGAAGCATCCAAGAAGACTTAGCAATCATCCAAACTCACCCAGCAACACTTAATCTTCCCAAGAAAGGAAAAAATCAAGGCATACGCGACTGTTGTGCAGAAAAATCCATGTATATATGCGGCTATTCCAAGAAAGCCCGCATGTACACATTACTGTGAAGGCAAACCCCACGTATAGGAAGAAAAAGAGATAATAAAGAAGGCAAACAGATAAGCTGAGACAAAATTTACTCCTATTAGACACTACTAGGCAAACATGCCCGTAGACCCGACTCAGAAATAGAGAAATTAGAGCAATTCAAGAACATTGAATGCCGATAAAAAACCCAAAGGAAATGACTAGGAACTCCCCAGTATGGTCGCCAATTCTGTTACGGAGAAAAATTCCTATGGCTTGGGGTACCACAACAGACAGAGTAACCGTAGAAATCAATCCCTTCCCAATATGCAATAGAAATAAACATCTGACACTAAAGGATCTCGAAACATACCTTATTCTCGATGGTTGATGTAGATCCCTATTGAGATTTTCCAATCCCACTTGTGTTATTAATTTGCTCTCTCAACAATCAGTAAACAAGACAAGCATGCTATATAATGGTGTTATACCTACTCTAGCATATATAGTCAATAATGTATAAACAATTAAAAGCATCCATGGATTCAATATTCATTTAAATGCACATCATTAGACAGGAAAAGATATTTCTATTAATATAAATAAGAGATTACAAGAATGACAACCTCTGTAGGCACGTCTGCGAACCAGAGAAACTGAGTCCTCCACCTGGGCCTCCACCACCTCAATCCTCCATCTCTCGATAGCAAGCTCACAAAAAAAGGCAAGCTTGGGAAGAACACCAAGTGCTCCAAAGGACAAAGGGATGCTGTTTCAAGTATAATCAAGCTACATCAACACTGGACTATAGTTTTCTTTCTCTTCAATTCCTCCCCCTTTCAATGTATCCAAAGGGTTCCTTATATAGTGCTTCAATGGGGTAATGGAAGGCCAAATCTGAGTGATCTCAAGGCATATGGAAGGCCAAGAGACAAGTGACTCAGATCCACATCAAGGAAAACTCCAAAACTATTTGGCCATTTGCACACATCCTGATGTATGTGGGTTTAAGGGTCATATCCAAGTATATATGTGAGAAAAGGTTTAAAAGTCATGTATGGAAAATAACATGTGTTTTTAGGGATGATCTTGGAAACATCAAAGGTACAAAAATAGTCCATGGGGTCCAAAGAGTCTGCAGAGGGACAGGGAAGGCCATAAATATGTGATCTACCATGTGTGGTAAAATCAGCTGTAACACTTATGGTGTTGGATGTGCTCTCCAAATTTCTATTATGATCCTCATCAATCATTCCAAAGGTTTTGTCCAATCTTGTCTAGAGTTCCTTTGGGTCTTCAATAGATATACTAAGGTAGTGCAAGCTAGGATAAAGAATCGGTGCTATTGTTCCAAAATTTGCATCACATTTATTCAACCAGTCATTCTCACTAAAACACTCTTCACCGAGTCCAATAGACACCCCATAGAGACCTCATCTCATCAGAGATGCAATCACCTTCTTCTTCCATTCTGAATAGTTTGTGAATAGGGTGAGAAGAGGAATTGATGAATCCATTTCAAAGTTGTACCTGCAAAAAAACAAAAGGGGCACGGTAAGGTCGAACAACCTGCACATTTTAGATTTTCATCACACCTAGCATAGTTGATTAAGCAAGCTTGATCAACAATTCCTTAACTTGGGGTATTAAGTGGTAAACCTTCTGCTTCTGGTGCAGAGTTGGAAGGAGCAATTTTGGTAAAAAATGATCCGGTAGGAGATTTAAGGAGGAGAAGTGCCTTGTCCACCGAGGGTCTGATACCATATTAAATTGAGCACATAGATCTGTGGATAAACACACAACTCACAAGATAGATCACACAATTTACTGAGTTATTGAAGAATGAAACAGTGCAAAAATGGCTTGCAGTTGTGAATGCTTTTCATTAATCAAAGAGTAATTAGATAATAATTACAATGAAGTACAATGGCTTAAATAGCCACATGCAATTCAAATCCACATGAGGAAATTCGAATTGATTAGACTCTACTTTACTGTAGGTAACTAAGACCTTGTCTGAATCACTTTCGAAGGACTCAATAGTTAACAGACCTTGTCTAAACCATTACCGGAGTTCAACGGAGTTCTAAAACACAACTCAAGTGTCTACTTCAGTGTTAACTGAGGCTAACTGACTATGGTAGGTGAGAAACGTGCCTCTCCTGCATGCAGCCATGCAAACCTAGCGCTGAATGAATGTAGAGGACTAGAACTAAATGTAGCTGACTTCTAACTCAGCTTGACTAGTCAGTAACTGAACTCAACTGTTGAAGTTTGGTGTCGGCACTCCCAGTGGCTCCTAAATTATAGGAACTGATCTAGGAGGCTCCCAAAATGATGCATGCAAGTGTAATCAGTGGCAATAGGCCTCAATTAGTGTTCCCCACACTTTAGTAACTAGAACATGTGCCCCAATTAGGCCAAGTGGACCCAATGGTTATAGTGACTAAAAATAGACTTGATGGACTCCTGATTTAGACATGACTCCCGATTTAGAATTATGACAAAATTGAAAAAGGGAGATTTAATAATCCTAATAGGAAGTATGTTACAGGTTTTTAGGAGCTCGTTTGATGAAGTAAAGAAGGTTTTTTTTCATATAATAAAAAGACTAAGATTTAGAGGGGAAAAAAGGAGAGGTTCGACCTTCAGTAGTGGGAGGCGGGATCGAGAGGTCCAGAAGAGAATAGATGGCCATGAAATGTTGGATCAGGCCATAGAAAGTCATAATTTGAGTTATTGTGCTTGTATAGTCATTGTTTTATTAATGAAAAGGAAAATTCCAAGTTTGCAGAGTGTCTCTATAATTTTTGGTGTGAGAGAAGAAGCTGTGAATGGGATTTTGACTCGTCGATGGAACAAGAAATTAATAGTGATAGCAAGGGTAAAGTACATGTCAAAAGAGATATGGTCAAGTTGAAGGTTTAACATTTAACATATAGATAAATGAAAAGCACAGAAGAGACAGGTGAGGCAAAGATGACCGAAGAGTATTGGGGACCGCCAACTAGGGTGTAATCAAAGGTGGAAGAAATGTTGCAGGATCTTCAAGCAAGGGGAAGGAGACCCCTTGCATCAATTTTGGTATCAGAGCATGTATGATATTTGGAGTATAAGAAAAATTAATGTTGTTATGGAAATGCGAAGGCAGATAGCGAGTGTGTAAGCTCTTCGAAGCTTAAAACAAATTAAGGAAGTGAGAAGATAGACAGAAGGTTTGTAAAAAAAAATGGTTTGGTAGAGCCAAGAAGACTCTCACATACAGAGTGCAGAGAAGAGAGATGTAGAGATGGTAGATGGAGCTCTTTGAAAGAACAAGAGGACCTTTATATAAGGAATTTGCATAACTGAGGATTGATAGTTTAGACAACTTGGTTAGATACAGACCGTGTAGGTTGGAGTTTAGACAGTGGGAAAGAAGAAAAGCAGAAGACTGAAATTGGAAAAATTACAAAGCCATGGAGTATTGTAAGGAACTGGTAAGTCTTATCAGTCCTTGTCTCTTGAATCTTGATAAGGTATGTTTGCTTGGTAGAAGTAGAAGATGAGAAAATATTACAATCTAAAATTGTAATGAATAAGTAGGATTTTTTTTTATGTTGAAGGAATGTGACAGAGGGAATCCTTACAATCGAAAGTTGTAAAGAATATTCTAGCTGAGGTTGGAATAGAAGGAGAATATTAATATTCTCAAGAAGAAGGTAGCTGCAAATTGGAAGCCTATGAAGGAGCATTGAATGCTCAATATGTTCTAAGAGAGAGATAGAACCATTGGAATGCCAAGAGGTCAAACTTAAAGAGGTAAGTTTGGTGAGGTATTTATGACAAGGTGAAACAAACTTGTTGTTGCAGAGGCTAGAAGTGCAATGACACTGAGTTCAAGAAATCTCAGAAAGAGGTGAAGATCAATGTTAATAGTCATATAAAGGGTCTGGAGAAAGGTCACATTTAAATTAAAGAGGGTTCCAAATCTATTGGCATAAGGATGAGGACGAATCATGATATATTTGAGAAAGAGATGACTGAGATCAAGAAAAATCTTGGTAAGATGATGGAAGTGTTACAATAACATGATGAGGATCAATACCTTGGATGGTTATTGAGAAAGAAGAAATTCCGATGGAAGACCTTACAGCTGAAACAAAGACAGAGACCATTCAGTGGGTTGAAGAAAGAAGAACTCAAGGGAAATGAGTTTGAAGGAAAGTTTATGGTAGAGGAGGAAGTCCCTATTTGTGAACTTGAATGAGAAATTCTCTTAGGAGAGTAATATGTTGATAAAGGGTTTGTTGAAGATCCCATGGATTATCGAGAGAATCCACATTGGTGTAAAGAAGATAGTGATGTTGATGCTTACAGGAGACCAGTCAAGAGTTTCACAAAAGATATGGTAGTTGAAGATCAAAAATAAGGAGAAGTGATGATGCTAAGGTCAACAAAAGATTTTATGAGGTCTTCTAATTTTAAATCCAACAAAGTGTGTGATTTTGCAAGTTTTAGTGAAGAAGGACATCCCCATAGTCTTGTAATTAAAGGAGAAATACAGTTACTGAACACTGTAATGAAGAATAGTGAGAGCATGTATTTTCAAGATATGGGAGTAGAACACGATCAATATCTTGTTAGAGTATGTGAGACAGATTTGTCTCATGACAAGGAAGGATGGTCTTATAAGTAATCAAGGGAGAATTGGCTATTGAATCTAGTCAAAGAGATGATGAAGAGAAGAATATGACTACTAAGGGTTGCAGTAAAGGTTCAAAGAGAGACCATAAAATATCAAAAGAGGATAAACTTGATAGAGAAAGTGCTAAGATGAAAGTACATCTAAAAGTGATGAAAGAGATAACATAGAGGAATGCAGAAGACCAAGGATATGGTTGGATTCTTCAGAAGAAAAGAGTCAAGTGGATTTTGTTGTAGGGTAGGCTGAGGCATAAGACACATGCTCAATTAAAGGAAGAACTCATAAGAGTGGAGTTGCAGCACAAGACATGTGTTGAAAAAGAAGGTTACTTAGGAGAATGTGAGCAAGATTTTATTTTGGGATATGGTGGTGAAAACATGGGACTAGTTAATGGTCTCATAAATTATTTAGAGGATAAAAACCAGCTGAGAGATATGATGTTTGAGACAACAAAATAGGTTGTAAGGCCTTATGATTTAAAACTAATGATTGGCGTGTGGTTGCATATTGCTTAGACATGAGAGATGGTAGACAGTTAGTTGACATTGTCATAAGACCAGAGAAGAAAGTGACTATCCATAGTTATACAAGAAATATAGAGAAGAATTACAGTCTATTAAAGGAAATGTCTAAGTAAATGGAATCCATAGGACAAGTCAAAAGGAGTTTGATAAAGAAATTTCTGAAATCAAATAAGGAATCAGTAAGATGCATAAGTTGTTACAGGAGATTATTGAAGATCAATATTTTGGATGGATGACGAGGAAGAAGAAAGTGCAATGGCATACATTGCAACAGAAGCAAAGACAAAATTCCTTGACATCGGTGGAAGAATGAAGAGCTCAAAAAAGTTGAGCTTGGACAAAGATTGATAAAGAAGGAAGCAATTCATTCATGTGAACATGAATCAAATAGTTTTATTGGGGAAACTATTGAAATTGATACAAGAATAGATGAGAGTCTTATGGAGTATTCTAGTAGAGGAGGTTATCAAGAAGAGTTGGTGATGGGAGTATCAAATGAGACCTTAGAGTCTTATGGTTTTAAAATTGTTTATTTGTGTGTGAATGTAGGAGATACTGAAGAAATGAAACAATCCACTGTTGTCACAAAGAAGAAGAAAAGCGATTTTTTTTTTCAAAAGATGAAAGAAGGTAATTATCAGAGATTTGTGATAAAGGAGGAAGAGAAGCTACTTAATGTTGTTATAGAAGACTTTGCAGATGATGGACAATCACTGAGGACTGTTAACCTTGAAGATAGTTAGGATAATGAAAACACATTGATGGTTGTTGCGGAGAGTGAAGATAATGAATATTGTGTAGAGTTCTTAGAAGAAATTCCAAGTGAGATGGTAAGCTTGTACCACGAGTTAAGTATTTTGGAGGGGAGATTGGGGAACCAAAGAATGCACATTCAAGTTGCAAAAAAAGAGTTGAATAAGAATGAAGAATTTGTCATGAATGAAAAACATGAAAAAGAGATTGTCAGAGATATTGGTATACAGAGAAAACGAAGTGAAGCATTTGTGCTTGATAAATTGATTAATGTTGGTGAGGATTCATGTGCAGAAAGTAGGATTTCTAAAGGATATTGGTGGAGAAGGCATTTTCATATCTCATATACTTGTGAGAAGAAGAATGTGAGGGAATTTGGGTAAAAAGTTATGATGTTCTTTTTCAAGAGCAGATCCAGTCAAAAAGGAGTTATATTTATCAGCTGGAAGATGATCTAGATAGAGAGATAGAACAGTTGTGGAGAGTTATGTAGAAACATTCTAAGAGAATGTACAGTAGGAAGAAGAAGGAAGTAAATTATTTGAGCTCATTTAGTGTAAAATATATTAAATGTAAGTTTATTGGAAGATTGCAGAACAAAGTGTGGAAACCTAGAAGTTTAGAACCAAAGGTGAATTATGATGATAGTGAAGGGAGTGGACAACTACAACATAAAGTTTGGGATCCAGATGGAATGAAGACTAAATGCATATGACCTGGAGGTCATAATATTTTCTACATTAGGAGTTTGATGCAGGAGCATGTGCTCACTAAGACAGTTTAAATTATTAGTCATACCTTAGGGTATTGAACATTGCCAAGAAGGGGTTTTCTTGAAAATTATTTGTACAAATTTCTCAAGTTTGTCGGCTAAAGATTAGAAGGTTCTAGAAGTGATGAGCTAGAGTCACTAGCTTAATTGTTTGAGCGATGACTCGAGGAAGTATGGGATTGATCTGTTGGAATGTAGCAGTCTGTTCCATAACTCACTAAGTTGAGATAAGATAGAATTCTATTTTTAGAAATAGTTGCATATATGTAGGAAGTATGTTACAGGTTTTCAGGAGCTTGTTTAATGAACTAGAGAAGTTTTTTTTCATATAATAAAAAGACTAAGATTCATAGGGGAAAAAAAGAAGGGTTTGACCTTCAGTAGTGGGAGGAGATTTCGAGAGGTCCATAAGAGAATAAATGTCGAGAAAATGTTGGATCAGGCCATAGAAAGTCAGAATTTGAATTATTGTGCTTGTATAGTCATTGTTTTATTAATGAAAATGAAAATTCCTCATTTCTGGTATCAATTATATACATTGTGAATTCAATTACTTGTATGGGTTATGAATGAATGTCTTCCTATGTGAATGTAGTATGTACATAGTTCTATGTACCTGTGTGAAGCATGAACTAAAAATGAGGTTTTAACCTGTTATAACATGTTGAATTCATATCTTAAGAAATGAAAAAAAATAGATGAAGAACCTGTGTGAAATATATTCTGAAGGGTGAAGAGAAAGGAAAGAATCTCATAGTGAGTCGACTGTGTATAAGGGAAAACTATGAGTTTGTAGCGTGTCTATGTAATTTTTGGTGTGAGAGAAGAAGCTGTGAATGAGATTTTGAATCTTCAATGGAACACGAAATTGATAGTGACGCCAAGGGTAAAGTACATGTCAATAGAGATATGGTCAAGTTGAAGGTTTAATGTTTAATGGATAGATAAATGAAAAGCGCAGAAGAGCCATGCGAGGTAGAGATTACAGAAGAGTATTGGGGAATGCCGACCGAGGTGTAATCAATGGTGGAAGAAATGTTGCAGGATCTTCAAGCAAGGGGAAGGAGACCCCTTGTATCATGTCCCAACTCACCAAAACAAACATGTGATGTAAGGAAGGTTGATTATGGATGGAAATATTCTAGCACATGAGGTAATTCATTCCCTCAAATCTACCATGAAATCCTAAATGTTAATCAAATTGGATGGGTCTAAGACATTTGAGAAGTTAAGTGGTAGTACATTCGACATATTCTTTTAGTTAGTGGGTTTAATCAAACTTGGGTCAATAGATTATGTTAATCACTACCATTTCCATTGCCTTCTTTTCAATCTTGATTAATGGAACACCTTTAACATTCTCTCCTTCCAGGGATATTTGACAAAGAGATCCCTCTTCTCTTGTCACTAAAACACTATTATTTTAGACATTATTAAATTTTATAATTGATAAATGATAAATATATGATTAGGATACTTATACTAGCAATAATGCAAGGAAAAAGTATATCCTTATGATGCTTTACCTAAATATTTTAGGTCATTTGGATATAGGTTTGAAAAAAAACTTGTTGTCTTCTTGTTGACTTATAATTTTGAATGACCAATTTGATGCCTTATAATTCTGAATGACCAACGGAATATTTTAGCAGATATAGTTAACGGTTTATCATTACAAAAATTATACAAAAATCCAAAAATGAGTCATTTTCAACGATGATTTCCACTTTATAATATTAAACGACCAAGGGAATATTTCAATAAAATTAACTAATAATTTACCATTACGAAAAATCATACAAAATGTTAAAAAAAGTCATTTACAAGATGCTCTCCATCTTACACCATCGAATAGTAAAAAATTAATATTTCAATAAAATTAATTAACCATTTAATATTACAAAATTATGCAAAATGTTAAAAAATAGTCATTTAGAAAGTGCTTTCCACCACTTTATAACATCAATGACCAACATAATATTTCCTTGTTGTGTTTGTTAGAAATTCTAGTCACTCAGGGCTAGTGCATTTTTACCATCAGTTAATCAACCATGTAATGTCCTCGTTTTGGTGACATATGGATCATCCTATTAGCTATTTCGTCCTTGTGGTTTTAGGAGAAAAAACCTTTTAGTTGTTGGGATTAAATTTGAAAACTGGGAAATTAATTAGTTAGAAGTAAATATTTATCCTATTGTTTGAAATGCACTTAAGTTAAATTTAATTTTTATGAATATATTTTATCATTGATAAAATAAATGAGGATAATGGACCATGAGAGCGCATAAGAGGATACAGTTTGACCAAAGGAACCTTTCAAAATAAGAAATAAAGGAGAGAGCATCTTATATTGCAAAAGAAGAAAGAAAGGAGAAAGCACCTTGAAGCTGTAAAGCAGTAAAAAGAAGAAAACATAACAAAATAGGGAATGAAGGATAAAGGAAGAAAAAAAGGATAAAGCAGGACACAGAAAAAAAGGAGGAGAAAGCAGTATAAGGCAGGAAAGCAGGAAACACTGAAGAAGGAAAACAAAGCAAAAAAATGAAACCATCAAAGCAAAGCAACCTTATCCATACACACGGGGGCTTCACTTGTTGACTAATATCCAATCACGTTAGTTCATATTGTGGGTTTTAAAATTATTAAAAATTGAACCAATATATTGCAGGTATTGGGGGGGGTGAGGGGTTTAAGGTGGGGGTGGGTAGGGTGGTTTATAAGGATTGAGGTATAAAAAGGGCTGGGGAGGAGGTTTTAAGTATTGGGAGGGGGTTTCAACAAAAAGAGTTTGGGTCAATGTCTCTGGAAATTAAGGGTATTCTTTAATATCTCACGATCGCACGTGCTATGTGAGATGTTCACTAAGTGAAGTCCCCATGTCCATACATGAGGGTGCACTAGCCTATCTTAATTGCTTAACAATTCATATCCAATATATAAAATAAAGGGTGTGCACCACTAGTTCATGTTTCGGCAGTTTGATGCTTGAAATGAGAGTTATTTTCCTCTAGACTTGGGAGATGTGTCCCTAGTCCATGTTGGGATACGTGGCCCTGCCTATATTGTGAGGAATAGGACATCTAGTATTCATCATTTATTTGATTTTAGGTCCTATGGTCAGATTCAATGAAGTTCAATCCTGTTAGAGTGATTGAAAAATCCTTCCAGTCCATTTGTTCACATTTTCTAGTCTTTCCCTCATGAAGGATTCTTTCAGTCTTCTCTCTCACTCTTGAGATCTATTTCTGATGTAATTCATCTTATAAAGGATTCCATTGATGTCATATCAGACCTCTGATGTTCATTTTTTTGCTGCAATAAATAAAAGTATGGTTTCATGTCCTATTGTGCGCACCTATTCTAGATTGCTACATATTTTGAGCTAGTTTCATTGTTTAAGCAACTAATGAATCAAAACAACTCAAAATTCAATTATTCCACTTAATTATGTTCATTAACAATTTACTTAACAAATCCCATCACTGAAATTGAGAATTTGAAACCTCCTTGCACTGTTTGAGTCATCCTGAAGTTAAGCTAGTTGAGCAGTCCTAGAAGTCACTTTCACTAGTTTTCCTTTGAAACCTTATAAAAAATTCCTCAAACTTTCTAGTGCGAAATCCAAAAGTAAATTGAATTATATTGTATGTCTTTAATCTTATCCAAGTCCAAATTCCCTCACCATTGGTTGACAGGAAGTGTTAAGCAAAGGGTTTAGTTTACATATGTTGGGGTTCCCAGGAGCGTTGGAAGTAAACTTGAGACTTGATGATTTTTAAACCATAAAAGTTCCCATTACATTGTGCACATAATACTAATCCAAAAACGGTCCTTAATCTTGTCTTAATCTCTGAATAAACCCCCTAAACCTTGGTCAAATCCTAATTCAAGTCACCTATCTTGTTGTTTGTTAAGGTGTTTGAGTTACTGTGCCAAATATCATAGTTGGTACATTACAACTGGTATCATAGCACTTTCCTCTACTCCCATGGAAAGTAAAATATTGGTGAAAACATGTTGCATATAACATTTTCAAGGTTACAGAATGAGGCTTGTACCGATAGTAGTCAAAGAAGGATTTGAGCAGCTTGAAGAAAAAGAGGTGATCTATGTTGATAAATATTTGCAAATGAAACGAGATAAGGATGGCTGCTTTAGTAACCAAGTTTATAGTGATTATAGAGGGTATGAACAACCAATGTTTGATATTGTTAGTGGCACAATAGTCTTTGGAGGAAAACTACTAGAAGTTGATCCTTATGAGTACCTTTGAAGATACCAAGCATTAAGAAAATAGATCCATGAATTCTTGTCTTTTCGAGAGTTTTGTGAATATGAGATTAATCTCATATTTAGAAAAAATGGATCCTTTTGGAAACTCACATTATAATAGAATATAACATATTGTCAACAATGTGTGTAGAGAAGTGGAGCAATGATTACAACAAAATGAATTCTCATCATCAAAGTGATATACATCAAATATCTATAAAGAAAGTGAAAGTAGGATCATGGTGGATCCTACTAATGATGCATATCCTCATGTCACTCAAGATGTAGAAGTTTCAAGTTGCCTTGAAGAGGATAGAAAGGAAGCAGAAGCTTCTAAAGATAAAGGTGATGGCATGTATTTATATATGCTCCAATCAAATGAAGAAGTGAAGTCGAGCAAATCACAAGTTGCACATGTGTGTCTTACTGTGGACTCCAATTAGGAAGAACATGATTGCACCAATCTACTCCAAGAATAATATGTTGAGGAACCATGTGCAATTGAAGACCCAATAGCCCATCATCATGTTGTTGGTAGTTTGGGAGGAGAATTCAATTCAAGTTTCTTTGTTGGTGATTTCAAAATCATTGCAAAAGAGGATGATTTTGTCAATAGTGATAAGGCATATTTTGGATCAGATTCAAAAGAGGAATATAAATTAGATATACAGTCACCACTTGAGATTCATAATGAATTAGAAGACAAGCCTACATCACTGGGCAATCAACTAGAAATTTTGGTGGAAAAGCAAGCCACCATAGTTCCACCACATGAAATGAAATACTAATGTATGATGTAATTTCTAGTTTTACAAAATATTCTAATGATGACCTGTATGCTGAGAATGAGATATGTGTTGTGGATCAATGACAAAAGCAAGATGATCTTGGGTATCATCCACTGGAAGGAGAAAATTTGGTGGAGAATCTTCTTTGTGAGCCACATCATTTGAATGAATCACTTAAAGAGGATCGGGAGAAGATAATGGAAGCCATACAAAAATTTGTTGACACCAATCCCTTGGTGACAATATGTTGTTGGAAAGCTTCTAGAGTAGATTTGGAATGAGAAGCCTTTTTGGAAGAGTTCATGGAACTCAAAGAATAAGTGATCAAGATGAAGGAGAGTTACATGAACTTACTTTTAGATAGAAACCATCTCCTCATGGTGGCTGAAATGTACCATTGTGCACTGAAGAATGAAGAATAAGAGCCTAAAAGGATCCATAATGAATGGAAGGCTACATGTGATTCTCTTAAGAGCAGCCCATAAGCTCTTCATGACTCAAGGTTGTAGGTTGATCAACTTCGGAAGGAGTTGAATGTATCGCACATTCCATCCTGCATGGAATATGATCATGTGCACATGGAAGGATACACTTTGGATGTGATGGAGGAACCTCGTATGGAGGATAAACATGAGGAAAATTCTGATTTGCAAGTGTTTGTGAAGGGAGATGATATTTTCCAAACACTCATTTTCAAGAATGATGTAGAGGACTCAACTATGGGAGAGATAGTTGAGTACATGTCACTTGGATAATCTATAAGATGTTCCTATTTATCCAAGGATTTGATAGCTGAGTACATAATAGAGATGGAGATCCAAGGGTACACCAATATTTCTCACCTTGGTAGGAGATTCTTTGACACTTCATTCATTGGAAAATCTTGCGAGCGGGAAGAAAAATCCAAGATGGATGTTCTTTGGAAGAGTGCTGTCATGGAGGAAGTTGGTTGAGTGCTATATGTGCACCAATAATATTATGATCTACTCGAGAGGAAAAATGATTTTGGAGGAGGTAGCTTCATTCGCTCTGCTTGGACCGGGAAATAAGAGTTCTTATTCATCCATTGATTGGGTGGATAGAGGCATCATTAAAATGAAGACTTTGGGATGTAAATGTTCCTTTTGTTGTTGGACTGAAATTTTTGTTATAACTGGAATTTCCTTGACATGTGATCAGCAACAAAGATATATTTTGAAACCAATAAATACCTCCGGTACACATGCACATGAGAATTGGGTGTGCAATTTCATGGAAGGAGTTTTCAAAAGCATTGGAAGTGATGGGATTCAAACATGGTTATGGGACCTTGGAATCATTTTGAATGCCAAGTTGTTCTAGATGACTAAGATGTCTAGCAGGGATGATTTTAAGGAACCATGCATATTTAAAAGTATATAAATGTTGGCAAATCTTACCAATTCTTAAAACGACAACTATAAAATGTTTGGCGATATTTTTAAAAAAATATTTTAATTTCCAAGGATTTTATATTGTTTATATAATAATTTGGTGATTTTTAGGGTGAAACTTTTTCACCCCATCTAAATTGGGAAAAATAGGGCTTCAAAAAATGCAAAAAAATGAATCTTTTTTTGGGAAAAAACATGGAAAAATAGCCCATTGGGCTAAATTTCGCCCCTAAAATTATCCCTGTGTCTAGTGGAAGGATGCATAAACAATGAGATCCTAACATTCCATGGAGTCACAAAGAGTTCTTGATGCTATGTGATTTTGGGAGAGTGCAACATATTCAGTGGGATTCAAGAGGGAAAGCTATCCTTCATTCCCAGAAGTTCATCCATGAGGAGCAATGGTTTTATTTCCTACATGGAAAATCATATGGTGTATGGAATAACTACTCTCCTTCTTGGTGGGTTTGGAGTTTTCACGAGTCTTTTGGTGGAGAAACTAAGCCATGTAGATGAGGGATTAGGAGACACTTATTCAATATGATATTCAATTGGGACCCTAGGATCATATTTGGTCTTAACTATTTCAGCTAAAGTATTCATGTAGCAATTTGTGGGATATAGAAACCTCTGAATAAGAAAGAGATGCATAAGTTTAAGTATTTTCCCAAAATTGAACTCTACTTTGGACATCATCATTAGATTCTCTTAAAAGAATTTTTTTTGCAGAAAACTTCTCCTTGTTGTCATTATGGCCATTCTATATTTTCATGCATGAGCATTGGCTTGGCTAATGCACTAATGGTTTTACCATATTACATGGGAAGAGAATGTATCAAGAAATTTGGCAATCTTATGTTGATCCTCTTTGATTACATTTTGGTTCATGGTAGGATGTTGAAAGAAATTCACCCTTGTTTTGAGAGCTATGTCATGAATTTGGGTAGGTAAATAATTGCATATCAATTTGTTGAACATAAAGTTGGAAGGATAGAGATATTGCATTTTGGTCCTATGATTAGGCATGGTAGATGATGCACCATGTAGAGATTCATTTCAATTCATAACATATGTGTCTTCCCAAGGAAGGAAACATGTTTCCTGTGGGGATGAGGACTATGGGAGAGTTCTCAAAGGAATGAAGAAAGTAATGGGAACTTATTCAATGTTTTCCACACCTGGTTTCAATCCATTACTTGTGCTTAGAGATATATGGAAATTTCTCAATGACAAGGGATTGAATTGTGAAAATGGTTGCAGACCATGCCAACAATATGAAGTGGATCATATTTATCTTCTAGACTCTTTACCACTTTAGGAGCGAAAATGGGTAAAGCACAATTGTCCAAGTCTTGATTTGATGATTTTGACTAATCTTTTGGTGTATGATAGTTGTGTTTTGTGAAATTTCATTTAAGCATCCCTTATGAACAACCCATATCCTTTTGTTCATAGGAATGGAATTTTACTAATGCATGATTGTTTCCATGCCAAGTGTTTCAATAAGAGGTTGGCCATGCTGCATGTTTTGTTCATGTTTAATCCACACCTTGCAACACAATTAGCTATGGATTATTTCAAAAATCGCAAGCTCAATCGTGAATTAATGGTGAAGGATGACAAATGCAATATTTCCAAAGGATTCATCTATGAAGGAGATGAAGTTCAAATGGTATATGTAGTAGCTTGCGAAGTTTGTTGAAAAGTGTCCCAATGTTTCATTATTCATATTTTCCCTTGCTTGAGGATAAGCAAGTTTTGGGAGGGGAGGACTGTAATATCCCCATGTAAGTGACATATGGATCATCCTATTAGCTATTTAGTTCCTATGGTTTAGGAGGAAAATCCTTTAAGTTATTGGGATTAAGTTTTGAAAACCAAGCAACTATATAGTTAGAAGTAAATATCTCTCCCAATGTTTGAAATGCACTTAAGTTAAATTTTTTTTCATGAATATATTTTATTGTTGATAAAATAAATGAGGATAATGGATAATGAGATTGCATAAGAGGATGCGGTTTAACGAAAGGAACCTTGCAAAATAAGAAATACATGAGATAACATCTTATCTTGCAAAATAAGAAATAAAGGAGAAAGTACATTAATGTTGTAAAGCAGTAAAAAGAAGGAAACAAGATAAAATAGGGAAAACATGCTAAATGAAGAAAAACATGATAAAGAAAAAAGAAGGATAAAGCAAAAAGAAGGATAAAGCAGGCCAAAGAAGAAAACAAGGAGAAAGAAGGACACAACAGGAAAGCAGGAAAAGCTAAAGTATGAAATCAAAGAAAAAAAAGGAAACCATGAAACTAAAGAAACCTTATCCATCCATGAGGGTGCACTAGCCTATCTTAATTGCTCAACAAGTCATATCCAATCTAGAAAAGAATGGATATGCACCACTAGTCCATGTTTTGACATTTTTATGCTTGAATTGAGAGCTATTTACCTGCAGACTTGGGATATGTTCCCTTAGTCCAAGTTGGGAGATGTGCCCTTGATTTTATTGTGAGTACGAGGACATCCAATATTCATCATTGAATTTATTTCAGGTCCTATGATCAGATCCAGTGAAGTTTGATCATGTTACAGAGATTGAAGAAGCCTTCCAGTCCAATTCTTCATGTTTTATAGTATTTTCCCCATGGAGGATTCTTTCAGTATTCTCTCTCTCTTGAGATCTATTTCTGATGTAATTTATCTTCCAAAGGCTTCCATTAGTGTCATATCGAACCTATTATGTTAATTTTGTTTCTGCAATAAAGAAAAGTTTGGTTTCATGTCCTATTATGTGCACCCAATCTAGATTGCTACATAATTTGAGCTAATTTCAGTGTTTAAGTCATTAATGCATAAAAAACTCGACATTCAATTCTTCCTCTTGTTTCTATTCATTAACAAGTTACTTAACACATACCATCACTGAAATTGAGAATTCGAAACCTCCTTGCACTATTTGAGTCATCCTTAAGTTAAGCTAGTTAAGCAGTCCTATAAGTCACTTTCACTAGTTTTCCTTTGAAACATTCTCAAAACTTCCTCAAAATTGTTGGTACAAATCCCAAGAGTAAATTGACCGATATCATATGTATTTAAGCCTCTCCAAGTCCAAATTCCATCACCATTGGTTGATAGGAAGTGTTAAGCAAATGATTTAGTTTGAATATGCTCGAGTGCCTAGGAGCCTTGGAAGTAAAATTCATCGTATCTGATTTTGAAACCATAAAAGGTCCCAATACATTGTGCATAGAATCATAATCCAAAAATGGTACTTACTCTTGTCTTGATCTCTGAATAAACCCCCTAAAACTTTGCCAGATCCTAGTTTGAGTCACATATCCTACTGTTTGTTAAGGTGTTTGCGTTAGTGTGCCAAATATTATAGTTGGTACATTACCAGCATAGATCCATCTTAAACCTGGATCTAGAAAGCACCAAGAGGGATCCAATTTTTTTACGTGTAAGTTATTTTTATCTTAAACTTTTGAATGTTCATAAAAAATTACACCTCGAACATTTTGATCCCTTTAGTGTTTGGTAAATCCAGGTTTAACATGGATCTTTTTCTCTATATTCTTTTTTGTTTTAGCAGACAGGTTGGTGTAGTGTTAGGTTAAACACACGATATCATCAATGTTATTTGAATGACACTCCTTTATTCTAATCAATAAGTCATAATCAAATATATCAAAATTCTACTCTAAAGCCACACCAAAATATATCTAAATTTTATTATAAAAAATGTTTAATTATTATTATGGTGAATTATAAAGAAAGTTAGTTAATTTAAATTATTTTAGAATTATTTTAAAAGTAATTAAAAATGAAATAAAATAAAAAGGATAAAATCTTGGAAGAAGGTTGAATTCACAATATAATTTATTTTTATTTATTTATGTTGGTTAACATAATTTTTTTTTATGTCGGTTAGCATAACGTGAATAACGTGACAAGATCTCCCCCATACTGGGCTGAGAGCATCGAACCACAACCTAGGGGCATCTAATCCATCAAAATCACCCACACATCCCACCTAAGATGAACCGCATAAACACTTAACATGAATGGATTTTTGAATGTCTCCACTCAACTAACTTACCCATAAAAAGATTGAACGTGGGTCTCCCTACCAACAAAACCCACGTCTTAACCAAATAATATAGAAAGAGTTAACGATCTATTATTTCAATAAAATAAATATAAACTATCACTTTATTGCAAGAACAAATATGCAATTTATTGAAATATTGCAAAATACTCTTACAATCTATGTTTTCTTTATTATTAATAAATAGGCACATATGTTAAGTTATTGAATGTTGTTTTCTATAAAGTAGTATATTGGTTGGGGCTCTTTTAGTGAAAGACAATTTCATGATCCGTTTTTTATTAGTAGGGGTTTGGGATATCCTCAATAATTTCTTAATAGAATAGTTGTAATTCTAAACCAATGGTTTTGATTATTTAAGAAACGAAGTCTTGGTATTTTTGAGGATATCTCAAGGAAATCATCAAGGTAGTGGAAGGAAATCATCAAGGTAGTGGATTATTGATTGGATAAGGATTATCAAGGTTTAGGACTCAAAATAATAAGTCCATGGTGTTATTTAATGACAAATTTTCACTATTACCTTTTTAGATTATACACCATAAGGTATTGTATGTTGATATATTTTTTATAAAGATTGATTATACACCTTTGTAAATGTGGTTTTATTTCAATATAATGAAATTTTATTTCCTAAGAAAAAAACATAATAATTAGAAGTAATTAATGGAATCATTCCACTCGATTAGGAAGATAATGGGTTAGGGAATTATTGAAAGCAATATTATGAAAGCTATCAAATAAATGTACCCTACCCCATGTCTCAATAAAGTTAGAAGCTTCTGAGGGGGTCTCAATAAAGTTAGAAGCTTCTGTTGTTGTTGGTAAAATCAATGTATTTATTATTTATAAAATTTAACGTACGAATATTATGGCTTATGGCTTTTTAAACAAGATAATGGAATGTGATTCTTAAAATTTAACTTACGAATATTATGGCTTCGTAAACAAGATAATGGAATGTGATTCATAAAATTTAACTTACGAATATCATGGCCTGGTAAACAAGATAATGAAATGTGCCTGCGATGCAATATTTTTTTTATCAAAAGGGAGGGTCATGATTAACAATTATCTTAATATGGGGAAAGTTATGCAAAAAGAAAGAATATTGTAAGAAAAATGGCCAAAACAATTTTTTTTTAAATGTTTAAAAAATACCATTTAAATTAATCTAATCCATATAAGGTGAAAATATGCATATAGATGATAAAGCAACCTTTAGTACTCCTTAAACGATATGAGTGGTTTATGTTTATGTGATAGTGAAGTTCATTTAGTGGTAGTAATAACAAGAGTCATCATGTTGCAATGCTTTTGTGGGTTGTCTTTGGATTTGAATGTAAATGAAGTAGGGGAATTCTAGATATATTGTTGGAGATGTATATATGAATGGATTCTATAAAATGTCATGATAAATATAATTGTTGTTGCAATGCTATAATAACTATTATTCTAGCCAATATTGTAGAAAAAAGATTGGTGTAAAACAAATACTTGAATATCTCTCTACTGCTGCAGTAGGAGGACCAACAAATGGACAGGGTGAAAGACATACTTAGCCAGGGAAGTAAATGCCCATGTGATTGGTGGACTACATTAGTGGAGGTCGATGTGAATCATATATATAGTCAAGAGTGATGCAAATTCAAGCAAAAAGCATCAACAAATCACTTCTAACAATTGTCAAGAAAATCAACGCCATGCTCTTAGAACACTAGGAAGAACTCACCGATCTCCCACAACATCTGTGCAATGCACGGGAGGACGATGTGTGTTCGTGAAGGTGATGAATTCGATGAAAGAATGTCTAAATAAAATTGTGATTGAGGGGGGCTTCGAGTAGTTTCAGGATGAAAAGAAAATGCACTGCATTGCTCAGCTACGAGAGATGTTTGTGATTTACTATAATGATCTCCGCAACATTGGCTCCATCGGTGGAAATTTTTTGGTGAATGAGACATGAATGATGAAGAAGGCCAAGGGTGTCGAGATACCCAACTTCTTGTGACATCTGATGTTCTTGAATCTATTGCAGAGGTTGGTGGACCAGATCACAGGAATGGTATTATATATTATTCCATGTCACAAGTTATTTCATGTAGTTGTAATCTCAGTAGTTTTAGATATTCAGTTTCAATAGGTGTTTTGGGAAGTTATTAAATGAATGGGTATTAGATACCCTATTGGATACATGATCTTATTTTTTTAGATTTGATTACATATTAAGGTTGGATCTTGAAGGAGGGTATTATACACAATTTAGACATCCTGTAAAGGGGTAACACACATCCCCAATGGGGGTACAACAACATACAATGATAATATACATCATAATATCTTCCAAAGTTACAAATACATCAACACTTTATTCACTAGAATGACTTGGAGATATTGCTTGGAAAAATGATGGAATATTACATCAAAGGAATATATGAGGGGTTGGACCCCATATACTTCTCAAGCCCCTATATTCTCCACTAGCACTAACCATTATACTAGAACTTGTCTTTCAACATTTTCTACATGCTTTAGTCATTTATTTTTCCTCAATTTTGGTCTCCTAGATAAGGACTTAGAAGTATTTTCCATATTGATAAGATATTTCATAACTTATACTATATCTACACTACCTAATCCTCTTCAATTCCAAGACACAACTATTAGTATTTACCTAATGATGGGTGAGAATCATTACTGGATAGATCCATCGAATGTTGTGGTGGTCTACTGATATGGTTACCATGTTACAGGTTTATAGTTCACGATTCCTACTTTAATAATTAACCAGGGAACGTACAAACATAAGAGGTGTTAGGAATTGTTTGTGAAACTACTATGAGAATCCAATTAACCTATGAAATTCATAAACAAGTTTCAAGTAAAATGAGCTAATCTAGAAAAATAATTAAACTCTTATATATGAAAGAATGGAAATTTATTTTGTAAAATCATCTAATGTTTGTTGCAATATACTTGTTTGCTTAGTTTGCTACAAATATCAATGTTGTCACATTTTGCTGCAAATGTTAATGTTTCCTTCTTTGTTTTATTATTTGAGCAGACATTCCAATTTTGGTTCAAAATATGTGTCTAATTACGTTCTTCATTTTATATACAGATTTTAATTTGTCTACTTGGAGTAGATGATCATATGTATATCGATGATGCTATGCAATGTCTAGATGATACCGACTTGCTTGAAATGATTGTAGACAAGTTGAGTTCACCTGTAAGTATGTTGGATGAGTGTAGCTAGTCTTGGATTCTTAGGTCCTTCCTCCATAAGGAAACAAGTGTATATGTGCTAGGAACTATATCAATAGAGTCTTCAATGTGTATATATATGGATTATAGTGATGTGCTTAATAGTCCCATTAATTGCTTTTTGGCTTCCAGTAGACAATAATTAAATCATTCATTCTTTCTTTCCAGTCATTCAAATCTCATATTCTCTGTTATGTTTGTGATTTAGTTTATTGTTAATATATTTTTTGAGTTAAGAGAGTCAAGTATGTTCACTAATTTAGTTTGTTGGATATATTACAAAGCATAATTCCCTGAAGTACATACTAATGCTGCATAAACTCTTTGTACGATAACACTTTTAGCTCCTTCTGCCCCGACTTCAATGATTTCAAGCCCAAGGTTTGAAGTGAAACACATGATTTTGTATGTAAAAATTGTCATTTTTTAAGTCTATAACTGTGTTGACCCAATTCTAGACATAATAACTTAATAATCATTATTTTGTATGCTTGAATGATGCAAAATTTGTTTGAATATCATCATTATCAAGAAATAACAACTTCTTAAACGGTTATATCTCAATGGTAGAGCACATGCCTAATTATAGGAATGAGGTTAGTGGTTCGATTCCTCTGTGCCCTATCATAAATTTGTGACTACAAAAATGACTAAATTCGCATATATACAAATATTAGTAGCTAATTTCCCATATCTTAGTTGTATTTAGCTTAGTCATTAATATGTTATCATATAGTAGTTTATTTAGTTGTATATTTGGTTATTATTTGTGCAATCAGTGACTAAATCAATGACTCAATCAATGACTAAATCCGTGACTAAATCCATGACTAAATCCGTGACTAAATAAATGACTAAATCATTGACAATCAATGACTAAATCAATGTCTAATAAGTCAAGCTATTAATGACTAAGTGAAATACGACTAAGTTAGTCAAGCTATAAGATAGTGGAAATTATCTATTGTCAGTTGCCGACTCAAAAATAGTCGTTTATAGCATGAGTTTAATCAATTTTTTAGTCATTAATTTCTCATTTTGTACTAGTGTACTAGTAGCTACATCCAATGAATCTTCTTGTTGATTCATTTCCCTTGGAACATCAATGATATTGAAAGAATGAAATAAATTTTCTATTAAATCCCACACTTGATTTTTATAGGCTCTAATTCTGGGATGTTTAGTTTGATATATATTTTTAATGTCCCGCACAACTAATTAAAAATCCCCAAAATCAAGGAGTTGTGTTATCCCCATATTTTTGGCAACCTATATCTAATATCAATGCCTCATATTCAGATACACTGTAGTCTTAGAATTCAACTTGAATGATAAGACAATTTCTTTACTGATGGGGGAAAACATACCCACTCCTATCCCTACTTCTCCTTTGGAGGAGGCTCCATCAAACTACATTTTCCATACTTGTCTCGGGAAAGATGAAAAATATTAAGCTTATATCTCTATGGACAAGTAATATTCATACTCATCATTCATTGCTAGATTGCAACATCCCATGTATTCCTCTAATGCATACAAAGGATAGTTCTTTGGGTTGTTCTTATCACATACCACATATGCAAATTTAACCTCCATATAAAGCTTCTTGCTTTCTCCAACAAAAAATGAGACATATGCATACTTCATGTCCATCTACATTATGCCGCCTAGTTTTTTTATCACATGTTCTAGACAACAACATCCCATACTTATCAAGCATATATGCCACTACTACATCCATCATGATACTTTTTGTTGGTAATTGAGCTAGTGTGACAACTAGGTCCTTTTTCCTACCCAAGCATTTCACTTTTCTCAAGTTAAAATTGTAAATCTCATGGCATGCCTTAGTAATATTTGGATATAGTAATCCTTAATAACCTTTTGCATCAGATTATGAGAAGATCATGAGTCTATCATAAAATTATGGAGTAATTTACCATGCACACTCAGAGTTACATAAAATGGAGTTGTATTTTCATCTATTTCTTCTACCAGTGGGACCAATTTGGCAGTAGGATTATCATCTAAGAGGTGGAATGTGTTAGGTTGTATGTTTGAAGCTATTCCATTTATTACTTTCTCAATTTTCCTTTGGTATGCAGGGTTTTTTGCTAATTTAAAGAGTGGTATAGGAAATTGATTGTCTATTGAACATCATTGGAAAATGATTGTCATCTATTGTTATGATCTTTACTACTCCATTATCGTAGATGGTATCTATTTGGTTTGGTCCTAACCACCTGGTTGTCAACTTGCCTTTGAATTTATGGAATCTTGAATCTTAATAATTCTCGATATCCTTGTTTGAATTTCTTTGTTCTTATGTTCTGATCATGCCATAATTTCCTTTGTTGTTGCACTATCCCAATGTGTGATGAATCATGTTGTCTATATTCATGTAGTGCATTTAATTGGAGGATTCCTTCTTTTTTAATTGCAGGTAGTTTTGTATTTAGTTCAATTATTGTTCTGAGTGTCTTGATTTCAATTTCAATGGGTAACGTAACTTTCTTGCCATATACTAATGTATAGGGAGTAAATCCAGTTGTTGTCTTCCAGGTTGTGTTATGGGCCCAAGATGGTTCGTTCAATCTACCTTCCCAAGCTATCTTATGTAGTTGAACTGTCTTGGTTAATTTTTTCTCTAATTCCATGTTTGTGACTTCCACCTTCCCATTTGCTTGTGGGTGGTAGGAGGAATATTGTTTGTGTTTCCTCCTTAACAAATATTAAATCATATTGGGTTTAAAATGTGTGCCAGTTATTAGATACAATTTCTATGGGGACCCCAAATCTGGTAAATATCTTCTCTATGAATAATTTTTCTATACTACTTTCATCAGCTTTGGCAAGTGCTTTAACTTATTCCCACTTGGTGATATAATTTGTACATACAAGGATATATTTATTTTGATTGGAAGGTGGCTTGATTGGTCCTACAAAGTTGAATCTCCACTATCAAATGGTTCTAATGATACTTGAGGATGAAGGGGCATTTCATCCTTTTGCTCAGCTTTATCCATTCTCTGGAAGTCATCACAATGTGATACATACTCTTGAGCATCCTTATGAAATGTAGGCCAATAGTATCCTCTTTGAAGTATATTATAAGCTATTATTTTTTTATGAAAAATGGCCTCCACATGGTACGTTATGAGTAGCATGAAGGATATATTGAACTTCATCCTCTCTTACACATCTTCTCAAGATTTAGTTTGGCCCTATTTTAAAAATGAAGCCTTTAATCCAACTATAGTTTTCACTTTGTATGATTATTTTGCATCTTTGTTTGTAGTCATAGTGTTGTGGAAATTTTCTATAGCCTAAGTAGTTGGGAATGTTAACAAACCATGAGATTTCCACTGATATTGCAAACAGGCTCTCCTATGGAAAAACATCTTCTACCGATTCTTTATCTTGAATATGGGTTAGTCTTGATAGAAAATTTGCCACTACATTGTGTTTTCCTGGTTTATCTGGATTGTTAATTCAAATTCTTGTAAAAGAAGGAACCATCTTATAACCCTAGAACTAGTGTCAGGTTTGTTCATGAGGTAACCTATTAATGAGTGGTCAGTGTGCACAAATATTAGATATCATGTTATGTAGTGCCAAAATGTTTTGATAGTGTGGCAAAAAACTAGGAATTTTTTCTTGGTGACTATGTAGTTGATATATTCTCTTGCTAGGTTCTTACTGCTATAATATATGACATAGGTATTTTTATCCTATTCTTGTCCTTAGATTGCTATAGAAGCATCAGAGTGGATGTGGAATGGTAAATTCTAGTTTGGGCCTTGGAGAATAGGGGAAATAACAGTTTTTTTCCTTTAGCTATTCAAATGCTTCCATTCAATAATCATTCCATTTAAAATATGCATATTTGGTAAATAGTGAAAACATAGGGGATGGTATTATGTTGAATCCTTCTATAAATATCATGTATATCATGTTTGGGATAAGAAGCTATGCACATCCTTCTGCTTTACTGGTGGGGGAAAAGTTTTAATCATAACTACCTTTTCTTGATCAACTTCAATTGCACTTTCAGATATGTGATGCCCCAACACTATGCCTTCATCCATCAACATATTACATTTTCATTACTTAGACAAAGACTCTTCTCTATACATTTCTTCAAAACAACTTCCAGTTTGTTCAATGTTTGTTGTAAGTCTTTTTCATAGGGTGTGAAATCATCCATAAATACCTCCATTTGGTCATTGATGAAATCTACAAATATACTAAGGATAAGCCTATGAAGGGTTGCAGGGTAATTGTAGATCCCAAATAGCAGTACTTTGTATGCAAATGTTCCCCATGGACATGTGAATGTGGTATTATCTTGATCATATTGGTGGATTTGAATATGATTGCATCCACTGAAACCATCAAAGAATGAAAATAATTTGTTGTCAGTGAGAGTGTCCAAATACTTGGTCAATGAATGGTAAGGGAAAGTGGTATTTTTTTGGTTTCCTTATTGAGTTCTATGTAGTCTAGACATATTCTATGTTGACACAAACCCATTAACAGGGGTTCATTCTCTTTCAACACCCAAAACATCGCAATCTCCTTGAGCACCGGCCTAGGCAGGTTTTACCCCATCTGGAAACACTTGCAGATCAGATGAAGTCTCACTCGAAATTTTCAAGGGAGAACTGTCAGAACCAAGTTTACACAGTATGAAGGAGGACAATGTTATTCAGATTATGCATTAATAGAATCATGTCATCATTCAATGGATCATATTAACATACTAGAATCGCAGCATAAAATCGATTCATAAATAGATCTAACAGTATATCATCATTCATAACAAAGAAGCATCGCATCATTCAAATACACACATTACATTTCCATTTAAATCAAAGAAAATGGGAAAATAGAAAGATGCAAAAAGACACAATGGTTTCTCCCATTCTCCGTCATATCATATTAGTCTTCACAACAAAATAGTTCTTAAGTTCTCCTACAGGATAGTTCAGAAGATCTAGAAAAATCCCAAGAAATTTCTGAACTAAGCCAACTCAGAAGTATCCAAAGAAGACTTAACACAGTGCAATTCTAAATCTATTTATAGCCTTGTTCCTTTACATTGGTGGTCCACTTTAAGTCAAATCCCTACTTCTAACAAAATATAGAAAATGATGACAACAATCCACATAATGCGGTCCAAATCTATAAAACATGACCAAAATACATAAAATATAGTTAATCCATATTGCACAACATATTTGAATTTGCGTAGCATCCACAATGGTGCATAGCTAACTTTCCTCAAAACTACCTGCCAACAACCCCCCAACACAATCTTGTGGCTCTCCCTTAAGCCACGTTAGCTGGAAATGGTGTATCCGCTGATATTCACCTTGAAGTATTCATACTGTTGGGTGATTCCTTGACCCATTCTTTGATCCCCTCACTAATATCGCTACTTTATGTCACTTATTGCTCCGATGAGTGCTAAGCGATATTTCCAGTGACATCCCTTCTGCTATCCTAAAATTCATGGAGTACTGAAACTACCTTCACTGAGAGTTGTGCATCAATATCTTGGAATTCATTCAACTATGTTGTATGCCTTTGTTGACGGTCCCTGGCCTTTGCAACCTGCGACTGCAAGTCCTTAAGTTCTTCCACCTTTGTGATCTGCATGACTGGGGGCATCGCTTTCAGATATGCCCTTAGTGTATCCAACTTCCCCTCGGCCTCCTGCAACTGTGTGGTCAGTTGCTCCAACTGCGTGACTTGGAATACAATGCCCCAAAATTGTGTAGTCGTGTTAGTGACTTGCTTTGCTTCTTGCTCCATTTCCTCCAACTATGTTGTGAAGTCCTCAATGGTTCTTTTTCTTTCCACATCTTGTTTCGGTGGTGTGCTTAGATCCACTATTGCATGTAGATCCTTGTTTTTGCACTTCAAGTATGCAATTATGGTTCCAAGCCATTGTGCTTTTGCCTCTGCGTCCATGTCCTCCGTGATATTAGGTATCTGTTGAAAGAAATAGAAAATTCTTGCTCTAAATGCACCTTGTTATCCCATAGTTGTGATTTTTCCACTGTCAGTCAATCTTCCTCCTTCTTGATCTCCTCAATCTCCTTTCTCACATTGGCCTCTTTCTCCTGCGACCTCAAAAAGTGGTTTCCAATTATTTTTTCCCTGTCTGCCAACTCCTGATTGGAAACCCTTTGCAACTACACCAATGTATGTGTCGACAACACATTGATGTCTACTAAAAGATCCTGCAATTGTTGAAGTGAGGCATTGAGGTCCTCACTGTTGGTATCGATCACATGCGGTATAATTTGCACATTCCTAATTTGCATCCCAATGCTGATTGAGCCAACCTTTTGCACATTGGTTTCCTCTGGTTATACTATGTTCAAAACTGCATCAAATAATGAATCAGGTGAGTCTTTACCTCACCAAATATGTCATTTTTTTGCTTGTTCATTTGTTCTCCCATCACATCATTCGCTGTTGTAATTTCCGCGATAATATGGCTCAATTAATCCTTAGTCATTGGTGCTGCATTGTTGGTTGCGCCCCGATATTATATATTCTTTGTGCAGGATTCCTTAAATAGATTCTCTACTTATAAATCAATTGGCATCCATGATGACACTTCATCGGAGTGATGGTCACTCGGTGGGTTGGGTAGAGGATCCATCAATGCATCATCTGGTGGACCTGTCGACACTTCCTCGACGCTAACATGTTCGCACCACTCCACTAGCCAATAAGCAATAATAGCTTCCAACTCTGTATAAAAAATATTATACATTGTGGGAAACCACTATTTATCTAGGTATTGCCATGCCTGCACATGAATGACATGTGACCCTATAGCAAACCGAGCAACGTGATGGAATTTCGTCATAGCCTCCTCTAATAGCCACAGAACCTTTGTAGCTACCGCATGCAGTGCCTACCAATATATCAAGAACTGAATTGCACGGTCCTTAAGTCACTCTGCTTCCTTCACATACAAGAGGTTTTGGTATCACTCTCCCTTACAAACCTTCACATCGTCCACATCCATCCCCTGATAATCCTTCAGCTCCATCCAAGCCACGAGTGCAATCAAAATAAGCAGCCAGCCAGCTAGCGCATCAGCCATCAACTGGTTCATTAAGAACATCGACCAGTTCATCTGCACCCCTTTTGCACATTGCTCTGTGCATGCGATGACCCCTAAATTACATTGGTTGGGTCTATTCTTTCTGACTATCTTGCTAGCCAGAATTCTTGTTGCATTGCAAAAAACTTGATCATTTATGGTGTCAACGCGATACACCTTCCCGTCATGCTGAAAGTTATATCTTTTCTTCAGCTTTGCTGCCATCTTCTTGTCGTTGTCTTTCCCCTTAAAATACTGTGATGGGTTGGGCCTCACCTTGGGAAGCCCTGTGATTTCTAAAATGAGTGCCACAGTGACTACGACCAGCCGTTCTAACCATAGAATCCGTTCATGGAAGCACACCAAGAATTGCTTCATGCTTGAATTTGCTTCTATCAATCACCCAAAGTGTGGCATGTTGATAAGGCCCAACAACCTTGATATCTCCAAACCACGTGCCCAGTCATGTGGAACATGTGCTACTGGGTCGCCTCCTTCCTGTGTCATAGGTACATATGGGTATGCAGTAATATCCATTGACACAAGCATATCACGATCCTCATATTTCATCCTCATAATGAAGGGCATGATGTTAATGGTACATACCATGCCCTACGGTATCACCGACATCCTTACTGGGTACTTTTGATTCTTTGTAATATTCCTTGTCTTCGCATTCCGTCAAGAGGAAGCATAATCAAGGATATCCATAGTGGACACCCCTTTCCAAGCTGTGGATTCCTCAGCCCCTGAATTTGATGGAATCATCTTTGCAGGTGCCTCCTCCTACGCCCATGTGAATTTTTTTTTTTTGCTTCTTCTACACCAAGGATTTGGGCTGCTACGCCCCCTCTTATTCTTCGTAACTAATGATGAACTCACTGCCATGCTTGCAACCTCTTCTTCGATGGGCACCTCGATAATTGGTGAATCTCTCCTGCTTGAAATATCTACTTTAATCGGCTCACTTGACATTTTGCACAAGTTCCCCCAAGTTCTCAATGGGAACCTCAACCTTACACTGCTCTACAACTCAAAACAACAAAACTCACCACAACAACTCTGCAATTATGTCAACAACTCAAGATTTCACAATGGTGAGTTCTGACCATGTTCGGCCTCTTCTTATAGCATTGAGTTGATCCCATGATCATTATGACCAAATCATTACAACCCATTTTAACCATTACGACCAAATCATGTATTAATCACCCAAATCCATTGTCGATCCTGGCAATCCAACCGTCAAATCCTCCATTAAGACGCGTCTCATCCAAGTGCGCTACTGGTTAATTGTTTCAACTACTGAATTTATTGCTGATTTGACCCTGTGGCTATCGCGACATGACTCCCTAACCACGATACTGACTCTTCTACTTGCACATCCACTTCCTCTTGGTGTGCCATCCTCCTAACTAACATCCTATGCAAAAACAAAGATTTATTTTTTCATCGTGCAGTGCCTCAAGCATCATGTAGCTCCTGGCCTGTCTTGTAGGGCTTCAACGTACTACCATTCACCAGATTTGGTAACATCACTCCATCTAACTGTTGCAGTTGTAATTCACATTCTGTGCATGTGCAACTTACCTGGATGTTTAGCAAACTTGTTGTTATACATCAGCACCAGGTCTCCTAACTTAAAATGTGTGTTCTTGATATGTTGATCATGCCAATATTTTTTTCGATCCTTCTCAATGTGCTGGTGAAAACCTATGAAAATGTGGTTTTCCTCTAACTGCAGAAACTAAGCTAGGAGTTCTTCCAACACTGCTTCATGATCCATGCCCATCGTTGGTGCTATGTGCAAACTCGAAACAATGTACTCCATCGGCATGACTGCCTCTTTCCCATACACCAACTTGAATGGTGTTTTTCTTGTCAATATTTTGCAGGTGGTGTGATATGCCCACAAGACTGCTGGAATATTCAAATCCCAGTCTTCATGGTTCGCATTGCATACCTTTTTAAGCATGTGCTCCAATACCTTGTTGAACGCCTCAATTGTCCCATTTGCTTGTGGATGATACATGGTACTCTTCTTATGTTGGATCTAAATCTCCTTTGTCAATGCGATGATCATGTGATTGATGAAGTGACTCCCTTGATCGCTCATTAGTATCTTTGGACACCCAAACCGAGTAACAATGTTGTCAAACAGTAACCTCGCTACTATCGCAGTAGTATAATCAACAATGGGTGCAGCCTCCACCCATCTTGTTAAATAGTCTATTGTTGTAATGATGTACTGCACACCAATTTTTTTTCCAAGCGGGTTGATTGGTCCCACAAAGTCCACTTCCCATTTATCAAATGGCTGCAATGTCAACTGAGGTACCAGTGGCATCACATCCCTCCTCAACGGTTTTCTAGTCCTTTGATAAATGTCGCAAGTCCATGCATATTCTATTGCATCACCATTGAGAGTGGGCCACCAAATCCCTACATGGAGCACCTTTCTTGAAGTAGCACAATATCCATAGTGTCCACCTACAACTCCCACATGTGCCTCTGCCAATAGCTTCCCTTGTTCATGCGATAGGACACATCGCTGTAGGATCTCATTTGGTCCTAGTTTATAAATTTCTCTAGCAATTAGCTGGAAGTATCCAGCTCAGAAAACCAACTGCTTCTCATTTTTAGTAAGCCCTTCTGGTGTTGTTCCTGTCGCAAAAAACTGAACTATTTTCTCATAGTAATCATCAAGCATATTGACTCTGAATAGTTGCACATATGGAAACCCCTCTTCAATGTTTGTCAGTTCTTCACCTCTCTCAATTCGTGATAACTGATATGGGCCAACATTCAAGCAACCCAGATTCACAATGATCTCAAAATAAAATTCCTGGAAGATAAGCAACCAATGACATATATTCCCCCCCAATACATGCATATTCACCAGGTATTTCAAAGCAGAATGATCTATAAACATCTTGAAGTGACCTCCCAATAGGTAGTGTCAAAATTTTTGCAGTGCATATACCATCACAAAACCTTCCCTTTCTGTTGTAGTATAATTCATCTTCACGGATGACAGCTTCTGACTCGTGAAAGTGATCAGGTGATCAATATCACCCTCACCTGTCTGAGCTCATAACACTCTCAGTGCAGTGGAAGATCCATCAACATGAACATGGAACTCCTTCTTCCAATCAGGGAAATTCAATATCGGTGTGGAATCCATCTTGGCCTTCAATGTGTCAAAAATTCCTTGACATTCCAGACTCCATGCAAATACCACGTCCTTTTTCAACAACCTCTCCACAAGGGTTGTGATTGTGGCATAACCTCTGATGAACTTGCAGTAGTATCCTATGTATCCTAGTTTCGATCTAAGTTGCTTCATATTTGTTGGTGGTGGCAAGCACAAAATCAACGCAATCTTGGCTGGGCCAACTAACAGTGCTTTCTTGCAAACAATGTGTCCCAGCAACATCGCAAACGGTGTGCAAAAAATGCCACTTCTTTTAGTTCAGTCTGATCTGGTGCTGGAGACATCACTCCAACATCAGTCACAAATTTTCTAGATATCCTTGATTAATCCATAAACTATCCAATCATCCATGTGGACTACCAGAAACTTCTAAATAAAATTCTTGAATGCAATGACAACAATTCTGGAGAAGACCGCAGGTGCATTCTTCAATCCAAATGGCATCACTGTGTACTGAAAACATCCCCATTTAGTAACAAAGGTTGTCTTATGATGATCCTATTTCACGATCTTAATTTTGTGATAGCCATAAAATCCATCCGTGAATGAATATATTTCTTGACTGCCCACTCCTTCTAGGACCTCATTAGTAAATGGTGTTGGAAATGGATCATGTAGACACACATCATTCAGTTTTCTGAGGTCAACACAAATCCGAACCTCACCTGTTTTCTTGTCTTGAACTACCATGTGACTAATCTATTCCGATTCTTCAACTGGTTCTATTATCCCAGCGTCCAACATTTTGTCAAGCTCCTCTTTGACCCTCTCCTTGTATTGCGTATTCAAGCGATATGACCACTGTTTCACAGGAATGGCATCTTGTTTCAATGGGATATTCATCTCTTCGAAATCTCCCAATATCCCCTTTATCTCAGAAAAATTTGTAGGAAACAAATCTTGGAATTCATGCAACATGTCAGTTATCTTTTCCATTATTTCCTCGTCCCAGTAGTCCCCAACATTCGCGAACTTCGGTTTCTCCTCTATTGCAATGTTGAACTTCCAAAATTTTAATGGTTGATTCATTTGATTTGTCAATATTTAAAGTGTTGTGACATCTCGACTTCCTTATGTCTCTAGAATATTGATGTTTCATGGATCGTCACCACCATCTGGTCCTTTTGTCACATTATAGCATTCCATCATCGACTGCATTGTGTGTGTTACATGTGGATCCACTGGGTATGCCACTAGTACTACCTTCAGAACAATGTTGTGGATATGTTTTCATGCACTATGAATGGTTCGGTATGCATCCATAAAAATGAATGTATGAACGAAATAGGTTAATATCTCTTCCCAAGTTGTGATTTCTCTGTGCAATTTAGCTAACACATACCACTGTCGTGGCATCTCATCTAACATGTGTACAAATGCATGAACCCACTCATCCTTTGGTCGTGAGATCCACATGTCCTGATAGGCGATCATATGACCACCAGGATCATTCCTCCCATCATATGTCTCAGCTTGATATCTTTCTACTTCGCCAAATAGAACTATCATCAGGGTGTGACACTGCAAACACCTAGTGATCGAATTCTTATGGGTCACCCACCAACATGATGGGGTAGCCTTCAATGCTTCATACAACGCCAGCAACCATTGTTCTTTTGAAACCTTATCCTCAAATTCAATGAGAAACTTAGACAACTTAGGAAATCCTTCATATATTGGAAACTCAATGGTTTTTGTTGAGACTCAGCACAATGAATGAGTAATCAGGACACACTTCCGAATCAATACCTCATGCATATAATTATACCAATTCTCTAAAGAATCATTAGAGTCCGAAGATGCAGAACTAGAGCTGTGCCAATCGAGTTCACCGTCGACAGTTGGATGGATGTAGTCCTCTGAGATGTTATATGTGTGATCCCATCCTCCAACATCCTATTCCTTAACTAGTTTAACATATCTTTGTCCTTTAATTGGGTCCATCGGAGCGATGAATCTGATGTCCCGATTTTCAAAATTCATGACACGGTTCTTAAAATTGATCACCTCTAAAATTTCATTGGCCCATCCAATATCTAGTAGTGCAGGATACGAGCCTCTACCATCAATTACTTCAATAACATAAAAATAGGCATAAGTCTTCATCCCAAGATGTGGGACTCTCCCAATTGGTGTTACTCTGGCCTAGTTAGCCAACCACATCGGTGCCAAGGACCAAACCAAGCATGGGATCCCCATATTTTACGAGGTCTACTTTGTTAGAATGTTGATGTTTGAGCCTAGATCCAACATGATTGAATCTACCTCATAATCTCCAATTTGAATATTCATTCTCATTTCTTTCCCGGTATTTCTCTTTTGCAAGGAGTTCACTACGGACTCCTTTCGTCCCTTCTTCAACCGATGCAATAGATTCACAATATTAGCAAGAGCATTGGGGTCCTTCTCAAATGATAAACAAATTTCAAAGAATTTATTCAAGGTACCATGTTGTCACGATGGTCCTGCTACCAAATTCAAATCAAAATAATTTGGCATCTCGTAAACAGGAAACTTACCCAGATATGTTCGTATCACATCACGTGCTTCAAATAATGTGCCTCTCTCTGCATCGACATCAATTTGCACCTTCTTATTCCTAGCCAGCTGAATTTGTGGAAACAGGATGTCATCCCCCATCATTGCACCTACGTGAGTAATGCCAACAACATCTGTTTCCTGTGTTCTTGGTTCTGCTAAGATCTTCGCAACTGTTGGTCCTTGATTTTGGTTCGGTGGTGGATTCACTGGTTGGTTCACATTATGGTTATGATTATGGATCTAGTTCTAGTTTTGCAATTGGTTCTAGTTTTAGTTCTACAACTAATGAATGTTTCCTTCCAGCCACTTTTCCATCACTTGCTAGAAGTTCTCAATAGTGTGGTCAACAACGATACAATAGGTACACTATGCTTGCAATTGCGGGTAATCTCTCTGATTGTTTTCCAGTACTCCGCAATTATAACATTATATAGGTCCATGAACTCATCCTCCTCCTTGGAATCCTCCTTGCTGCTAATACTAGGGTTGATTAAATTTTTGCTACGACTGCTGTAGTTGCGCATACTGCGGCTGCTACGTGGCCATCTACATCTGGTTATACTGTGGAGTTGGTGGTGCAAACTATGGTTGTGGCACAAACTACAGTTGTGGATGCGTCTATTGTACAAACTGTGGCTGTACAAACTATGGATGTGGTGGTGGATGTACCACCTATGACTACTATTGCATTTGCTGCATCGTTTGATGGTCTACTCCCTTCACATAGTACATGTCCATTGTTCTCTCTTGGAGTCAATCATATGTGCGACAATCCTTATCTTCATGCCCAACAGACTGACAAAATGTGCAGTACTAATTTGTTGGCTTCGTGACCATATTCTACAAAAAATATTCATGTCGATTCCCATAAACCTGGAAGATACGGAACCATGGCATGCCGCCATAACTTAATGGGTTTCGTGCTCCTGACAGTAAGTTGTTTCAAAAATCCAAGAACTGATCCTTATGATGTCCTTCTATGCAGCATCAAGTACACCAAACTTACTTGTGATGCTCTTTTCCCTTTTTGATATCTTGCAACTAGAGTGTCAGATTTGCTAGCTGTGTTTGAATCTAGTTCTTACTGACTGCATTCTCACCAACAGGTAAAGATTCCAACTTCATCGCAATCTCCAAATCCTTGCTATGTGTCACAAGATTTTGCTGCATCAAAGGAATTCTGATATGTGGTACTAGTGCTACAATGAACCATTCTTTATGTTGAAAATCACTCATGTTGAAGCTGACTCTCGCCATCAGTGTCTTGAAGCATTGATCAAAATCCCAAACAGTTTCATTTGGATATTGCATAATCTCCTTCAACTCAGTGATGTATTGCGCCTCAGATTTTGTTTTTTTGAATTCCTCAACCAATCCCTTTCATATTTTTGCCAGAGTATTTGCTGGAGTACCTAGGGGAACTTGTACAAATTTCATATACCAATCCAATGCGCGAAATTGCAAGGTCGTCGCCACTTGACATTTCTTAACATCATCGTTTTGATCTTTCTTTATAGTCCACACTGCTTCACATAGAAACCAGTATTGCTCAGGATCGTCAGTCCTATTTCAATGAAATATAGGTAACTTCACATTGTCACCACCATCCTAGGCCTTCTTTCTAAGGTTGTTGATCCGCTACTATTAGAGTGTTGTTGACATGCCAAACAAGGTAGTGTCGAGCTAGTATTTCTTCATGAGTGCAGTGGAGTGGATAGAGGTTTGGGTATATTGTTACTCTGGGTTAGTCCTACCTCGGGATTGGGCATCGCCTCGTTGTCTCCTTCATTGTTGTAGGGTCGCTTCATCCCATGCAGTCTTCTCTCATTGTCTCACGTTTCAGTCACAATAGGACTCTCTCCTATCCTCTGCTCCTCCTCTTGTAATACCACTACCTTCCTTGACTTCCCTCATAGTCTTGTCGTAAATTCCATCCATCTACCCCAGATCATTCCATCCAATACTCATCTCCACGATACCTACAGCCTCCCCACACCAGGGATCTACTTGAAAAATTTCATCTTCAATATGCCCCTTATGCAGATGAGCATCTTAATAGATAATTGCAAAGACAAAAGAAACCTACCTCTTCATCCACTGAATAAATCCCTTTCCACATCACTGTAATATTTAATTGTTTCCACCACGGACTCAATGATGTATCCCTCCAAGATGATTTCAAGCCAAACTTCAACAACCCTCGATTCTTTTTTGTCTACCTCCTGCAACTACTGGATCAGTTTGAGGGTCCAGCTAGTTGGTTCTCCTCCTTGAAAATTTGTCTTTTGATAGGTCAAGCACGCCATCCACTCATACATGATGATTGGGAACTCATAAAATAAATATTCATGTGGATCAAAATACAGATGCCTCTCCAACCACTTCTATGTTGTCAATCCAGGGTTCTGATTCTCTTCTGCAGCAAATTCTCGTGCCTTCTAGCCAAACCAGTATTGAATTTTTGGTCGTGTCGGATGCCACAACACGTCCTCCTTACCCTTCGTACTATGGTCCCAACAATGAATACATTTGTTGACACAAACCCATCGACATGGGTTCTCTCTCCGTAGAAACCCAAAACACCATGATCTCCTTGAGCATTGGACCAAACAGGTTTTACTCCATCCGGCAACACCTGCAGAGAAGATGAAGTCTCATCCCAGATGTTCAATGGAGAATTGAATCAGAGCCAAGTTTCTACAGTATGAAGGAGGACAACTCATCTAATTGTCAACTAAGTGGAGCATTACTTAAAATATCTAGTTATTGTAGAAATTCAGGCCTGCAGTAGATTAATTTCACCCACAACAATTAACAATTGATCATGCAAAATTATCAACAATGGAGACTGAATATGGAGCTGTAACACAAAATTATATTAACTGAGTGTACAATAGCCAACCCTGTAATAACATAGGCTACTGAATATATAGAATACATGAGCAAATCGAATGCATGAGGAAGCATCCAAATCTAGCATAAAGCAGGCTTAACCAAAATAGGCAAATCCCCCATAGGTGTAAAAAGCTGATCCCAAATCTATCAAGGACCCCACGAATTAGCAAGGGCGCATGGGCAAGCTAAAGAGTGGTCAAATGGCAGCTCATAGATGCAAAATCATGGAGGAATGAGTGGAGGAGGAAGAGGCAACAAAGCTGATTCACCTCACCTAGTCTTGCTTTCCTAAGTGCCTTAAAACACTGAAAAAGCAGGGAATAAAGCAGAAAAAGTAGATGGGCGCCTAGGAGGCCAGGAATAAAGCAGATTTGATTCCTAAAGCTCTCAAGGGCGCTACATGAGTCAAAGATGGCAAGTTTGACCTCTATGGATAGGCAATTAGCAACTTGCACATGGTGGGACTCATGGACTAGGCAAATAAGACAAAATAAATGAAATAATGTCTAAGTGGGTAAATACTATGGGTTGATTATTCTAACAGTTATTTAGATTACGCATTAACAGAATCATGTTGTCTTTCAATGGATCATATTAACTTACTTGAATCACAGCATAAACATCGATGCATACAAAAATATAATAGTATATCATCATTCATAACAGAGAAGCATCGCATCATTCATAGAAACACATTGCATCCACATTTAGATTATAGAAAATGAGAAAAAAGAAATATGCAAAAAGACATAATATTTCTGTATAATCTCTGTCATGTCATATTAGTCTTCGTAGCAAAACAATTCTTCAGTTCTCTTACAAGACAGTCCAAAAATCCATAAAAATCCCAAGAACTTTTTGAACTAAGCCATCCCAGAAGTAGCCGAATATGACTTAACACTTGCAATTATAAATCTGTTTATAGGCTTGCGCCTTTACATTGGTGGTCCAATTTAAGTCAACTCCCTAACTACTTCTAACAAAATCTACAAAATGATTACCACAATCCACATAATGCGGTCCAAATCTACAAAATATGACCAAAATACATAAAATATAGTTAATCCATCTTGCGCGCCATATTCCATCTTTCCAAACATATTTAACTTTGCGCAATGTCCGCGATGTTGCGCAGCTAACTTTCCTCAAACTTTCCTCAGTATTATACATTCCCCCCTTTCTTGGGATCTACCACCAGGGGTGATACCCACTCATTATCACATAGGATAAATGAAGCGCGCATCAAGTGATTTCTATAACTCTTGTTTGACTATATATTTTAATGTTGGATTTATCCTTCTTTGTGGTTTCCTGATTGGGACAACATCTTCCTTAACATAAATATGATGTTTGTATATATCAAGATGCATTCCTTTCAAATCCAAGTATGTCCATGCAAAATTTGTGATATGATTTGTAAGTACCTTAATTAAGAGTTGTTCTTGGCCTGACATCATATTTGCATCAATGTTCACTATCTTTCCTGAAAGGATTTCCACTACCTTTATTGTCGCGGGCTCTTGTTCCATAGAGAATATTGACTGCCACATTGTTTCAAGATCCTTAGATGATGTCCCAAACATTTCTTCTTGTCCACCTGCTACAAAAATTTCTTCAAGTACATCATTGTCAAGATAATTTTTTTGAAGGGAATGAGCTAATTAAGTATCTTCATCCCGATCTTAAAGTATTAGGGAATTTTTTATGCTAAGAACTTGTTACTTTTGACCTCTTTGACTATGAAGTCTACAGTAGATTCCAAAGATTCAATGTTGATGATGATATGTTCAAGTATACCCTCTTGTCAGACATTGGTTGTATCTGTTAGCTGTAGCATAGTAGTTGTTGGCCTTATGAAGTATTGTAGGTTTAGGTATAACATAGTATCTTTTGTCATTACGTTGATTGTGACTCGAAAGTCAATGAGGCTACTTGGGATAGGATTCAAGTTGATGCATACATTGAATACATGGATTCTTGGGTCTAGATACTTAGGGTTGATATCCCTCCCCAACATAAGGTTTGCAAGTTTCCCTATAATGTTAATGGTAGGAAGATCCTTTTTATTCCTTCCTCGTCTCTTTATTCAAGTTTCTCTTATGAATTATCTACATATGAGAACATATTTGATAGCTTGAAGCAGGGAATTCGTATGTTCAAGTGTCTCAATTAATTAAGAATAACATTTTTTGTTTCTACTTGACCTTTTCCTTTTACTTTGTCAAGAAATGGTGGATTCAGATTAGTAGGTTCTTATGACTTTTCTTCATTTTGCTCTTCTTTAGGAAGGTATACAATTACATGTTGTTGGTATTGAAGGTTTTATTGTTCACTTTTCACAGGTGGAAATGGGTATGGTACTACTTTTCTTAATCTCAAGTTTACCTCATTCAAATTGAGTGTTTCCACAACATAAGTTGGGAATTGCATTAGTTCATTGTTGGAAACTTGTTGGTTTGGTCGATTGTTATTTGGGTTTGGAATGGGATGAGATGGAAATGGAGGTGGAATTCATGGATATTAATTTTGTGATGGTTGATTCATTATGAAAATATGTTGTGGCTGAGGTCTCCAATTCAAGGAAGATGGATTTCCAAACTTTATTTGTGGTTGCTGGAAAGATGGAGGGTATTATTGGTATGTTTAAGTAAAGTATAGTTGATGGCATTGTAAGGTTTGCCATTACACCAAAACCTGCAGATGTTGGTGAAAATTTGAAACCCAGCACAAGTCCCTATCACTAGGAGTGGTGGTTAGTCCACTTGTTTTATATTCCCAGAGGTGCGATGGTTATACCATGTGGAGGTACCTGATACTCCAACACCCTGCCTCGGGCGTAGCTTGGGAGAATTGAACCTGATACCTCTGCTCTGATACCATGTACGTGTGAGTAGCCCTTGGCTACCAATATTTCCTTATATTTCAAAGGTGAACCATCAGTAGTAAACTTAGTCTTGAAAACCCACTTACATTGAAGTAGATTCCTCCCTGGGGGAAGATCAACCAGTTCCCAAGTGTTGTTCTTCTGGAGCAGCTGAATTCTTCTTTCATGGATGTTTTCCATATTGGATCATGTGCTGCATCTTCATATGTTTGTGGATCTGATTCAACCATCAGATAGCGCTTCTCATCAAATAGAGGATATTTCACTCAAAGTGCACTCTCAAATTGAGATTTAGTCCTCCTAGTGTCATTAGGATTTCCAGCTAGTTCCCCAGCTGCATGAATGGTCTTTGACGCCCATTTTGGTATTGTAGGACTGTTAGGATCTGCAATAAAATCATAATTATCAGACATATCAGAATCAGCAAACTCATTAGTCTCTTCACTTACAATCAATGGATCCGGTGATGAAGAAGACTCTCCAACTTCAATTGCTACTAAAGGCTCTTCTTGGAACTGAACACTTCTTTCAATGAAATATTTGTTAGTGCTCAAGTTGATCAGCTTGTACCCTTTTGAATCTTCATAATACCCAACAAATAGGCACTCTTGGCTTTGGGGCTGCAAAGCCTTCCTCTTTTCTGTTGGAATTCTAGCCCAAGCCTTTGAGCCAAAAATCCTGAAATGGGTCACATTTGGCTTGTGACCACTCCAAGCTTCGAAAGGAGTCATACAATCAAGCTACTTATGAGGCACCCTATTATGGATGTAGGGTGCACAGTTTATAGCCTCAGCCCAAAAATTTGGTGGCAAAGTCTTAGCCTCCATCATACAGGTTGCCATCTCCTTCAGTGACTTGTTCTTTCTCTCAGCAACACCATTTTGATGTGGTGTGTAAGGGATCAAATGCTACATCTGAATACCTACATATTTACAATATTGAATGAAATCAGACTTGACATACTCACCACCATTGTTAGATCCAAGGATCTTGAGTTTCCTCCTAGACTGGTTTTCAACCAAGGCTTTAAAGACTTTGAAGAGGTCAAAAAATTTAGACTTATGCTTTAGGAAGTGAACCCAACAATACCTAGAAAATTCATCTATGAAGGTGAGTGAATATTTGGCTTGAATCATGGACATATGCAGAAATGGACCAGAAATGTCACTATGGATCAACTCAAGAGGTGCAAATGTTCTCTCATGACTAGCTCTCTCATACTTGTGCTCTGGGTGTTTTCCTAGGATACAACCTTGACAGACTCCCTTAGAAAACTTGATCTTTGGTAACCCTATGACCATATCATTTTCACTCAAATCAGAAAGATACTTGTAGTTAAGATGGCCAAATATTTCATGCCAAAGCTTGCTTTCCTCATTAGCATGAATCAGAAGAGCAGAGGGGTTTAAGTAGGGTAGAAAATGGGAAAACATGTATACCTTCGAAGTGTGATCAACAACACCTTTTTCTATGACTTTACCATTATAAATCTCAGTGATTTCAACATCATCATGGGAGAAGATGACCTTCTTTGGAGACCTAGTGTGAGTCATCTGATACACTGACAAGAGATTAGAGGCAAGACCTGGAACATACAACACATTATTGAACTTACCATGGTCAAGATCAATCCTTCCCTTCCCCAAATTTTCAGTGAGAGAGTCATCTCCCAAAACTATTGGTGGACCTTTAGACATGTCAAGAGAGGAGAATGCCTCTTTTGTCAAAACCATATGTCTAGAAGCTCTAGAGTCTATGATGAAGCTAGGTGAGTTTGATGTGCCGGAAACCAAGGCATGTACTCTCTCTCTGTCCTCTAAATTTGATCCTCCTTCCCTCTTCTTTGAGCAATCAGGAAGGGGGATATTATTCTTTTCTAGGAGTTTGGCCAACATATCAATTTGCTTCTTCATACAAGAGCTCTTAGGATGATAGCCCTTACTATAGTATGCACACTTGCTCATTTATCCTTTGTTATTCTTCTTCTTGGAGTTCTTCTTGGAACCTTAGGGATCCTCTTGAGACTTAGACTTGTCTCTCTTTTGCTCAGGTGGCTTTTTATCTTTTTTCTTCATTTTTGAATCCACCCTTGAATCTCTAGCAACCAAAGATTGGTCTTTGGAAGGTTTTATGGTGCCCATCATCACCAACTTATGTTGTTCTTGTGTGAGGGATTCCATGAACTCTGCAAGCTTAGGAATCTTCCAGGCTCGAGATGTCAACTTGGTGGCATGGAAGGTTGAAACAAACACTGAATAGTCAGGGCCAAGCTTAGAGAGTATGGCCAAAACTAGTTGTTCTTCCTTCTTTTCTATCCCACATTGTTTCAACTGCAAAACAAGGGCCTTAAACTTGGAAAAGTAGAGTTGCAATGATTCAAAGCTACTGGGACTCAAGGAGATCAGCTCATTCTCGATTTGATGTACTCTCATCTCATCTGTCTTTCCAAAAATATCTACAAGCTTATCCCACACTTCATTAGGTGATTTCAATCCATCAAGATGGAAGAGGAGGTCTCTTGAAATGCTTAGACACAAAATACCATAGGCCTCATCCCTCATGTTGTGCCATTTGATTTTCTCTGCAACTGCATTGGGCTCTGCCTCAGTTGCCATAGTCACCTTGTAGAGACCTTTTTCTCTCAACAATATATCCATCTCAGCTTTCCACTCAAAGAAATTTAATTGAGTCAAGATGATCTTTTGATATTGGTCCATATCTCAGAAAATGTGCCCTTCAATCAGTAGAATATGCTCCCACTCAAGATGTTGAACCTACAATAGCAATATGGAAGGAGAGAAATCGATCTACAAAGGCTTTGATACCATGTAAGGTTTTTTGTTACACTAAAACCTACAGATGTTAGTGAACATTTGAAACCCAACACAAGGCCCTATCACTAGGAGTGGCGGTTATTCCACTTGTTTTATATTCCCAAAGATGTGACGGTTATACCATGTGGAGGTACCCGATACTCCAATAGGCATGGGTTTTGGTTTTGATACCATTGAGTCATTATTGTATGCATAGTACATGAAGGTGTTATTAATGGATTCCAATCAAGGTATTGGTAAGTATTTTCCTGATTGAATTATGCCTTATTATTAGCTTGGAATGACCTAGAGAAATTATTTCGATGTTGGTTGACAGAACAGAGTTGTTCTATAGGGTTTTTTAATCCTGAATCTTGCATAGTTTCTTTGCAATAAGGAAGTAAAGGAATTTTTTATGTAGAATTTTTTCTTGTTCATAATCCACATGCTTAGATAACTTTCAATGAACATTTCCCTTTCTCATGTTTGTTCCTACACTTCAGACAAAACACAACCAGTGCCTGGTTGCTTTCATCTTATTTTCTTTTGAGTTGTAGTGCAAAAATGTTATACCTAAATCATACTTTTTTAGGTTTTCCACTGGGAACAATTATCCTCCTTCTAATGAAGTTATGCCCTGAGTCTCACTCTAGCCTTCCCTTTCCTAGATTTGGAATATTTTTTTGAATATTTGTAAAATATATTCATAGGATTTATGGAAGATGTATTTATATCCTAAGAGGTTTAGGATTTCCATGTATCCGTCTATGATTCCTCCAAGTAGTACCAAATTTCAACAAATCTTCATCTAATGTGCAATTAATTGCTCTTTTGTAGATGATTTGAAATCATTGTGCATAATCCTCCAACGATTATTTATCTTCCGATTGCATCCTAAAAATAGCGTATCTTCTATCTTTGGCATTGTAGTAATCCATATATTTATCTAAGAAGGTATATTTCATTTGATCCCATGCAAAAATGTTATTTCTGTCTAATATCATGTACCATCTAAGTGCTTATAGGTCTTTTAGATTTGAAGGGAAGAGTCTCAGTTTTTGGGCATCTACAATGTAACCAAATGATCTATAGATCTCTTCGAACTCAAAAATAAAGGTATATGTGTCTTCTAAGGTCAAGCCATGAAAGTTTGGAATATTAACAAGATTGATTTTTTTCATTTGAGCGTCCCCTTGGGGCACACTAACAAGAAAAGTAAAGAGCTCCATGGTGTCTGAGTTGGAAAAGAAACTATTTCGGTTAATATTATAATTGTAATTAGCTTTGTCAGAGCTCGAAAATAGTTCAAAATCAAAGCTTCTTGATCTAGTTCCACTCATAGGATGGTTAGGTAGAAAATACCAAAATGCGCCCCTGTTTCATCAAGGAATTCATGGTAAACAACATTTTAGGTTGTGAATATTTGTTTTTGCTATTTTTTCTCTCTTCTTTTTTTAGATTTTATGAAAATATTTATTTTCAGCTCTTAGAGTTTTTAGCACCTCCCCAACAACGACGCCAAAAAGTCGTGGTATACTAATATGGATACCTTTTTATTGGTTTATAGCTTAGGATTGCTAATTTAATTATCAAAAAGGGAACACACAAAATTAAGAGGTGCTAGGAACTATTTGTGCAACTACCGAGAGAATCCAATTAAACTATGAAATCTAGAAACAAGTTCCAAGTAAAATGAGCTAATCTAGAAAAATAATTAAACTTCTGATCTATGAAAGCATGGAAATATATTTTTATAAAAGAATCTACTTGAAGAAATAAAGGATTTTATTCAGATAATTAACTTAAACTAAGAAAGTTGGAAATTATTGATAAAGCATGTAAGGTTATTCTAAAATCTTTAATCTAAATTAATGGAAATTACTGAAATGTTATAATCTAGGAACTCATGAAAGGAACTATTCTAAAGAAGAACTAATCTAGATTGTTCCTATAGAACTAATCATGAACGAAACTAATCTAAGGAATATAAAATGACTGACTGAACTACTCCATTGCATAAAAATGTAAATATGTTAAATTGTTCCTATAGAATACATCTACATGACTACATACAATGTTCTATGCATCTACATATGAAACTAGGAAATTCTAAAATTCTATCTATGACTGTAAATCAATTGATGATGAAATTTAAATTGACTACAATCACCTACTTAATTAAAACCAACAATTATTGTTTAAAATAAAAAAGAATGACCACAAAATTCATGATTAACCCAATGAGGGGGCTTGCCTCAAAGTCTACAATAGGAGATGAAATGAAACTATAAACTCACAGGTTGTATGAAACACAATTTTTTCATTAATTGCTGCAACAATTCATTGTTACAAGAATACAAATGAACTGCTATTGAAACATCCCAAAATAAGTCTTCTTACAAAAAGTATACGAAAATTACCATTCCTCGCATGAGGTGTGAGTCTCTACTTATTACAAGTTTTCAAAATACATTATCCTAGAATATCTTTCATAGTGGTCTCAATATTTAATTGCTAGATGGTCTCCACTAGATGTAAAGAAGGAGAGACTTGTAGTCTCATAAATGGATCTTTGAGCTTCCTTCCCCTTCCATGTATACACCTAAAATCAAGCTCACTTATGGTTAGCTCCAAAGAGATTACAATCAATTGGTTTGTCCCACTAACCTGCATTTAACCACACAAGATACTAAACCACTTGTTATCTCATTAAAAAACACATTAAGAAGGGAAAGATCACCACATTCCAATATTACTTAGAAATCAACTACAATCATATCCTAACCTACAAAAAAGAGGTGGTCTTATGCTCATTTGCTACTGCATAACATTAGAAAATGGATTTGATGGATGTGATTAATACTATAGTGTGTCCCTATAAGTAGTTAATATAGGTATAGGTATTCTAGTAGAAGAGGCTTGACTCCAAAGTTGAAATAATTTTCAATAAAAGTTTGAAGCAGTATATTCTTTTATTTCATTACAATTTATTCCCTTTTTATTTCAACAATTTCCTTCTAGGGATTTTAGGAAAACATTCTTCTTTTGATTCATGTTCCTCGTATTGGCATCATTGTTTATCCTTTTTCCTAGTATCCATCTCACTAGAAGTGGAAATTTAGTTTACTTTCAATAAGAATGTTTCGATTACATTTGTCATTGGTAGCAATAATGGACTTAGAGTTATAGAATTCAGATCAATTTCTTCTAATATGTATTGATATGTGAGAAGATCATATCTAGGGTGAGATGGGGATGCAAGCTTAAATTGGGTATGAGGTAGAACTTCAAGATATTTATCGAGGTATTATTGAGGGATGGTTGCAAATTTCTTAGCGAACAACGCTATACATCTATATTTTCTGAATGTCAAGAGTTTAAATGAACTAGTTGCTTTAGATTCCTTTTTAGTTTGCTTCCAATTAGATTATTTTTCTATAGGGGTTGAGTGGTTACCTAATTCCAATCCTTTACAAAGTGTTATAAACATATATAGCATTACTTCATCTCCTAAATATTGTAAGAATTATTTTTCTATGTTTTCATATTGAAAACATAGGAAACAATGTGATAAATTTGGCCTTTGATTGGGATTAGGTGAAATAAGATTAAAAAGATCAACTACTAGAGATAAAGGTTGTACAATTTTTTCCTCATATTTTTTTTTTCACAATTCATTATATTTATAATAAATGACATTGTTCACAGACATATAGATTCCTTGGATTATATTATCAAATTGTGGAGCAGTATGTTGTGGCACTAAAAGGGCTTCAGTTTTGAAAATAAGTTACATCCCAAAAATGCTCCAATATAGATGATATATGAAAATATATACATTGTCATCTGATACAGATTCTCATGTTGATACATGTTCTGAATACAAATTCTGAATAAGATGCTAATATAGATTCTTAT
>LPNX010292082.1:175650-223886 GCA_001517045.1 Pseudotsuga menziesii
GCCAAGAATTGTCCTGGATCCATATCCATTAAATTGTCATTGTTTTGTTCCCATTGAAAACAAACTGTTTTTTCCACTTGTAGCCCTTGCTTAGATAATTGATCTCCCTGTACATTCCTTTCCCTATATATATGCTAGGAACTAATGTTCTAGATTAAGCCCTCTATTTAGATCAATTATTAATAGATGGCCATTAAGTAGATGCTATTTATATTCATTTTTAACCTCATCTAGTCCACTACTAAACTCAATTCCCCAAATATCTTTTGAAAGAGCAAGCAACATACTCAGTTTAGAGCTTTCATATTTGCACAATTATTTGTACTTTGACCCAATCCTTCTGCAAATTTAAACCAATGCATATCTAACAAGTAAATTGTAACCACTACTCCTCCCCTAGCTAGAAATCCCTATGAGGATCCATCAAAGTGTAATGTCCCAAATTTTTCATTGGGTCACAATGGCCAAATCACATTTTCCATATTCATGAAAGTTTTCAAATTGATTCTAAAGGTCAAATAATTGCCAAGGAGGAAAATGACTAGTTTCCTAGGTTGGGGGTGGAAGATTTGATATTTGGAATAAGAGGGACAATAAATGATGTTTTAACATTATACTAGTATAGATAATTAATAAAGGAGACAAATAAATAAATACAATGGAAAATCAAAGTGGCAATTGATCATGAAGACACATGGAGGATGTGGGACCCACACAAGTTAGAATTCCTATGTTAAATGGTATCCTCCTCTTGCAAATTCGAATATATGGGAAGCCTAATGTTTTTATATGGATTATAAGGTTAATATAATTGTCCATATACTTCATAGGTAGAATTTGGGATGCAGTGTAACTTACATGGGAGTTTCATGGACACTTGGCTAGATTCCCCTTACTGCATTTATGACATCTATGACACCAATGATGGAGATTCTATGACAGTTATGACACAAGTCAGATATGAAGGATGAAATATGACATATATGACATGTTAGGCATGAATATAGAATATTATAGGGCACTCAAGGGATTTGGATAAGGCTAAGAGACTCCTACTCGAATTTGGGGGAAGATGGAAGGTGAAGAGAGAGGCCACATGGCATAGCATGAGTAGACACACCAATTCGACTTGGATTTTGTTTATGGATGGATGTGGAACCTTAGAATACCAATAATTTTATAAAATTCAGAGATAATCCAATATAAATGTCCTTTTATCATTTGTGAAAATTGTTATTGTGAAGAGAGAGAGCTAGTGGATGACTAGTTCATGCCCTAGCCAATTTTGAGGGTGAAAGATTCCCATCCTAGTTGGTGTTTGGAGAGGACACTCAGGTATTTCAAGGAAATTAAATGGATTCTTAAGTTACAGGTTCAAGATACAGCATATCATGGACATATAAAGTCCAGCTTGTTCTTCCTTTCATCTCAAATTTTCTCACCATATTTCAGCTCGGTGGAGTGAGGCGCACTTTGGGAGATATTTATCTCTTGGAGGGGGATCCTCTTGCTCCAGTATTTTGTATTCTGATGTAAATTATATTATCTCTCTTTTAAGAAATTTCTCAGGTAAAAATTCCAAGAAATATCATGTATTATTGATCAATAATAAATAAACAGTGCCATTTCCCCACCTCCTTGTTGTAAACTCTTATAATATTGATAGATTTGAATGGATGTGTAAAATATTGATAGATTTGAATGGATGTGTAAAATATTAATAATTTATGAATGAATATACTGTCATGAAATAATATTATGGTTTTAATATTCATTAAATGAAAATTTGTGGCCATTGGGTCGAATTTTATAGCAATTGGAGCAAACTACATCTCATTTCCCCAAGGGTCCAAAACTAGTTTTTTTTATATCTGATTGAAATAAGTGATAAAAGCCACGGGATTTCAATTGGTTATGAATATGAGTATATTATAATGTATTATACACATACCATTATTCAATTTGATAATTCAAGTGAGTTTCTGTACATTTGGGAAGCCATTTCAGCAATTACTCGGGAGGGATTTAAGCCCCAAAATTGCTAGTTAAAGCGTCTATCTTATTCAGAATTTGATATATAATTTAGGAAGTAATTGGAAGGAAATAATACACCCATTAACATTATAATTAAATTATTATATCACTAATACACCTTCTGGTACAATTCGAGAGAATTTGGAGCTATTTGGAGTCATCTACCATTAGGGGTTGGAACCTCAAAATTACTAGTAAATTCATGGAGTTCCCTTGGATACCTATTCGACCCAAAAAAGATATATTATGCTTAAAATATAAATTAATTAATTTATTATAAAATATACAATTTTCATACCCACCATTAGTGAAGGTTGTATAGTTTTGTGAAGAGATTTGTTCCAGGACCCATGGGGGATTTCCGCCTCCCAAATTGCCTAGTCTTGTCCCAAAAATTATTCCCTTTAAAATTGAAGAACATGGTTGGGTATATCAGTTAAATATATGTATTATATATGTTCTAATATGTCCCATCACCGCTCAGTACCTTCCTCACCAATTTTGAAAGAAATTGGAGGACTTTTGGATCAATTGAATCCATATAACTAGAGTTGTAAGAAGATGAATTTGAGTACATTGTGAAATAATTGAAGAATTGGCCATTTTGATAAAATTTCCAAAAATGGGACATTACAGTGATATTAGAGCATGGTATTGGCACCTATTGAATTTATGGATGGTATAGATTAACTGAAGAAAGTCATTAAGCCATGTGGTGATGATATGTCCATGCATGTTAAGCAAGCATTTAAATCGATACATAAGACTATTCATTTTTAAGACCTTAATGATTGGTTGAAGGAATTTATAAAAAATAATTCAAATAAGAACTCATTAAGGAATACTCATCAATGCACAAGTAGGGAGGAGACCAAGGAGCTACAAATTTCTGTGGGTGGTGAAGAAGAAAAAGTAGTACATGAAGAGGATTGAAATTCACTCCCAAGTGACTCTGAAAAATATGAAGAGACATCACATAAGTATGAAGAAGTTTCTATTGAAAATAATGAAGATCATTTTGAGACACATTCTACCTTGTACTATGAAGGAGTACCTACTAATGGATTCTCACAACTCTATGTTGGTGACATAGAGATCAGATTTGAAAATATTGTTGCAATCCAAATTTCTCATTAGAATAACGATGAAGACCTTGTAGCAGAAAATGAAGAACCACGCTCAAATTCCCCATCAACACTTGAGATTCAAGGAGTCGATCAAATCCAGAATGAAGAATAGGAGGAGGTTCACTCCCATGAACCATCCTTCATTGAAGGATCCTTGAAGATGAGTGAAAGGGATATCCAAGAATCCCTTATCATACTCCATGACACTAAAGAATTGGTATCAAATTCTTTTTGGAGAGCTACTTCCTTGGAGGAGCCATCATTCCTTGAAGACATGGAGAAGATTCAAAGAGCAATGTGCAACATCAAAGATTTTCAAAGGGTAGATTATTTGGAAGATTCTCATGAGATTGAGGATAATGAGAAATGTGGAAATTTGAATGTGCTTGATGTGTTTGAATTTGAACTTGAAGAGATTCAAACACTTGATGATGTGGAAGAGGAACTTGAATGGTCTCTTGATGAAGGTTATACAAATTTTAAAGAAGAGCATGATTCCTCTACATTGGAACCAATCTATGACAAAGATTTCACACTTTTGAAGGAGCTGCATGATACTACCCATATGGATCCTTACCATGATGAGACTTCTGCACTTTTTGATCATTTGGGTGAGTTAGTTCATTCTCCTACATCTTACAATTCCATATTTTGCAGAATTCATCCTAATGAACTATGGGTGAAAGGTTTCATTTTGATGGTGGCACATGAAGAGTATGTACATTCTATTTCTCCTTTTGACGATGGAATTATTAGAGCACCATCTTGTTTACATTTGCAGCAGAATCCTTATTTACATTATGACTATACACATCTCCATGGGTACACCTATTATGCTCACTTGAGTCACTTGGAGACTAATGATTTTCCTTTCCCCTTTCCTAGTCTATTTGAAGTTGGAGGAACGTCATCCCACACTTGGGTGAATATTTATATGATTAAGGAACATTGTTATTTGCATAAACATCCTCTGATATTACATGATGACATACATATTCATGAGTGTATTGATGAGACTTATTTGAGCCACTTAAAGTCTCCATGTTTTCCTTGCTCCTTATTTTGTTCAAATTTTGGTGGAGGTTTTCCATTCACTTATTGGATGAAAGAACACATGGATGATTATATTGATGCACATTACATATCATTTGGAGCACATTCTTATTCACATTTTCAGCATAATTCCTTGTTAATTTCTGATTATGCACATCTACATGGATGTGCCTATGATATGCATTTGAGTCACTTGAAGACTCATGGTTTTTCTTGCTCAACACTTGGTTCATTTGATGTTGGAGGAACTTCATCCAACACTAGGGTGAATAGATTTATGATGGGAGAACATTTTTGTTACCAGCCGCATACATTGTTATATATTTATGATTCACTCATTCATGGATGTATGGGTGAGAATTCTTTGAGTCATTTGAAGTCTCCTTGTTTTTATTACTCATTATTTGGTTCAGATTTGAGTGCAGATTCTTCATCCACTTCTTGGATGAAAGAATACATGGCTGAATATTCTGACGCATATCAAAACATTTTGGAAAAGCATTATAGGACATGGGATCCTCACCTATGTCATTGGAGAATATATTATTGGTCACTTGAATCATGTATGCACTTGGCAAATGGTAGTCTACTCAATGGGAGGTATAAGCACTTTCATGATTTTTTGGTGAGGCACCTCCTTGATGTACATTTTTATTATGTTGTTATATACTTTGATGATATATATTATGTAATCATGATGTTTGTAAGAATGAATACAATAAAATGGGATCCGGGAATTCTCTTTACTAATGGTATTGGTTGGAGATCACTCTTAATTGTTGGAGTGCAATGCAAGCAATGGGACCCTGGGATAGTTTTTAGTCCCATTGATTTCAAATTATATGGGAAACAAGAATTATGGTAGATGGATTCCCCAATTAATAAGGTTATTTTTATCAGAGTAGTGTATCACCAAGCATGGTTGTTCCTCTCTAAAATCTTCATGGAATCTCAAAGACTCAAAGTGGGCAGCTCAGTGGCAACTTCAAAGAATCATACAGAAAGCAGGTTCTTAAACAGCCATGTTTGAAATTGCTTGAGGACAAGCAATATTGAAAAGGGAGGATTTGTAATGTCCCAAATTTTTCATTGGATCACAATTCCCAAATCACATTTTGCAGATTCATGAAATTTATCAAATTGATGCTAAAGGTCAAATAATTGCCAAGGAGGAAAATCACTAGTTTCCTAGGTTGGGGGTGGAAGCTTTGATATTTCGAATAAGAGGGACAATAAATGATGTTTGAAAATTATAATAGCATAGATAATTAATAAATTAGATAAATAAATAAATACAAGGGAAAATCAAAGTGGCAATTGATCATGAAGACACATGGAGGATGTGGGACCCACACAAGCTAGAATTCCTATGTTAAATGGTATCCTCCTCTTGTGAATTCGAATCTATGGGAAGCATAATATTTTTGGATGGATTATAAGGTTAATATACTTTTCCATATACTTCATAGGTCTAATTTGGGATGAATTGTAACTTATGTAGGAGTTTCATGGACACTTGGCTAGATTCCCCTTACATTTATGACATCTATGACACCAATGATGGAGATTCTATGATAGTTATGACACAAGTTAGATATGAAGGATAAAATATGACATATATGAAATTTAAGTCCTGAATATATAATCTTATAGGGAGCTCAAGGGAGTTGGAGAAGGCTAAGAGGCTCCTACTCAAATTTGGGGGAAGATGGAAGTTGAAGAGAGATGCCACATGGCATAACATGAGCAGCCACACCAATTCGACTTGGATTTGGTTTATGGATGGATGTGGAAACTTATAATACCAATAATATTTATAAAATTCAGATATCATACAAGATAAAGAGCCTTTAATTATTTTTGAAAATTGTTATTATGAAGAGAGAGAGAGCTAGTTGATGACTAGTTCATGCCTTAGCCAATTTCGAGGGTGAAAGATTCCTATCCTAGTTGGTGTTTGGAGAGGCCACTCAGGTATTTCAAGGATATTAAATGGAGTCATAATTTATAGGTGAAATATACAGAAGCTAATGGACATATCAATTTCATCTTTTTCTTCCTTTCATCTCAAGTTTTCTCACCATATTTCAGCTTGGTGGAGTGAGGCGCACTTGGTGAGATATTTCTCTCTTGGAGGGGGATCCTCTTGCTCCAGTAGTTTTTATTCTGATGTAAATTATATTTTATCTCTTTTTATAAATTTCTCAGGTATAAAATCCAATAAATAGCATGTATTATTGATCAATAATAAAGAAACGGTTCCATTTCCCCACATCCTTGTTGTAAACTCTTATAATATTGATAGATTTGAATGGCTTTGTAAAATATTGCTTATTTATGAATGAATGGAATGTAATTAAAGAATATTATGGGTTTCATATTAATAAAATGAAAATTTTTGGCCATTGGGTCAAATTTCATAGCAAGGAGCAAACTACATCTCATTTCCCCAAGGGTCCAAAACTAGTTTTTTTATATCTGATTGAAAGAAGTGATAAAATCCATAGGAGTTTGATTGGTTATTAATATGAGTATATGATAATGTATTATACACATCCCATGATTCAATTTGATAATTTGAGTGAGTTTCTGTACACTTGGGAAGCCATTCTGGCAATTACTCGGGAGGGATTTGAGCCCCAAAATTGCTAGTTAAAGCATCTATCTTATTTAGAATTTAATATAGATTTAAAGAAGTAATTGGAAGGAAAAAATACACCCATGAAAATTATAATTAATTTATTATATCACTCATACACCTTCTGGTACAACTTGAGAGAATTTGGAGCTATTTGGAGTCATCTACCATTGGGGGTTGGAACCTCTAAATTACTAGTAAATTCATGGAGTTCCCTTGGATAGATATTTGAAACTAAAACAAAATATGATGCTTAAAATATACTTTAATTAATTTCTGATAAAATAGGGAAGTATCATACCCACTATTAGTGAAGGTTTTACAATGTTGTGAAGAGATTTGTTCTAGGACCCAGGGGGAATTTCCACCGCCCAAATTAACTAGTCTTGTCCCGAAACTTATTCCCTTGAAAATTGCAGAACATGGCTGGGTATATAAGTTAATTATATGTCTGATATATGTGATAATATGTCCCATAACCCCTCAGGACCTTCCTCACCAATTTTGAAATCAATTGGAGGAATTTTGGATCAATTGAATCCATATAACTAGAGTTGTAAGAAGATGAATTTGAGTACATTGTTAAAGAATTGAAGAATTGGAAATTTTGATAAAATTTAAAAAAAGGGTAAATTACACAAAGTATGCCCAAATATGTTTTCTATAAATAATTTATTCCACCAACCTTGTAATCTCAGGAATTCCTTCACTATGAGGGAAAAATATGAGGATGGTCAAAGTTTTATTTTCGTAAATTTTTGGAGCTATAAAAGTGTACTCAATTATGGCCTTGTTCCTAGACATACATGAGCCTGATAAAATTAAGGATATAATATATTAATAACCTTTGAATACTCCAACATTTATCCAAATTTCAAGAGAATCCTTGACATGAATTAAACTATTTCAAATGAAGTTAATCGTTGTAACATGAGAAGCATGTGTCCAAATACTCATAATATATGGTGTTAAATTATTGAACCATTTATCTAAAAGCAAATGAGATTAATTGAAAGGTAGAATTATGTAGTGGAATATCAAGAAAAATGTACACTAAACAAGACAAATTTGAGACAAATTTGATAAGAATTGATTAGTTAATTACAACATTAATCTTCATTATTCCAGAAGTAATACAATGGTGTTAAAGTAAGTAGTATTCGAATCATGTGGATAAGATTTGAATATACCAACTAAACCTTCTTGAATGGCTAACTGAGAGTGACTAAATCATTGCATGTGATCCATTATTCTAATTCCCGATGTTTAAATTAGTTCGACAATCAATTAAACTACTTAAACCAGTTAAACTATTAGGGTAGATGGAAAAAGGCACCACCCTCCCTTAAATCATGCAAAATTAGAACCGGACTAAATGAAAGTGATCTAACTGATTGTAATTGGATGTTAACTCAGCATAACTACTTACCAACCATGAACAACTGATGGAGGCTACTAGTGGCACTTAGAGTGGAATCCTATAATGTAGGGATTGGTCTTAGAGGCACATAAAATCATGCATGAACATGCCGTAAGTGGAAAATAACTTCTATATGTGTTCTTTAGACTCTATTACAACAATAATGTCTCCCTAAGCTAGACAAGATGATCAAATGGACTATATATGGACAATTGAGGATTATATAATCCCAACATATGGACATAGTATAAATAAATTCTCTATATATTCATTTTTTTATTTGTAGAAGGGGCACCTGCTTGGCCCAATCTAGAATACCGTGATCATGACTTCCCATATAGGAACCTTTTTTCTCTACACCAAACGCAAGAACAACTTAACTTTTAAAGGACATTAAGCTTCTAAATAACAGGTTTCCACCAAGGAGTATTAAGGTGATATTATCCCTCTCTCAAGAATACATAACCCAAGCTAGGAGTATAGGTGCCTCCTTTATCATACATAGACCATACTAAGTCATCCTCTCTATCCACCAAATGAACTTGATAATATTGGAGATATTTTATCTATTTATTCCAAGAAATTCTATCTTTATCCTCAAAATTAAAAACCTTTGTTCTTAACCAAACCTGAGACAATGGGATAGAGTTATTAATATACCAAAACTGATAGAAAAAATATTACCTTTCTCCCTAAGAGAGATTATCATATGCTCTATAATTTTATGAGTAGAACTACCAATCCATCATTCATTTCCAATATGCAGTCTTCTACCATTCCCAACTCTCCAAACTAACCATGCCCATATCACTTCAAAGAACCATATGAGATCCCTCTACATGGATGACACATTTACATAATATTTTCACTTGTCCTTAACCAATCTTCTATATTAAGAGGGAAAATATATTTATAGTAGACTAATTTTACCCAGAGGCCTTCACCATTCAGAATTATCCATATCCCCTTTTCCACTAGGACCTTTGCAAAACCATTTGGGTTTTTTAATCCCCAACCTACAAGATCTTTGCTTAAATCTATTTATCCCATGCTTCCCAAGGATTAGAATTTCCATCTAAGTTTCCCTTCCACACAAAGATGTAGAAGAGATTCCTAATATGTTTTAATATACCCACTAGAATGTAAACGAGAGAGGTCCAATATACATGTATTGCTTCCAGGATTGATTTCAATAATATTACTCTTATTCCATGGTTTAAACACTTATTACACCAAATATGAAGTTTATTCTCAATTTTCCTAATCAACCAGGCCCAATAAATCCTCAAACAATCATTGGTATTTCAAGCAAAACCTATATTTGATGCCATCTTGTACTTGCACTACTTCATAATCAAATACTGAGTTGACCCACTTAATATTCACCTGTTCCATTTTTATGTATGATACAATGGATTTCCTTTCATTTATAACCATCCTTTTTGCTTTTTTGAAAAGGACCAATATGGCTTTTTACTTTCAATGTCCCTCCTAGCACCATCTAAGAACAAAAGGATATCATCCAGAAAAAGTAAATGAGAAATGCAGACATTTACACCAATCTTGATACCACTATGTAAACCATTAGACCTGGCATGTGTGATGGATATGATCAACCACTCAACCACTAAAATGGAAAGAAGGGGAACCAAGGGGCATCCTTTTCTCACCCCCCTTTTAGATCTAAAAAGGGACAATATATATAGAAAAATAAACAAAATGAACACAAGCTAAGATCCAATTGAAAAACTAAAGCTTAAAACCAACCTATAGAAAAAATATCCTAAAAATTAATCACTTTACCCTATCCTAACCCTTGAGGGGGTCCACCTTAACAATAACAATAGGTACCTTTTTTTAACTATATTGTTTGCAAAAAATCCTGAGATGTACCTATGGCATCATGAATTTGTATACCCTTTAAAAACGAAAAATTGTTCCTAGGACACTGCTTTTGAGATAATGTTCTTCATTCTTCAATACATAAACTTGGTGTTTCTGCCGCAACTACTTCCCCAAAAGTTTTACATTTTAGGGCCCCTCCTTACGTTTTTTATTCTTTACACTTGTTGCGTAACTCAGAGTTTTCCCCCCTACATACCTAGTCTTTCCTATCAGCTCAAACAAAGGTTTTCCTAAGCCTGAACTGTTATTTTCATAAAAAATACTTAGGCGTGACCTTGGAAACAAGCCTTACAAGAAAATTTGCTTTTGATTTAAGATCAACGACTGAGAATTTCTCCAACCTAGATCAATGGTCGAGAAAAGCGAAAGCAGAAGGGTTAAATTTAACCTTTGAAAAAGTTGAAAACCTGCTTCTTGTTGGCGCAACCCACCAAAAAATCCTTGTCGACAGGGGTTCCCACTCTATCAATTCCCAACTAGCATGATCTCCATGAGCACTGGCCCAGATAGGTTTGACCTTACCTGGCAACACCCATAGAGCAGATGAATTCTCACCCGAGGTGTCGAGGGAGAGTTGTCGGAACCAAGTTTCCGACAATACGAAGGGAGGGTATGGCATCAACAACTTAACTTCATAATCAACAAATACTTCAGAGATAGAATTGCATCATTCATCACAACTTTATTAGCACAACCAGTAGATAACCAATGGATCTCAGTACTCCATTCGTCGCCACAGTAACAATCTTTCATAGAACAAATATAGTAAACATCCATCATTATCATCATAGATCATAAAATAGGAAAATAAGAGACAAAAGAACTTTAGGGAAACATTAATCATGTCATATTACTTCTATGAAATACATGTAGTACGTCCCCATTGGAGGAGACTAAACACAGATTGTCACGGATAGAGCAAAAACCCGCTCACAATAGACGCCGATGCAAAAAGATACAAGTTCTTCTACAAAATTCTCTCTTCAAGTTTCTCTCAAAAAGTATATTTTCTGAAAAACTATCTTTTTCCCAAGTATCTTTACTATTGCAAATCTAGCTCTATATATAGGCTTGCGCCTTTACATACAAGGTCCACTTCTAACTAACTTCTAACAAACTAGTGACCTATATCCATGAAATGTGGTCATTTGGTACAAAATTGCATAAATAATTCCAAAAAAGGTTATTCTTCCATTTATTGCACTGTTGTGGTCCTTCATGATAACATGTGAGTTTGCATAGCCTATGTGGTGATGCGCAACTCACTTACCCAATATCCCCGCCAACAGGCCACCAACATAGTCTTGTGGCTCGTCCTCGAGCCACATCAGGGCGACANCGAGCCACATCAGGTCGACAGGGTATACTCCATTGTTTTGGTCTTGAAGTATTCAAAATGCTGTGAGATCTCATGAACCTAGAGCTAAATGCGTTCAACTGTATCCCGACAATTCAGCATGTCCTTCTTCAATGGATGTTCCACCCTAAACTTGCTATCCACTAGCTTCCGAACTTCTTGTATTGCCTATAGCGCAATGACTATTTTCATGGCTAACTGGTCGCCAATGTCTTGGAATTTTTCGAGCTAGGTGTTGTGCTTGTGATGACATTCTTGGGCTCGAGTAGTGCATTGTTGCAGGTCCATCAATTCTCTAGCACCTGTAATATGGAGCATGAGAGGCATTGTACGCAGTGATGTCTTCAGCATTGTCAACTGAGTTTCAGCTTCTCATGCTTGCTTGGCCAACTGTTCTAGCTGGTCATCCTAAATGACACTCCTCTAGAACTATGTCGTCTCATTTGCGATCATCTTTGCCTCTGGCTCCATAGCTTCAAACTGAGACGCAAACTCCTCAATTGTATTCTTCCATTTGACAACCTGTTCTATCGGCATGTTAGGGTAAACTAGAGAAATCAATAAATTGTTAGTTAACTAAAGTTGCGAAAACACGTCCCCAAGTCGCTTAGCTTTGTCAATGGTAGTGAGTTCTGCCGTGTTTTCATATATGTGTTGAAAAGCCTCATAAACATCTTGCTCCACCTCACCACAACTAGCATAGAGATGTGCTTTCTCAATAATGAGGCTGTCTTGCGCTTTCTTGAGATCCATGATTTCATCGGTGGTTTTCCTCTGCAGCTCCACCTAGGTTTGCTTCAATGTGGCAATCTCCCATGCCTTTTATTCTGCTAGTTGCTCTTTGATATTCCACAACTCATCAGTCTCCTCCTATAACTTCTTTGTAGCAGCTTATGACTACACAAACCCATCGCTAATCTCCTTCTGCCTGGAAGCCAACTCCTGGGCAGTACCCTACTGTAGCTGTACTAAAACTTGGGAAAGTAACATGTTGAGAATGAAAACAATGCTCGGCAATGGCTGCAGTAGTGATTTCACTTCTCTTCTTCCTACATCGATTGCATTTGGGGGAAATTGAATGTTCCTAGCCCATGAATCGGTGCTAATCGTTGGAAAATCCTACAACACAGCCTGCTTTGGTGTCACTTTTGAAACAATAGCAAAAATAGAATATAGTTTAACACTTCCATGACAAACCGTTCTTGACTAGATACGCGCATAGCTTGGGATGCAACATTTGATGCATCGGTGAGAGCCTTGATGAACCATTATAGGTGGTTCTCCATCACTGAGTGGATGCTACTACCAATTTCAAAGTCCATGCATAGCTTAGTGCGTAACTCCTGCAACATGCGTCGGGCCTATGGTTCGAAATCTGTCGATGACTCGCCATCGGAGTCATGTAGGTATTTCCTTGGTTGAATTGGTTGATTAGGGGCATCTTCTTGTGGTCCTGCAGAGATCTCCTTCATGCTCACAGGTTCACACCAGTCTACTGGCCAATCTCAAATGGCCTCCAATTCTTCACTAGTGATTTTGTAGGCCATAGGCAGCCATTGTTTATTGGGATCCCTATAAGCCTGAATGTAAATGGAATGCGTCTTGATAAAAAACCGAATTATCCTTTGATATTGAGATGTGACGTCCGTGGATAAATGGTGAACCTTGATGGCTGTGGCTTGTAGCGCCTCCCAATAGACCCAAAAATGGATCGCACAATCCTGCTGTCGACTGGGTTTCGCTACCCACCATAAGTTCTGATGTCGTGCGCCTTCACACACCTTTTCTACAGCAACTGACATGGGCTGGTAGTCCTCCGGTTCCATGCATGCGACTAAAGAAATAATAATTAACAACCAACTATAGGAAAAACTGCGTTCCCTAGCCTGAGCAGCAACAACATCTTCTAACAACTGGTTCAACAGAAACAACGATCAGTTCATTTGCACCCCCTTGGCACATTTTTTCACACATGCAACCACACTTGAATTGCATTGGACAGGGTAGTTCTTTTGGACAATCTTTCTGGCCAAAATGTGTGCCCCAATATGCACTGATCACTCAGAAATACCGTCGATGCGATATTCCTGTCCATCACACTGCAATCCGAATATCTCCTCCAACTATTGGGAAAGCTTCTTGTCATTATCCCACCCTCTGAAATACTGCACTGGATCTTTTTCGGCCTTTGGTAACCTCGTGATGTCGGCAATTAGGTTGGAATTCGCTTCATTTAATCTTCCAAAATGAGGCATGTTAATGATCCCCAACAACACAGACCTGCCCAAGCCCGGCGCCCATGGGTAAGGAATCCGTTGAATAGGGGCTCCTGGTACCATCGGCAGCAACTGATAAGGCTCCTCCGACACATCCTTTAGTAGTAGTAAGTCATGGTCTTCATACTTCATCTTGACCAAGGTGGGTATGATGTCTGCTGGGCAAGTCATCCCTTTAGGTAACAGTGGCAACTTCGATGGATACCTCTGATTCTTAGTGAGCATCCTTGGATTTTCCCCCAGCTGTGTTGGAGCAACATATCTAGGGATTTCATTGATAGAGACGCCCTTGGGTGCTGTGGACTCAACAAATCCTAATCTTGATGGTCCAACCTGTGTTGTTTCTTCTCCTTGCGCCCTAGCAGTTGTGCATGTGTATCTCTTTGGCGACGGTGTGGAACTAGGATTCTAGGCCTTTCACTTCACGTTATGGATCGAAGAGGATCCAATTAGCATTCTCATGACTTCCTCTTCAACCCATGTGGGCCAGGGGGATTCCTACTCACTCAAAATATCAACTGTGTCGGGAGTACGCAACATGCTGCACTCTACAATCCTCACAATGCAACTATAATATCACTCCTTGCCTATCCCACTCAATTCAACTTATGCACTGACCTCAACGCTTCACTCAACTCTACTGAACAATACCTTGCGCTTGCATCTTATAATCACTCACCTAATCCAACTCATCATGACAAAATCTACCGTGTGCATCATGGCCAAATCTGACATCATTAACCCCAAATTCTCCAATGATCCCATCTTACTAATAGTCGGATCAGTCATAAATGCACACCGCTTCATCAAGTGCCTCCATCTAACAGTATTAACTATCTATATTTATTATTGATTTGAATACCTCACAAGCTTGCGCCCGTTGTTAATGGTCTCCCTCTCAACACTACTAAGTGCTATCCTTTGCGCAGCTTCTCCCTCTGTGCTTGCCTCACTGCAATATTCCCAAAATATCTTTTTTTTCGTGCATTGTCCCAAATATTGCGTGGCTCAGGCCTAATTCTATAGGGATTCAAGTGACTGCCATTCACAAGTGTAGGAAGCACCACACCATCTAATTGTTGTAATTGAACTGCACCCCCAGAAGTAATTGGATGAACGAGATATGGACCTAACCAATGCATCTTTAACTTACCTGGATGGTTTATGAACTTACTATCATATAAAAACAACAAATATCCTTGTGTAAACTTCTTGTTCTTGATGTAGCGATCGTGCCAAGCCTTTTGTCGATCCTTTTCAACACATTGGTGGAAGCTTGCGACAAAGAGATCCTCTTCTAGTTGGACCAACTATGCGAGACGCTCCTCTAATGCTTCTGTATCATACATTCCTATCGCAGTAGCAATTCGTAGACTGGGAACAAAGTACTCCATAAGCATGACTTCCTCTTTCCCATAGACTAATTTGAATGGTGTCTGTCCTGTCAATATTTTACAAGTGGTGCGATATGCCCATAGTACTACTGGATTTTTCAAATCCCAATCATCGCGATTAGTATTGCATACCTTGGTAAATGCGGTTTCCAATATTTTTTTGAAGGCCTCGACAGTTCCATTTGCCTGCAGATGGTAGGGTGTGCTTTTCTAGTGCTGCACCTACAACTCCTATGTTAGTGCTTTCATGGTTCGATTGATGAAGTGACTACCCTGGTCACTCATCAATATCTTGGGACATCCAAATCTTGTCACAATATTCTCGAATATGAACTTGGCTACTATCACAGCAGTGCAATCCATGACTGGCGTGGCCTCTTCCCACCTTGTTAGATAATCAGTTGTTGTAATGATCTACCGTGCACTAGTCCTCTTTCCTAGTGGATTGATTGGACCCACGAATTCCATGGCCCATTTATCAAAATGTTGTATATTTACCTATGGCATAAGCGGCATCTCGTCCCTCCGTGATGGTCTACCGATGCATTGACAGATATCTCAGCTTCATGCATAATCTGCTGCATCATTATGTAAGGTAGGACACCATAGGCCAGCATGCAGTACCTTACGCATAGTAGGCCTACCTCTGTAGTGGCCTCCCAAGATTCCCGCATGTGCTTCTGCTAGAATGGATCCTTTCTCATGTGGTAGGATGCACCATCGCAATATTTCATCTGGTCCAAGTTTGTATAACTACCTTGCTATTAGTTGGAAATCCATGGCTTTCACTACCAACTGCTTCTTCTGATTGGTCGACAGGTCTGTGGGACAAACTCCAATTTCCAAGAACTGAATGATTGGAGCATAATGGTCATCTGCGATCTCTACCCAGAACAACTGCACATCGAGCAATCCATCATCAATATTGGTAGGTTCTTCACCTATCTCAATGTGAGATAGATGATTTGGACCAACATTCAACCATCCTGGATTCACAATTATCTCAAAATAAAGCTCCTGAAAAAGTAGCATCCATCGACAGATCTTCCCCCCCAACACATGATTATTGACTAGATATTGCAATGCAGAATGGTCCATGAAAATTTTGAAGTGACCGCTGAATAGATAGTTCCTAAAATTCTGTAGTGCATAAACCATGGCCAAGCCTTCTCTCTCAGTGGTTGTATAATTTATTTCTGCAAAAGACATCTTCCTACTTGCAAATGCGATTGGATGATCCAGGTCGCCCTCACCTGGATGTGAAAGTACTACCCCTAGTGCAATGGAAGAGGCATCAACATGGATGTGGAGCTTCTTCTTCCAATCAGGGAATACCATGATAGGCGTTGATTCCATCTTGGCCTTCAATGTGTCAAAACACCCCTGACACTCATGACTCCACTCAAATGCAGCATCCTTTTTCAGCAGCTTCTCCATTGGGGCTGTAATCGTGATGTATCGTTTAATGAACTTGAGATAGTACCCCATGTGTCCCAGCATCACCCGAAGAATATTCACATTAGTAGGTGGTGGTGTTAGAATAATTAACCCATAGTTACCTTCATTAGACATTAATTTAATTATTTTTGTCTTATTACCTAGTTTCCTAGATTCCATTCTATGCTAGTTGCCTTCTACATGTCCTAGAAGTCAACATATGCTAAAAATGAGTCATGGAGCACTTGGGAAACATCTTGCAAACCCAATTTAGCATGTCTTCTTTATTCCAGATTCTCTAAAGCACATATCTACTTTTTCTAAAAAGCTTCCTTGTTTTATTTTTGAATTAAGGCAAAAGGAAAAGCTAGACTAGGTGTAGTTTCCTTGTTTTTTTCCCACATCATCCTCCCTCTTTTTCTCCAAATAAAAGCATGTATGAGTTGTCTTTCCATCCCTCTTTATCTTTCCCACTTGACTTATCCAATTCGTGAGCATCTACCTAGATTTGAAAACTACTTTATGCACCTATGGGGGATTTGACTAGTTTTGGTAAGCCTACTTTTTGAGAATGGAATATTTATGCACTCGATTCTCTCAAGGTTGGATATTAATTCATAAGGTTGGATTTTGTACACTTACTCAATACAGATTAGTGTTATGCTCCAATTTCAGTCTCCTTTGGTGTTAATTATGCATGTTTGATTAGCAATTTTGTGAGTGTAATTGTTCTATCTCTTGGGTTCAATTTCCACATGGTATCAGAGCCTTTGTAGATAGATTTCTCTCCTTCCAAATTTTTATTACAGGTTCAACATCATTGAATGGGAGCATATTCTGTTGACTGGAGGGCATAGTTTCTGAGCTATGGACCAATCTCAGAATATCATCTTGACTCCATTCATTTTCTTTGAGTGGAAAGATGAGATGGAGATATTGTTGAGAGTGAAAGGTATCTACAGGGTGACTATGGAAACTAAGGCAGATCCCAATGTAGCTACAAAGAAAAATAAATGGCACAATAGGAGGGATGAGGCCTATGGTCTTTTGTGTTCGAGCATTTCAAGAGACCTCCTCTTCCATCTTGATGGATTGACATCACCTAATAAAGTGTGGGAGAAGCTACAAGAGCTTTTTGTAAAGACAAATGAGATGAGAGGACATCAAATTGAGAATGAGCTGATCTCCTTGAGTCCTAGTAGCTTCAAATAATTACAACTCTATTTTTCCAAGTTTAAGGCCCTTGTTTCGTAGTTGAAACAGTGTGAGATCGAAAAGAAGGAAGAGAAACTAGTCTTGGCCATACTCTCTAAGCTTGGTCCTGACTATTCAGTTTTTTTTTCGACCTTTCGTGCCACCAAGCTAATAGCTCGATCCTGGAAGATTCCTAATCTTCCAGATTTCATGGAATCCCTCACAGAAGAGCAAGATAAGTTGGTGATGATGGGCACCATCAAACCTTCCAAAGACCAAGCTTTGGTTGCTGGAGATTCAAGGGTGGATTCAAAAATGAAGAAAAAAGCTAAAAAGCACCTGAGCAAAAGAGAGACAAGAACAAGTCCCAATAGGAGCCCGAAGGTTCCAAGAAGAACTCCCAGAAGAAGAAGAACAAAGGAGAAATGAGCAAGTGTGCATACTGCAGTAAGGGCTATCATCCTGAGAACTCTTGTATGAAGAAGCAAATTGACATGTTGACCCAACTCCTGGAGAAGAATAACATCTCCCTTCCTAATTTCTCAAAGAAGAGGGAAGAATGATCAAATTCAGAGGATAGAGAGAGAGTACATGCCTTGTTTGCTAGCACATCAAGCTCACCTAGCTTCATCATAGACTCAGGAGCTTCTAGAAATATGGTTTCGACAAAAGAGACATTGTCCTCTCTTGACATGTCAAAAGGTACACCAATAGTTTTGGGAGATGACTCTCTCACTGACAGTTTGGGTAAGGGAAGGATTGAACTTGACCATGGTAAGTTCAATAATGTGTTGCATGTTCTAGGTCTTTCCTCTAATCTCTTGTCAGTGTATCAGATGACTCATACTGGGTCTCCAAAGAAGTTCATCTTCTCCCCTGATGATGTTGAAATCACTGAGATTTTGAATGGTAAAGTCATAGCAAAAGGTGTTGTTGATTACACTTTGAAGGTATACAAGTTTTCCCATTTTATACCCTACTCTAACCCATCTGCTCTTTTGATTCATGCTAATGAAGCAAGCAAGCTTTGGAATGAAATATTTGGCCATCTTAACTACAAGTATATTTTTGATTTGAGTGAAAAATATACGGTCATAGGGTTACCAAAGATCAAATTTTCTAAGGGAGTCTGTCAAGGTTGTATCCTAGGAAAACACCCAGAGCACAAGTATGAGAAAGATAGTCATGAGAGAACCTTTGCACCTATTGAACCGATCCATAGTGACATTTCTGGTCCATTCCCTCATATGTCGATGAGTCAATCCAAATATGCACTGAACTTCATAGATAATTTTTCCAGGTATTGTTGGGTTTACTTCCTAAAGCATAAGTCTGAAGTTTTTGACCTCTTCAAAGTCTTTAGATCCTTGGTTGAAAACTAGTCTGGGAAGAAAATCAAGATCCTCAGATCTGACAATGGTGGTGAGTATGCCAAATTTGAGTTCATTTAATATTGTAAAGATGTAGGTATTGAGATGCAGCATTCAATCCCTTACACACCACAACAAAATGGTGTTGCTGAGAGAAAGAACAAATCACTAAAGGGGATGGAAACCTACATGATGGAGGCTAGGACTTTGCCACCAAAGTTTTGGGATGAGGCTATAAAATGTGCATCCTACATCTAGAATAGGGTGCCTCATAAGCGGCTTTATGGTATGACTCCTTTCGAAGCTTGGAGTGGGAACAAACCAGATGTGTCCCATTTTAGGATTTTTGGCTCAAAGGATTGGGCTAGAATTCCAACTGAAAAGAGGAAGGATTTTCAACCCCAAAGACAAGAGTGCCTATTTTTTGGGTATTCTAAAGTTCCAAAAGGGTACAATCTGATCAAATTGAGCACTAACAAAGCTTTCATTGAAATAAGTGTTCAGTTCCAAGAAGATCCTTTAGCAGCAGTTGAAGTTGGAGAGTCCTCTTCACCACCAGAACCATTGATTGTAAGTGAAGAGACTAATGAGTTTGCTGATTCTGAAATTTGTGATAATGATGATTTTATTTCAGATCCTAAAATTCCTACAAGACCAAAATGGGCAGCAAAGACCATTCATGCAACTAGGGAACTAGCTGGAAATCCTAGTGACACTAAGAGGACTAGATCCCAATTTGAGAGTGCCCTTTGTGTGAAAGATCCTCTATTTGCTGATAAGTGGTATTTGGTGGTTGAATTAGATCCATAGACATATGAATATGCATCACATGATCCAATATGGAAAACATCCATGAAAGAAGAATTCAACTCGCTCCATAAGAACAACACTTGGGAACTGGTTGATCTTCCCCCAAGGAGGAAGCTAGTTTAATGTAAGTGGGTTTTCAAAACTAAGTTTGATGCTGATGGTTCACATTTGAAATATAAGGAAATATTCGTATCCAAGGGCTACTCACAAGTACATGGTATTGACTACAATGAAACCTTTGCACCAGTGGCAAAGATGGACTCCATAAGGCTAGTTCTAGCCATTGCAGCTTCAAAGCAGTGGGAAGTGCATCACATGGATGTGAAGTGTGCTTTCCTAAATGGAGATATCACTGAAGATATTTACATGCAGCAACCTGAATGTTTTGTTTCTAATTGATATATGTGCATGTTAAAGAAATCATTGTATGGGCTCAAGTAAGCCCCGAGGGCTTGGTATGCCAAGATTGATGGCTTTTTGCTATCATTGAGTTTTGTTCGATGCAAGTATGATACTAACGTATATTTGAAGCTGATTCATGGTTATTTGATGATTATTTTATTGTATGTGGATGACCTACTGATTACAGGAAGTTCAAAGAAAGAGATTGTCTCCTTGAAGGATGCAATGAACCATGCATTTTCTATGATAGATTTGGGATTGTTGAGCCAATTCTTAGGTCTTGAAATTGCTCAATCCCAACATGGAATAAAATTACATCAGTCCAAGTATGCTTTGGATTTGATGAACAAGTTCAATGTGAAATATTTCAATCCAAGCAAGACTCCCTTCCTTTCAGGAGTTAAGCTTGAAGAAGCAGGTTATTCTCTTATGGTAAATAATACACTGCATAGGTAGTTGATCGGGTGTTTGCTTTATCTTACACACACTCGACCTGATATATCTTATGAATTTAGTGTGGCTTTGAGATACATGGATCATCCTCATGAGATCCATTGGAGAGAAGCCAAAAGGATCCTAATCTTTGTTCAAGGAACAAGAACTCATGGGATCTTCTACAAAGAAAAATCTGATCTTGATTTGAATGGGTTTACTCGTAGTGATTGGGAAGGTGACAACATATATATAAAGTATACATCAGATGTGTTCATGCTTGCAGAAGGACCAATTAGCTGGTCAAGCAAGAATTAGAGTGGCATAGCACTCTCATCTACAGAAGCAGAGTATAGAGGAGTTGTAAATGCAGCAACTCAATGTTTGTGGTTGTAGGGGATACTTGGAGAATGTGGCTTTGAATCAGAGTTATCAACTATTATACACTATGATAATCAGAGCACCATTCAAATATGCAATGATCCAGTTTAGAGACAGCGAACCAAGCACATTGAGATCCATATGCACTACATCAGACATCTTGTGCATGATGGTACCATTGATCTACTCTTCTGTGCATCTCCAGAACAAGTAGCAGACATCTTCACCAAAGGTTTTTGTGAGAAGACATTCAAAAATCTCAAATCACTGCTGGGGATTGCTGATCATGTTGTGAAGCATGATAGATGACAATATTTCCAATTTTTTTTTCCTGTCCATGTTGAAGGGAGGATTTTCCCACTAGGCTTTTGCCTCTTTCCTTGGTTGTATGGACAAGCAGTATGTAAAGGGTGACTAAGCCTTGTTGCTAGGCCCTATAGTTTTCTGATATTTACTCATTTTTTAGGATTAAAGGGGGGTGTTAGAATAATCAACCCATATTTACCTACATTAGACATTAATTTAATTATTTTTGTCTTGTTACCTAGTTTCCTAGATTCCATTCTATGTTAGTTTCCTTCTACATGTCCTAGAAGTCAACACGTGCTAAAACTGAGTCATGGAGCACTTGGGAAACATCCTAGAAACCCAATTTAGCATGTCTACTTTATTCTAGATTCTCTAAAGCGCATATCTGCATTTTTTGAAAAGCTTCCTTGTTTTATTTCTGAATTAAGGCAAAAAGAAAAGCTAGACTAGGTGTAGTTGCCTTGTTTTTTTCCCACATCCTCCTCCCTCCTTTTCTACAAATAAAAGCATGTATGAGTTTTCTTTCCATCCCTCTTTAGCTTTCCCACTTTACTTATCCAATTCGTGAGCATCTACCTCGATTTGGAAACTTCTTTATGCACCTATGGGGGATTTGACTAGTTTTGGTAAGCCTGCTTTTTGACTATTTCAAATGGAATATTTATGCATTCGATTCTCTCATGTAATTATATGTTACATAATCCTATTACCTCATAAGGGTGGCTATTGTACACTTACTCAATACAGATTAGTGTTATGCTCCAATTTCAGTCTTCTTTGGTGCTAATTTTGCATGTTTGATTATCAATTTTGTGAGTGTAATTGTTCCATCTCTTGGGTTCAATTTCCACAGGTGGTAGACTAAGGATAAGTGAAATATTTGTAGCTTCAACCAATATCCCTTTTTGGCACATAATGTGACCTAACAGTATTCCGAATGGTGCACAAAAAATGCACTTCTTTGAATTCAATGCAATTTGATGTTGTCGACACCTTTTGAGCATCAATTGTAGATTTGATAAGTGATATTTAACCAAACCATAAAATTTCCAATCATCCATGTATACCTATAGGAACTTCTGGATAAAGTCTTTGAATGCAGTGACGACCACTCGAGAAAATATTGCTGGTGCATTCTTGAATCCAAAAGGCATGACTGTGTATTGAAAGTAACCCCATTCAGTGATGAATGTAGTCTTATGCTGATATTACTTCGTGATTCAAATCTGGTGATACCCAAAAAATCCATCCGTGAAAGAATACATCTCTTGGCCACCTACCCCTTCAAGGACCTCATCTGTAAAGGGGGTGGGGAACGAATCATGTAGGCAGGCATCGTTCAGCTTCCTTAGGTCGACACAAATGAAAACTTCACCAATATTTTTGTCTTGAACCACCATGGGGATTATCCATTCCGACTCTTCAATAGAATCAATGATTCCAGCATCTAACATCCGGTTAATCTTAGCTTTCACATGTTCTTTGTATTGCGGGTTTAGTCGATATGACCTCTGTCGCATAGGCTTCGTGTCTGGTTTCAATGGGATATTTATCTCCCCTAGATCCCATAATATCCCTTTCATTTCCAAGAATCGTGTCGGAAATAGATCCTGGAACTCATGCAGAAGATCTCTGATCTGTGCCATTGTCTTATCGTCCCAATAGTCCCCAACACTATCAAACTTTGGGTTTTCCTTTGTCCCAAAGTTAACTTTGTGGATCTTCACAGGCTGACTCATGGGGTCAGTTGGTATGTCCGGTGTTGGAACATTACAACTTCCTTCTGATTTTAGAATATTGAAGTTCTTCATGTCATCATCATCTCAGGCTCCCCAGATATATTATAGCATGTCATCAGAGATGGTATATGGCATTGTGCATGTGGATCTACAGGGTATGTAGTTGGCACAACTTTCAATACTACTTAACAGATGAGTTGGAGTGCATTGTGGACCTCAGGGTTAGCGTCCTTGAAACTAAAAGTATGTGCAAAGTGAATCGACAGCTCCTCCCAGGTAGTTATGGTTCTGCACAACTCTGTCGCTAGATACTAGGATCTAGGCATTTCATCCAAAGTATGAACAAAATCATGGACCTCCTCATCCTTGGGTCACGATGCCCACAAAGCCTGACATTTCAATAAATGACTGGTGGGGTGATTTTGCCCATCATATTTTCCAGTGGGATAAGTCTCTTAATCACTGAAGCACACTAGCATCAATCATCGACATGGTGACCATTCATGGAGTGTATGTTTGTGATCTGCCCACCAACGTGCTGGGGTAGCCTTCAACGCATCCCCCAGTGCCAATAGCCTCTATAGTTCAAACAATTTCTCTTCAAATTCTTGGAGGAATTCAGACAACTCTAGTATCCCTTCATAGATCGGCAGCTCGACAAACTTGGTCATAACACAGCGTAGGGATTGCGTAATCAGTCCACATTTTCTGAAAGACACTCGTGAAGCTGATTTTTCCAATTTTCTAGAGAATCATCAAAATTAGAGGACACAAAGCTAGCACTATGCCATCCGAGTTCACCATCAGAAGTAGGGTGGATGTAGTCCTCAGAGATATTGTAGGCATGATCCCAACCTCTACCATCCTCATCCTTAATAGGTTCAATATATCGGTGTCCCTCCCAAGGGTCCATGGGAGAAATGACTCTGATATATTGGTTCTCGAATGTCATAACCTACTACTTTAAATTGATAACTACCATGCTATCATTATCCCATTAAATCCCTAGCAGCGTGGGATAGGATCCTCCACTATCAACTACTTCAATGACGTTGAAATCATCATATTTCTTTATACCTTCGATATCGATGACCAGATTTGAAATGTGACCAATAGGCTAAACCTTGGCCTAATTTGCTATTCACAGTTGCACAGGGGACCACCCCAATGTTGGCTTTCCCATCAGCTGCCAAGTTTTTTTAGTCAATATATTCACATCCGACCCTAGATCCAAAATGACAGAATTGACTTCACAGTCCCCCATCTGGATGTTCATTCTCATCTCTTTACCTGTCTTTTTCTTCTGGAGGGAATTTATGATAGAATCCTTTGGTGTCTGACTCTACTAGCACAACAAATTCTCAATCACTCTGAGAGCCTTGGATCTCTGGCTAACGACAAATAGATCTCAAAGAACGGTTGTAAGGTACCATGCTGTCGCGATGGTCCTACCTCGAAAGAAGGATCAAAAGCAGATGACATGTGAACAACAGGAAACTTACTTGGATTCCTCCCTATAGCATGTTTGGCCTGAAAGAACGTCTCCTTCTCCGTCACAATATCAAATGCTACCTTTTTCTTCCCCCACAAACTGAACTTGTTGTTGGGGTCCATCTTCACCAGTCATCGCACCTACCAGAGTGACAACAGTAATGTCGACATCTTGGGTTCTGTGTTCTACTAGAATTGTTGCAACTACGGGTCCTTGATTCAGGTTCTGAGCTTGGTTTAGGGGTGTGTTCTGGATCATTGGTGGGTTCATGGGCTGATTCATTGGATGATTCTGATTCTGTGGTGGGATCTGAGGCTAATTTTGCAACGGCTATTGGGTTTGTACTTGGTTTTGGTTTTGGAATAGGTTCTGTAATTGAGGGATGTTTCTATCCTTCCACTTCACAATCAATTGAGGGAAAATTTTGACACTATGCTCACTGGCTACATAGTAGGTACACTGCGCATGGGGACATTCCCTCTGACAGTGGCCAAATATCCCGCAAGTGTATCATGTGATGGATTCTCTACCTCGGCCTCCTCCTTGTCTGAACCCTCATCCTTGTCCCCTAAATCCTCCTCGGAATCCTCTGGTTTGCTAATATTGTGGATGGCATAGCTGCTGCAGGGGGTTTGGTTGCTATTGAACGTAGTGTGCTACTTGAACATACTACGGTTGAGTCTGAACAATCAGTACTTTATTATACTATGGTTGTGGTGCCAACTGTGGTTGTGCTACGAACTACGGCTGTGGTGTGAACTGTGGTTGTGACTGCGATGAAATAAATTGCACTTGTGGGGGTGGTGTATAGTGTACTATCGGTTGCAACATCTACTGCTGTGATTCCTGGAATGTGCAAGGATCCTCTCCCTTCACAAAATATGAATCGTATGTTCTCTCTTGAAGCAAGTCGTAAGCTTGGCAGTCTTTATCCTCGTGCCCTATGGAGTGACAAAGGAGAAATACAAAATTTACGCCTTCATAACCATCTTCTACATGTAGCTACAGTTTTCATGTCATTGTCCATATACCTAACATATGCAACACCATGGCACACCAGCGAAACTCAGTGGGTTTGGTGCTCCTGAAAGAAAATAGTTTCTGAAAGTCAGACAAGTGTCCTTAGTGTGTCCACTCGCATGACACCACATGCACCAGAGATCATCATGCTCTTCTTTTTCCTTCTTAATATCCTACAGCTAGAGTGTTAAATTTTCTAGCTGTGCCTAAATATGGTTCATGCCAAATGCAGTCTCCCCAATAGGTGAAGCCTCCAATTTCGTTGCCATATCTAGAGACTCATTCTGCGTTGCCATCTTTTGCTGCATTAATGGTTGTTGGATGTGCAGAACAAGTGCAGTGATGAACCACTCCTTGTGCTGAACATTGCTCATTTTGAAGCTCAATTGAGCCAGCAATGTCTTAAACCGTTGATAAAAATCCCAAATAGTCTCATTTGGAAACTACTTGATCTCCTTGAGTTCTGTAATATATTGGGCCTCAGATTTAGGTTTCTTAAATTCCTTGAATACTCCTTCTTGGATCTCATTCAGTGTTTTTGCCGTTGTCCCTTGAGGAACCTACATGAATCTTATGTACTAGTTAAGCGCGTGAACCCTTAGGGTTGTCACCAATTGGATTTTCTTAATGTTGTCATCCACACTTTGTCTAGAAGTCCAAACTACTTTGCATAAGAACCAGTACTGCTCTGGGTCATCAGTCCTGTTTCCATGGAATATAGGTAACTTCATCTCATCACCCACAATTCTGGGCCTTCTTCCTCCAAACGGTGTTCTATTTCTTGACTGCTACTGGCACATCGAGCAAGGTGACATACAATGCATTTTTCTACCTATAGGTGGACTAGTACGCGAAGGTGTGGACACGTTACTACTGAGGTTCGATCTTCTTGCTATCCTGGGTGTAGCCTGGGTCTGTTCGTCCTCATTGTCACTATAGGGTCCCTTTTTCCTGTGTGATTTTTCTTCACGGTCTTGCATCTTGATCGTAGTAGGACCTTCCCCTTTCCTTTGCCTCTCCTCTTATTGAAAAATTGCTCCTCCCCTCATACAACCACTTGTTTCCTCATCGATCCTCACAAATTCCTTGGAACTCATACCCATCTATCCCTTATCTTGCCATTTTTCTTCCCCCTTTTGTCGTAGTTTCCACAGCCTCCGCAAACCAAAGTCCCACTACTCAAGGTGCATTTTGGGAATACCATTTTCACAGATAAGCATCTTAATATATACTTGCAGAGACATCAAGAACCTACCTCGTGGACCATTGAAGAAATCTCTTTCTGCTTCGTTGTATTATGTATTCCTCGAGAATGCTATCAAGCCACACTTTGATAGCTCGCGATGCTTTGTTATTGGTTTCCTGTAGCTCCTGGATTAGTCCAAGGGTCCAAGACATAAGCTCTCCTCCTTGATGGTTATTCTTGTTATAAGTGAACTGCACTAACCACTCATATAGTATGACTAGAAATTCACAAAAGAACCATTCATATGGACCGTCATAGATATATCTGTCCATCCACTTAGTTGTCGACAGCTCTGGGTTCTGATTTTTTGTTTCAGTGAATTCTTGCAACTTTAGGTTAAACCAATATTCAATCTTGGGTGTTGTTGGATGCCACAACATATCATCCCTTTAGTTGCAACAAGGTCCCGGAAAAGGAACCATTTGTTGGAGCAACCCACCAACAAAGCCTCATCGATAGGGGTTCCCACTCTGTCGATGCCCAACCAGCGTGATCTCCAGTTTGAACCTACTTGGGAACACCCGCAGAGTGGATGAAGTCTCACCTGAGGTGTCGAGGGAGAGCTATCAGAACCAAGTTTTTGATAGTATGAAGGGAGGGTATGGCATCAACAACTTAACTTCATAATCAATAGATAATTCAGGATAGAATCATATCATTCATCACAACTTTATTAGCACAACCAGTAGATAACCAATGGATCTCAGTACTTCATTCATTGTCGTAGTAAAAATCATTCATAGAACAGATACAGTAAACATCCATCATTATCATCACATATTATAAAATAGGAAAATAAGAGACGAAATCACTTTAGGGAAACATCCTTCATGTCATATTACTTCTGTGAAATACATGCAGTATGTCCCCATAGTAGGATATTGAAAACATATCGACACAGACAGAGCAAAAACCCGCTCAAAATAGACGTCGATGCAAAAAGATACAAATTCTTCTACAGAATTCTCTCTTCAAGTTTCTCTCGAAAAGTATATTTTCCGAAAAACTATCTTTTTCCCAAGTATCTTTACTATTGCAACTCTAGCTCTATATATAGGCTTGCGCCTTTACATCCAAGGTCCACTTCTAACTAACTTCTAACAAACTAGTGACCTATATCCACAAAATGTGGTTAATTGGTACGAAATTGCATAAATAATTCCAAAAACAGTTATTCTTCCATCTATCATGCTGTTGTGGTCCTTCACGATAGCATGTGAGCTTGTGCAGCCTCCACGGTGCTGCACAACTCACTTACCCAATTTCCAAAGTCCACGATCTGCAAATATCCAATGGCAAAAGAATGGCAGGAATGGAAGGGAAGAATAAGAAAAGACAAGTTTAGCTTGTGAAAAAGGTTGCAAATCATCCTTTTGCCTTCCGTAGTTCAAGATCCAACGATCCAACAGTTTTCTGTGAAGATCGACGGTCAGGAAAAAGCGAAAGCCGAAAATTCAATTTTTCATTTATGAAAAGGTTATAGTTCTGTTTTTCGCTTTTTGTGATATGCAATCCAACGAATAAGGATGAAACCACAAATATCAATGGTTTAGAAAGAAGTAGAAAAGAGGAATCAGAAAAGCAGAAGCGGACATATCAAGTTTCAGTTGTGAAAAGTTAAAGTTCCTCTTTTCGTAGCTTGGGATTTGACGACCCAAAAGGTTTTCATTCAAATCAACGGCTCAAAAAGGTGGAAAAATAAAAGCGTGGAAGAGGAAAGTTAAGGGTTGAACTTCGTGAAATATTGATTTTTCATTTTCAGATTTTCGCCTTTCGAAAGTTCGGAAGGGGAAGTACAGAAGCAGGAAGTTAAAGTTTAAACTTCATGAAAATTTGAAAGTACGCTTTTCGATTCCCGATTTATGGAAGGACAGAGGTGAAAAGTTTAAATTTTAAAATTTGAAACAAGTTGATATTTTGATTATTGATTTCCGTATCCGATAACTTAATCTCATATCTACGCTCCAGAAGGCTTCCACGAAGATCGACGGTTCAGAGAAGTATAAAGAAGAAGTTGGTAATACAAAAATCTAGTTACAAAAAGTTAGAGTTTCCTATTTCCGCTTTCCACCAGATCAATGGTATTGAGGGTTTACGTGACCAAATCAACGGCCCCGAAGGAAGTGAAAAAGAGAAAATGCAGAAAGCAGAAAGAGTAAGTTTAGTGTTGGAAAAATTTGACATCCCTCTTTCCGATAGCCATAAGATTGACGATTCAGAGAGTTTTCCACATAAAATCAATGGTCTAGAAATATCCCGCAGCAAAACGCAGAATCAAAAGGGCGGAAGTGGAAAAGAGTTGTAGGAGCTGCATGATCTAATAGATCAAATTAAACTTGATTTATCCTTCAGATGATTTGATTTGTTCATTCTCTGTTTGGTTTTTTTGTTGTGAACCATTGGGGTAACTGAGAATTTTCCTCTGAAATATTAAATTAGATAAAATTGCTTGCATGAAAGGACATTGATCATTATCATTTTAATCATTGCATATCATTAAATTGAAGATACTATGGATTATTATTGTCTGTCACGTCCCCATGCCTCCGGCCGGCAAAGAGGACGTGACTACAAGCTTAAACCACCCCGGCTAAGAGCCCTATGAACATGTGCATTCACAAAATTGCTAAAATAGAATGCTTAAACATACACACATGAACATTTATCATGCACAGATGCAAACATCTATCAGGCACAGCGGAATCAACATGCATTCACACAAGCATTCCTTTTAACATGTTCATCATTTTCATATCATTGACAGAAAAGAAGGTTGCAGAAGTAAAATGAACAAGATCACTTATCTTATGAAATCTCCTTCCGCAACCAGCTACGTCGCTGCAACGTTCCACCCAACCATAGGCCAGTGTGTTCCTCAATCTCTCAGCAACACTGCCACCCCCGAGCTGGGCATGATTCTCCAAGGAATAAGGGAACTAGCAGGCTAATGCATAGGTAAGCATACTCAAGCATAGCCAAGCCAATAGAGTTGGGTTTATCAGGCCATCAAGGAGCTGTAGAAGGCAGATTGCTAAGCTGGTGAGCTCATTATAGATCCAGGAACACCTACACCAGAACTAGCATGACCTCTAAGACACCCAAACACACCCAACACAAGGAATTAGTCCCTTCTCTGCTACACAGTCCCTCAGGCCCTGCATTCCCTTCCAGTGCTATTCAGGGGTGATGGAGAAGAAGGCCAGCCCTCTAGCTCTGTCTGTGTGGTTTCCATCCACCAGGTTTATCAAGCAAATCTAAGCCAACATGCCTGCTCCTCTCACAATCTGAAGACCAACCATTGCACACAAGCAACTGAGTCAACTGTCATAGCCTAAACAGGAAAATGACTCCTGAGTCATTATTGGCCCTATCGTGGCCAAAATGACTCTCAGGCGAATTTACAGCAGTCCCCAGCATGTAAGGAAGACCACAACAACCACAACCAACAACGTGGGAAAACACAGCCCGTCCTGGGCAACGAAATCACCAAGAAAACATATACAGACCGAGCTAGGGAAGAAATTACAGTCTCCCAGCCTGTGGGTGAGCGTGAGCAACAATGCAGAACCCACAATCGTCCCGTGAGTATAGGATATGGCCACACTATTCACCAATCCGTAGAGGAAAACTGCCACGTGGGTAAATCCAGCAAAATCCTGTGCGTGAAGACCAAAAATGGGAAGGAATCCCTCTGCGTGAGAATGCACAGCAATGGAGAGGACACGAATTTGCAGGAGAAAATCGCGTGGGTAAAACCCAGGAAAATTCCTGTGCGTGAAAACAGTGAGCAGCCAAAAAAAATGGGAAGTGCGTGAAGGTGAACAGCTACCAGGAGGATGCAAATTTGTAGTGCGTGGGGGATTAGCAACTCGTGGAGCCAAGAAAATGTCTACGTGAGACCCAATCCGCTAAGAGCCTGTGCGTGAAGAGAATCAAACAATGGAGATAATGCGTGGAGATGAATAGCAAAAATTGTGAGGTTGTGAAATTGGAGAGAGCGTGAAGGTTTTTGCTCCATAGTGAAGTCAACAGTGGGGTGGAGTGTGCATGAGGGTGAGGACTGACAGTCCTGCTACCCCACTCCCAAAGCAATTAACTGCCTCAACCACCAGCAGCAATTATTTAATGAGAGTGGTTGGAAGAAGACACATGGGTTTTTTCTCTCATGGCCAAAGTTTAACAATTTCCCCCACATCCTTATCCTTGTGAAAATCACGCCCCTTTCGATTTAGTTGCCGTGATCGTAGCTGGTCAGGTTCATTTAATTAATTGTAGATGCATATTTACATGATGACCATCATAATATATGCTGCATGCCCCGATATACAATCGGTGATAAATTTAAATCCAAAACATAACATGACCGATCAATGGTGGGGCCTTGGCCTTTAGCTCCACACCATGATAATTTACAATATATACATCATATACATCTAATGAAACACGGTCAAAACCAGGATGTTACGTTCCCCTCCCCCTTCAATAGCACTGTCCTCAGTGCTTTACAAAATTTGAACAAAATGCTACGCTAGCATCGCCTCAGTGTTCCACAAAATTGAACAAAAATGGATGGGCCAATCGCATGGAATCCTCTAGCTCCCATGTAGCCTCTTTAGGTCTGTAGTGCTCCCATTGCACCTTTACCTGACATATGGCTCGGTTCCGGAGCATTGTAACCTTCTTGTAGAGGATGCGCATTGGCTTGATTCGGAACTCTCCCTCGGGTTCCACCTGAATCACATCCCAATTTATCACATGGTTAGGATCATGTACATATCTCTTAAGCAAAGAAACATGAAAAACATTATGAGCTCTAGTGCTAGCAGGCAATGCAAGTCTATATGCAACTGGCCCTATTCTTTCAAGCACTTCAAACGGCCCATAGTATCTCGGTGACAACTTGGCACAACTTCCAAGTTTCAAGGAACTCTTCCTTGCCCTCACTCTAAGGTAAACATGATCCCCAACACTGAACTCCCTGTTCACCCTATGCTTATCTGAATAGCTTTTCTGTCTGTCCTATGCTGCTTTCAGCTTTTGCCTGATCTTTACGACCTCTTGCTCCATTTTCTTGAGCAATTCTGGTCCACGCACAATCCTGTTCACTGGATTATCCCAAGTCACTGGTGTCCTACACCTTCTTCCATACAAAGCTTCATACGGACTCATCCCCAAGGATGCTTGATGTCCATTGTTATAAGCAAACTCTACCAAGTGTAAGTAATCTTCCCACTTGGTTGATTTGTCCATTACGTAAATGCGAAGCATGTCTTCAAGCAACTGATTAACTCTTTCTGTCTGCCCATCTGTCTGAGGATGGTATGCGGTGCTAAAATTTAGCTTTGTACCCAAATCTGCAAACAACCCCTTCCAAAAGTTGGAAGTAAACTTGACATCTCTGTCAGAGACTATTGCCTTAGGAAATCCATGCAATTTGAAAATCTCCTCCATGAAGATCTTTGCAATGTCGCCAGTCTTGTACGTAGACTTAACTGGTATAAAATGTGCTGCCTTTGTCAACTTGTCTACCACAACCATGATGGAATCATGTTGTCTCCAAGTCATCGGCAATCCTATAATAAAATCCATGGAAATAACTTCCCATTTCCATTCCGGAACTGGCAAAGGCTGCAATAAGCCTGCGGGATGTTGATGCTCAACCTTCACCTGTTGACATTTCATACACCTTGAAATGTATTCAGCCATATCCTTCTTCATACCTGGCCAAAAGTACTGCTTTCTGGCTGTAGTAATTGTCTTCTGATATCCTGGGTGACCAGAATATGGAGCTTGATGGATTTCATCCATAACAACTCTCCTCAAATATGCTACATTCGGAATATAAATTCTACCTTTATAAGTGAGAAGTTCATCTTCTTCCAATTTATATCCCTCATACCTCTTCTCAAGACTTTGCTGCTGCAACTTGTCTTTTACCTGCTCATACAGTTCATCTCCAGCAACATGATTAGCAATCTGCTGCCTCAAATCTAATTGGCAAATACTAAGAGATGCCACATGCATTTCCTACACCTTCCTGCTGAGTGCATCAGCTACCTTATTCTCTTTTCCCTTTATGTGCTTGATTTCAAAATCAAATTCACATAAAAACTCTAGCCATCTTGCTTGCCTAGCATTCAGAGTAGGCTGATCAAAAAAATATTTCAGTCCACAGTGATCCGTTCTGAGCTCAAATCTTCTACCCATCAAGTAATGCCTCCACATCTTGAGAGCATGTACTATGGTGGCAAGCTCTAGATCATGAGTGGCATAGTTCTTGTCATGCTCCTTCAACTTTCTTGACTCATAACATATCATGTGGTTGTCCTGCATAAGGACTCCTCCAAGCCCTTGTCCACATGCATCGGTACACACCACAAAATCTTTCTCTGGATCTGCAACCTTCAACACTGGTGCACTGGTGAGAAGACTCTTCAACCGCTGGAAACTTTCTTCACATCTTGATGTCCATTCAAACTTCATCCCCTTCTTTTGAAAAGAAGTGATGGCATGTGCAACTTTGGAGAATCCCTCAATGAATCTCTTGTAGTACCCTGCGAGTCCCATGAAATATCTCACATCTGTCACATTTCTTGGAGTAGGCCAATTCATAATGGCTTCAATCTTTTCAGGGTCCACAGATATACCCTCCTCTGAGATAATGTGACCCAAATACTGAATTCTATCTCTATAGAAGTCACATTTGCTTAGTTTTGCATACAGCTGATGCTCCCTAAGCAATTTCAATGTCAATCTCAAATGCTCTTCATGCTCCACCTCATTCTTAGAATAAACAAGAATGTCATCAAGGAAAACAAGAACAACCTTGTCCAAATACTTGCTGAAAACACTATTCATAAGGCACATAAATGTAGCTAGTGCATTTGTGAGACCAAATGGTACCACTACAAACTCATAATTCCCATACCTTGTCCTGAAGGCGGTCTTATGAATGTCTTCATCCTTGATCCTTACCTGATGGTAACCAGACCTCAAGTCAATATTCGAAAATACCTTTGCTCCTCTCATTTGATCAAAGAGGTCATCAATCCTAGGCAAAGGGTATTTATTCTTCACAGTAACCTTATTCAATTGTCTGTAATCAATACATAACCTAAGTGTACCATCTTTTTTCTTTACAAATAGAACCGGTGCTCCCCAAGGAGACATGCTCGGTCGGATATACTTATTTTCCAACAACTCTTGCAGTTGCATCTTCAATTCTAGCATCTCTGGTATACTCATCCTGTAGGGTGCCTTGGACATTGGTGCTGCTCCTGGCACAAGTTCAATAGTGAAATCAATGTCCCGCTTTGGAGGAAGCCCTGGGATCTCTTCAGGAAACACATCCCTGAATTCCTATAACACCTGATAGTCCTCCAGCCTAGGAGTTTCATCTCTCGATTCCTCCAAAACCTAAGCTGCATACAACTGGAAACCCTTCCTACAGAACTTCTTTAACTGCATTGCTGAAACCTGCCTTACTGAAATCACCTTTGGAATACCCTTCACAACAACTAGGTTCCCTTCTTCATTCATGCATTCGAAAGTATTATTGTAGCAATCAAGCTTCACCCTGTGGGCTTCTAACCAATCCACTCCAATGAGAACATCATAGGAACCAAGGGGTAGAACATTCAGATCTACACAAGTGACCAATCCATTCATGACCAATGGACATTTCTCTACCACTTCACTGACCTTTCTCTTAGTCCTAGTGGCTAGCTGAACTAACCAAGACTTCCTATGCTTTACTTTCTTAAAAGCACAAATCTCCACTACTCTAGGAGTAATGTAACTGTGCTTAGAACCAGGTTCAATCAAAATAGAAATAGATTGCTCAACAATCTTACCTGCTACTTCAACCATAGCTGACTGGTGATTTGCTTGGCGGTCCTCCAGTGCTGCATAAATCCTAGGGACTGCCCTTGCTACTTGACCCACCATTTCTGCTTCTTGAATGTTGTAAGCTGGTCTTGCACTTTTATTCTCGAGTGGACAATTTCTGCGCATGTGGGGTCCTCCACATTTCCAACATTGAAGCGGTCCTCTATTCTGTTGTGGATCCTTAGGATTTTCTCCTATCCCTCCAACTGGCTTACTCGCAGCTTGAGATGGCTACTTCTGCTGATTCCTGGAGCTAGAAGGTTTGAAACCTTTCTTTCTTTGGTCAAACTTCTTGTTCTTCTTGTCCTTCCATGCCTTATGGTAATCTGGCTTACCTTTGCTTTGCTGATAGCAATACTTAGCCTTTCTTATTGCTTCTTCAAGAGTCTTAGGTTCATAAAATTTGATTCTGTCTTTGTAGGACTGAGGTAATCCACTTAGAAAATGCCGGACCTTTACCTTTTCATCTCTGATGTACTAGACATACCTCAACAACTCCAAAAACTTATTTGCATACTCCTCCATGGTTTGCTGTCCCAATCTCAACTCATGGATCTCCTTAATCTTGTCATCATAATATCTGTTAGATAGGTATTTCTGCTTGAAATACTTCTTGAACTGTTTCCACTTAAGTCTCCTTTCACTGATCCTCTTCACTTGCTTGAAGTGTTCCCACCAAATGGATGCTCTTCCATTTAGATTGAATATGGCAACTCTTGCCTTCATGTTTCCTGAATAATCATGCACTTGAAAGTACTTCTTTATTCCAAGAAGCCAAGCTTCAGCTTCTTGTCCAGTCTTTACCTCACCATCAAATGTAGGAGGTTTAGCTTTCTTAAATTCATCTCTAGTGCAATCCCTATGGTGTCTCTTTATTTTCCTTTAATGAGAAGAAGAGCTTCAATCTCCTCTGGATTCTTCAGAATCAGATGATCCACTAGAAGTCTTTCTCCTTCTCCTAGTACTGCTCTTACTGCCTTCTGGTCTTGCTGTACCTTGCCCAGAGTCTATCTTTCTCTGCAAGTCTGTCAAGCTCTGCAACATAGCAGCATTCAATTGATGCTGCTCTTCCTGGGCTTTGATTAAGATTCTCATAGTGGCTGCAACATCTGACGGCGTCTCTTGGAACCTCCTTCCATTAGACTCAATGTCATCATTCCTATTACAAACATTTTCTCCCATGGCATCTTCTGCTCGCTCATAAGAATCCCGAGCATCATACCCATCATGGGTTCTCATAACTGAACCACCACTTAATTATCAACTGCACTACCCGAAATACTTCCCTGGAAGGTGACTATGAATCTGCAAACGTGTTGATAACACAAACGTTAGATGTACAACATATAAATCAAAATCACTTACCTTCTCCTAGAATAATTATAAAATTACAAGTTTTCCCAAACAAAATATTTTCTTCATCAAGAACGTCTGTCTAAGGAGGATGACGGGGGTCAAGGGGGCTTGCCTGAAAATTCACTGAAAAACAGTTGAAAAATTCCTCTGAAAACAGTTGGAATCGGTCGAGAAATCTCATGGAAAAACCCAAAATTTTCCTTTCCTTCATCGGCTGTCGGATGTCTTTCCACATCGGAAGTCAAATGGCTTTGGCTTCCGCAACGGCGGACAGGAAACTGCTTCCTCTTCCGCAACAACGGCTGTTTACTTAGAGAATTTTCCACTTTGGACGTCGGCGGTCTTTACACATCGGAAGCCAAATGGATTTGGCTTCCGCAACGGTGGCTCACCAAAGTCTGAATCCTTCCGACGTCCACTCTTACTTGGGGAAAATTTCAACTTCAGGCGTCGGTTGACTTCTTACATCGGAAGCCAAATGAATTTGGCTTCCGCAACGGTGGCTCACCAAAGTCCGAATCCTTCCGACGTCCGCTCTTACTTGGGGAAAATTTCAACTTCGGGCATCGCCTGACTTCTTACATCGGAAGCCAAATGACTTTGGCTTCCACAACGACGGCTCACCAAAGTCCGAATCCTTCCGACGTCCGCTCTTACTTGGAGAAAATTTCAACTTCAGGCATCGGCGGCCTTTCTGGTCGAAAGCTTTAGCGATTTCACTTCCACAATGACAGACTGATGGACCACTTTCCCTTCCGACTGGCGGAAGTTCACTTCGCAAATCCTTCCGCAACGGCGGACGAAAGATCACTCCCGCCTCCGATTTCCCAACACTTAGTCAAATTTTCAAAATTTGTCTTTCTTCGACCGCGTCGGCTGTCGGCATTCTTTCACGTTGGATGCGGAATCACTTCGCCGTCCGCAATGGAGGATGGGAAAAGGTTAAACCTTCCGCTACAGTGGAAGTCAATTCTACCAATCCTTCTGACTGTTCAAACACTTAGGCTATTTTTTGAAACTTACTGCTGCTCTGCTGAATAGAGAAGGTAATTCTACCTTCTATCATTGCATCTTCTTGGCCCATAGAGGCCCATTGCTACAACCCAAGGTTCTGATACCATACTGTCATGTCCCCATGCCTCCAACTGGCAAAGAGGACGCGACTACAAGCTTAAACCACCCAGGCTAAGAGCCCCATGAACATGTGCATTCACAAAATTGCTAAAAAAGAATGCTTAAACATACACACATGAACATTTATCATGCACAGATGCAAACATCTATCAGGCATAGCAGAATCAACATGCATTCACACAAGCATTCCTTTTAACATGTTCATCATTTTCATATCATTGACAGAAAATAAGGTTGCAGAAGTAAAATGAACAAGATCACTTATCTTATGAAATCTCCTTCCGCAACCAGCTACATTGCTGCAACGTTCCACCCAACCATAGGCCAGCGTGCTCCTCAATCTCTCAGCAACACTGCCACCCCCGAGCTGGGCATGATTCTCTAAGGAATAAGGGAACTAGCAGGCTAACGTATAGGTAAGCATACTCAAGCATAGCCAAGCCAACAGAGTTGGGTTTATCAGGCCATCAAGGAGCTGTAGAAGGCAGATTGCTAAGCTGGTGAGCTCATTACAGAGCCAAGAACACCTACACCAGAACTAGCCTGACCTTTAAGACACCCAAACACACCCAACACAAGGAATCAGTCCCTTCTCTGCTACACAGTCCCTCAGGCCCTGCATTCCCTTCCAGTGCTATTCAGGGGTGATGGAGAAGAAGGCCAGCCCTCTAGCTCTGTCTGTGTGGTTTCCAGCCACCAGGTTTATCAAGCAAATCTAAGCCAACATCCCTTCTCCTCTCACAGTCTAAAGACCAACCATTGCACACAAGCAACTGAGTCAGCTGTCACAGCCTAGACAGGAAAATGACTTCTGAGTCATTATTGGCCCTATCGTGGCCAAAATGACTCTCAGGCGAATTTACAGCAGTCCCCAGCATGTAAGGAAGACCACAAAAACCACAACCAACAACGTGGGAAAACACAGCCTGTCTTGGGCAACAAAATCACCAAGAAAACATATACAGACCGAGCTGGGGAAGAAATTACAGTCTCCTAGCCTGTGGGTGAGCGTGAGCAACAATGCAGAACCCACAATCATCCCGTGAGTACAGGATACGGCCACACTATTCACCAATCCGCAGAGGAAAACTGCTGCGTGGGTAAATCCAGCAAAATCTTGTGCGTGAAGAGCAAAAATGGGAAGGAATCCCTCTGCGTGAGAATGCACAGCAATGGAGAGGACGCGAATTTGCAGGAGAAAATTGCGTGGGTAAAACCCAGGAAAATTCTGTGCGTGAAAATAGTGAGCGGCCAAAAAAAATGGGAAGTGCGTGAAGGTGAACCGCTACCAGGAGGACGCGAATTTGCAGTGCGTGGGGGCTCAGCAACTCGTGGAGCCAAGAAAATGTCTGCGTGAGACCCAATCCGCCCAGAGCCTGTGCGTGAAGAGAATCAGACAATGGAGATAATGTGTGGAGATGAACAGCAAAAATTGTGAGGTCGCAAAATTGGAGAGAGCGTGAAGGTTTTTCCTCCATAGTGAAGTCAACAGTGGGGTGGAGTGTGCGTGAGGGTGAGGAATGATAGTCCTGCCACCCCAATCCCAAAGCAATTAACTGCCTCAACCACCAGCAGCAATTATTTAATCATAGTGGTTTGAAGAAGACACATGGGTTTTTTCTCTCATGGCCAAAGTTTAACAATTTCCCCCACATCCTTATCCTTGTGAAAATCATGCCCCTTTCGACTTAGTTGCCACAATCGTAGCTGGTCGGGTTCATTTAATTAATTGTAGATGCATATTTACATGATGACCATCATAATATATGCCGCATGCCCCGATATACAATCGGTGATAAATTTAAATCCAAAACATAACATGATCGATCAATGGTGGGGCCTTGGCCTTTAGCTCCACACCATGATCATTTACAATATATACATCATATACATCTAATGCAACAGGGTCAAAACCGGGGTGTTACATTGTCTCTAGATCAAATATATCTCTCATGACTTTTCTTTATATTCATAGATATCATGGTTCACCAAGTTAGGATTGGCGATTGTAAGATTGGGTTAAAGGACTACATCTATCAACAGATGAGATGAAGGTTTGATCCAGATCAATGATTGAGGTTGATTTCACAGATTGAATGTGCATAGAATATGGAGTATTTCACGGATTGCGAAATTGACGAAGGTTGCAACAATCAACGATTTAGATGAAGATATGGTTATATCAATGGTTGTGATCTATTTCGCTAGGTGAACTAGCACACTCAAAGTTGGAGGGAGCCCATGCAATGAGAAATGTGCTGAAATTACGTGTCCCCTCCCTAAAAGATATTGCACTCAAATATTGAACATACAAGAGTCACTTTTTTAGAGAGTGATAGTTAAAGGGCACAGATATTTTGATGGTCAGGATTTGGGAGGAAGAGATCTACGGTGGGTGTGCATTTCGTAGCCAAAACATGCATGGAAGATGAAATATTTTGGGGTTTCGAAATCCTATAGAGCCCGCACTTGTGAATGATGGAGATCAAGGCGATTTTTTGATCTATGTCCCACATTAATTTTGCATTGAAAACAAACAAGAAGTTAATCAAGATGAGGGGATATGAAATTGGGGAAATCCGTGTAATTTTTTATTGGTTTATGAATTCATTTGTATCTAGCCATCTGGGTGAATAAGAATCTTGGGAATCTCCTGTGTGACTGATAGAGATAATATAAATAGGGGTGCAGAGCACCATAGATATGACTTTTGGCTGGTGAAGGAATGCTGGATTATTTTGTAAAAGAGCTAACTCTTTGCTAATTATAAGAAGGATCTTTTTGTTGGAACAAAGGGCCTGCACCGAGATTTAATTGGAATGTGTGGAATGCATATTGTAGAACTATTTATTCTTGCTTCTGTACATCATACATTGAGATTGTTCTAACCTCCTAGAATTATTTCCTTGGTCATGAATGGTTTGTTGTCTATATAAATGTCTGTGTTGATAGGGTAATAAATGGTTTAAATATTTTAGGGCTACCTCTAGTATTCTTTCTATTGTGAATGTGATTATTGTGTTGGTATAGCTATCTTTTAGACTTATATGAACATTTGCAGTATATTACTATGAAATCTAAATTTTCTCCCTCAAGGGATAGAATAGATTTTAGATTTAAATTAGATATGCATTTAGCTTAGGCACCTGCATATAATCCTTTAAACAAAAAAAATCATATAACGGTGGACTGGTTCGTAACCAGTAAAATATTTAAACAAATTAATCTACAGTAGCCAGAATCATGAACCGAACGGATTCCCCACACCAAATGGTGGATGATTTAATTGGGATTGTTTACCGGGGATAATTCTTATTGTCTGATACCTGGGATTTTTCCAGTAATCAACAGATTTGGCACTAGAAGGAGTGCAACCAGTGCATGGTTGGTAGAGGAAATATGATTTTCAGAGAAGATTACACTGGGAAAACATTATAAAATATTTTCCCTGAAGAGTTTATTCATGAATTTAAAGAACACGAAAAAGAAAACATAGGTCCTAGTGAATAAGAATCAGAATGTTTCTATGGTGTTCCATTTGAGGAAGTAGATCATTTTAGGAGACATACAATATCCCATGTCAAGAAACTTCGAGGGTTGAAAGTTATCCTTGTGTTACCTAGAAGGAAAGATTCCAAGAAATTAACCTCATACACTAAGGATTCAACTCTTGTGGAAAATTTGGAAGAACTGGTAGATCTATCCATCAAAGAAATTGTTTAGCCTATTGATCAATTAGATCTAGAATCCCCTGTAACTTCTGTGTTCAATCAATATCCACCGTAGTCTCCACCTTGAATCATGGATGTTGTTAATCAACTAGCATGGAGAGCAAGAACTCCACTCAACATGGATGCTCCATTGCATGATTTACCTAAGCACCCAAAAAAAGGTATTACCAAAATTTGATCCTGGAAAGGGTGTTTGTGCTGAATATCACCTAAAAAGTTATTATATGGCTTCAACTATTTTAAATGTTGACCATGAATATGTTGTCTACAGAATTTTTCCATATACCTTTGAACCTAAAGCATCTTCATGGTACTTTACTTTGCAAGCTAATTCAATAGTAGATTAGGATGGTTTTGAAAAGGCATTCTTAGGTAAATTTGGAAACCAAAAAAATTTAGCCACTCTCATGAAAGAATTACTATCTATGAGGATGGAAAAGAAAGAAAAGTTCCAATAATTTAATCATAGATTCACTAGTCTATTGAATATATTCATTTCTACAATGAAACTAGCTGATGAATCCCTAATAGAATATTATACTACAACATTTGATCCATCAATATCAATGTTTGTAAAAAGGGCTGTTAAAGTTACCTTGGTAGAAAAATATGAAGAAGTAAAGAAAGTAGAGGTAGAGCCAGATATTATAGAAAAGCATACTTTGGAACTTGATTTGAAACATACCACAGAAAATAGGCCTTTGCTATTGACTAAGCCCGAATAATAACACTCTAGTGAGCTAGAAAATGTAGTGAAAATGGTGCAGAAATTGTCAAACAAAATAGTAGACATGGAAAAGGATAAGGGAGATCGTTATTATATAAATCCATTCAACCCTTATGACAAAAAATAGGAAGAAAGTGGACAACCTGAACCACCTACACATAATTCTACCGTTTTAAATCTTAACGAGGAAGGCATTAATAAATTTTGTACTTTTCACCAAGAACCTCATTTTGACAAGAGTTTTCCACAGTGGGTTAATTCAATGGCCCTGGTTATGACTCAGTTGTTAGATACCCAACTGGAAGATCTTGAAGAAGAGCAAGACCAAACTAATGAGCCAGAACAAACAAATGAATAAACCACTATGCTATTATGGGATTGGGAACCTACTTTGGGGATTAGTGAAGATGAATCTACTGAGGAGATTCAAATGTCATAAGTTAATGTCATGACTATAAGTAAAGGGATAGTAGTGGATGAAAGTTTATTAATGCCTAAAATAAATAAGTTCAAATAAAACATGAACAAAGTCTAATTACTACCCAAACAACACCTAATCTTAATCCAGTAAATATAAAAGAGGAAATCCCAGTGGTCAACAAACCAATGAAAACAGGGATAAATAAAATAGAGAGCAATAAGAAGAGTTTGGTAGAACATGACATGGGCTATAACATTGTACAAGACATTAAGAAAATAAAGAAAATATTTCTCTATTTGAACTATGTAATTTTCCTTAGAAAATAAGGAAACTTCTAGAAGCTTTTGACCCACAGCCCAGTAGTAGGCAGGAACCATTGAATTTGATGATGAAGTAAATGAAGAAATCATTGGAGGAAAGTATAAAGCTCATACTTTACCTTTTCTACTGTCATTTGAAAATTTTAATCATAATGTACATAACTGTTTGGTAGATTTTGGAGCTTCATGAAATGTCATGCCAATTTCAATTTGTAAAAATATTAATGGCCAACCCATACCATCTCCACCTTGGATAATTCAGCTTGATAGATCTGTTGTTAAAGTCATAGGGGAAATGAAAGATGTTTTGATTTGTTTTTCTACAGATCCCAGAGTTTGTCAATTTATAGATATTATGGTAGTTGATATACCAGAAGCTCATGGATTAATTTTAAGTAGGGTCTGGTCAACGAAACTAAATGGTTACTTTGCAATAGAATGGTCTCACATGTGGCTTCCGCAAAACAATAGTCAAAACCAAATTAAGATAATAAGGGAGCCACATATGAAACATAATGTAACTCAGTTAGAGGGGAAGAATGAACCTGTGAACTTCTCATCTTTAGTTTTAGGAAATTATGTTTTGGAGCTTGAACTAGGAAAGTATCAAGCCAAACAAGCCATTCAAGAATCATATAGGCAATCTAATATACTTCAATTCTCATGGGTTGATGATATTGATTGCAATATAGTAAACTTAGTGGATAACATAGGAGATGATGCTAACCAGATAGAATTAGAAGATAGCTTTTGGTGTATGTATTTTCATGGTTCCAAAACCCAAGAGGGATCAGGGGCAAGTTGCATCCTGATTGATCCAGATGAGAAAAAACACTTTCTCTCTTGTAGACTAGAGTTTGAGTGCACAAATAATATTGCTGAGTATGAATCTATAGTTATAGGCCTGAAGAAAGCTATTGAACTTAATGTTAGAAATTTAAAATTTTTTCGTGATTCTGAGATAGTTGTCAGACAAGTAAGAAACCCCATTCATTGTTTGTCTCCACATCTTAAAGGGTACCAATATGAGGTATGGAATTTGATTAAGCACTTCAATGCTTTCAATATAAATGCAATACTTAGATTGCAAAATGCTGCAGCTCATTTATTAGCTACTTCTGCATCTAGATTAGTACCAACTACTAACAAATTTCTATTGAATTGATTTTTAGGCCATCAATACCTGACAATGTTACAAATATGAGGGTATTCGATGATGATGTGCATATTATCAATTTTTTAACGAAAGACGAATATGTTAAAGAATCAATAAATGATGAAGAAGAACATTTGGAAAGTTTACAAAATGAAGACATAGCTAAAGGAAATTCCATGCCTAAAGTGGTAAGAACCCTCGAAGGGATGTTTGATTTACAGAGTAAATTCTGGAAACCAACCAATGTGAAGACAAATAGTTCATCAATGCAGCATGATTTGGTCAGTCTGGGATAAGAATATGAACCCAAATATGTCAATTTGGTAAAATTTTGGTCTCCTAGAGAAAGACGTAAGATCATCCAGTTATTTCAACAATACAAAGACATTTTTTCTTGGACATATAAGATCTGAAGACTTATGACACTCGCATAATCCATCAAAACAGGGGAAAAATAGTTTCGGAAACAACTTAGAAAGATGCACCCAAAGTTAGAACTTCTAATCCATAATGAAGTAAAGAAGTTACTGGTTGCAAAGATCATCTTCAAGGTTCGACATTCAGAATGGGTGGAAAATCTAGTCTCTATGAGAAAAAATTCAAGAGAGATAAGGTCGCATGTTGACTTCAAGAACTTAAATAGAGCTGTTAGAGTAATCCATTGGGATTATTGTAAATAAATAATAAATAGGAACAGGAATAGATAGGAAGGTGAAAAGGCTGGTTCTCAACCGCCACATTGTAAGTGTATAAATAAATGTTTCAGCCATGAATAGAATTGAATCGGGAGTTATTACCAACAAGTGGTATCAGAGCGCTGCCATAACTCCTGCCTGTTTCCAGTCTGCCCATTCCTAGCATTCTGCTTGCCAGTCCATTGCCAGACTGCTCCATCAGTCTACCAGTCGAGTCGCATGCATTGTCTGCGTTACAATTCCTTCATGATTGAGTTTGTGTGCTGCAAACCCTAATCCGGACGCGTTTTGTATGTGTATTATTCTGCATAGCTTGCTCTTTGGTGTTCTGTTGGAGACTCATGCATATCCTGAGTGAGGAGTCTTTATATTGTGTTGTATATGCCACTTACTATTTATTAGGGTTTCCTTTCATGCCCCCTTGTCTTAGAACCAGAGTTTGGAGCTTCAGCGATCTCTGGGCTCTGGATGTTGCTACAGCAGCATAGAAGTAGTATTATTATTATTACTACATTGAAAGACTGCTGTGTGACCCTAAGTCTGGTGATTATTCTGCGTGCATGCGTTATTGAGAAGTTTTACCAGTCCATTGTCATAAACCCTAATTTGTGTGAGTCCTAATCCTTTTTGTGTCCGTGACCTATCAATCTCTGCATCTCCTTCGTGGTATCTTGGAGTATACAAATCGTTGAGTTATATTGTGATATCTCCATTGATAAGGCTGAGCTAAGATTGTGCATTGCTGCCATGGAGTTACCTGCGTAGAGTATTTCCGCGACCTGTTTGTTGTAGATGTTGAATTTGAAGGCTCACTCCTTTAATGCTGCGTGAAGGCACTCTTGCTGACTACGTTAACAATCTTTTGATGCTGCGTGGAGTACCAGCATTGGAGGAAGAATAATGTATGATGAAGAATAATTCAAAGGTGCGACCCATTCCTCTCTGCATTGAGACTGCGACCATTGGATCTGCGTTTTAACTCTCTTTACGCTCGTGGAGGTCCTCCGCTTTGGTGAGGGAGATCGTTGTTGATCATGACCATCGTTGAAGAGTTTATTTTCTACGAATTGAAGCCGCACTGCTACTTTATTGCCGGAAGTTTGTTGGAGACCGATGATAGAATGGTGAAGACTCATGCTGTCTCATTTGCAAGAAGATTGAAACTGTCTTGCTGTTGAATGCGTTGAGTTGCCTGGTGTGACTACATTGAGCAGCCTGCTGAAGACTGCGTGGAAAGAAAAACCCTAATTCACAAGGAAAACATCAGCTCCGAAGAAAATGGTTAAAATCCCTAACGCATGTCACATAAAAGCTGTATGTGAAATTTCAGAAAATAGTCCATCTGCATTCTCGTGAATGAATCCAATAACCACGAGAAAATAGTAAACCATGTTTCGACAGTCCATTTGTACTGATAAGTGCTAGCTTTTGAAAGAAGTCTTTTGTGGTTGTGTGAGAAACTTTACTTGTATGTTGGTCAGTTTGTTGGTAAAAGGATTAGTGTATTGTGAATGCGACCTCCATTCTCAATGCTTAATGATTGCAGGGTTTATGCTTAATGATTACAGAATCATTATAATATTGCCTATCAGGCTTTAATTTGCATGGTGTTGCAAAATCGAATCGATTTGCATGCTGCTATAAAATTGTTTTTAATAAGCGCTGTAGAATTGTTTTAATAGTGCTGCAAAATTACTGGTGCTGAAAAAAAAGTGAGTTTGCATACTGGCGTAGAATTAAATTTGTGCTGTAGAAGTGTATGAAGACCTTCATAGTGCACATATTTTCTTGAAATGCATAGTGTATATGCAAGACTACCTGCGTTGGAGATTGCGGTGTATTTGCTGCCTTGAAGACTGCTACGTTGGAGACTACCTGCGTTGGAGATTGTTGTGTTGCTATAGCCTATTGAAGACCGATCTCAATATTCAAAAATTCTGAATACTGAGACTGATATATTGCATTGTGATACTGAGACTGATATTGACTGATATATTTTGTGCATTGTACTCACCTTGGCAGAGACTGTAGACCTGCAAGGTTATTATTTTTTTCTATTTCTCTTTGTCATATCTTACACTAACAGTTGTAAAGATGCACTCTTTGGCATCTAGTATTGGTGCTGCCCTAGCTGGAAAAGACTAATCCAAAGACCCTTCCAAGGGAGACTGTAGCAAGAGAGGACGAGGAAGAAGAAATTTCAGAGGCAGAGGGGGCAGAAGCAAAAGATCAGATTTGCAGTGCAAGCGTTGCGGAAAGACTGGGCACACATCAGATCAGTGTTGGGCTTCATGGAACTCCATCAAAGACAAGCATAACCAGAAGAAAGATGACCAAGATGCTAGTAAATCTTCTGATTCTTGTATTGTTGCACATTGTAATCTTGGATTTAATGAAATGACTTCTCTTTCATCTTATAAAGATTGTTGGCTGCTTGATACTGGTGCAACATCACACATGACATTTAGAAAAGATTGTTTTGAAGAACTTAATGAAACAATAGATGGCATAGTGTACTTTGCAAATAAGTCAAGTATTAAACCAAAAGGAATGGGTACCATTCGACTGAAGATGCCTGAATTCCTTGATTTCTTGTTGAAGAAAGTTCTCTATCTTCCAGAGTTGCAGAGAAGCCTGCTGTCCTTGGTGGAGATTCGACAGCAAGGCCATTCCATCCACATGTTTGATGGAATCGTTGAAATAAGAAAGTCCTCTGACAACCAAGTCATCATGACTAGATATGAAGATGGGAAGCTGCTAAAGCTCAAGGGTTCATTCGCAAGATTTCAGAACTATGCCTACCTCTCTCAGTATGGAGAAGGTAATATGTCATCTAGTTCATTGTGGCATGTAAGATTTGGTCATCTAAATTATAACAGTCTTTGGTTGTTGAGAAAGAATGGTGTATTTGATCTTCCCACCATTCCCAAAGAGGAGAATAAATGTGATGTATGTATATTAGGGAAACATAGTAAGCTGCCATTCCATGAATCTAATTTCAGAGCAAGTAGGAAATTAGAATTCGTACATTCTGATTTGTGTGGCCCAATGCCAACTCCTTCAGCAAATGGGAATAAGTATTTTATGACATTTGTTGATGACTACTCATGAATGTGCTGGATTTACTGTTTAAAGACAAAGTCAGAAGCATTTAAAACATTCAAAGACTTTCATGCATTGATTGAAAAACAAGCACAATAAAAAATTGGTACACTTCGTACTGATAATGGAAAAGAATACACTTCAAATTATTTTGAAAATTATCTTCGCCAACATGGAATTGCACATCAAACTACAGTTCCCTACAATCCTCAACAAAATGGTGTAGTAGAGAGAATGAATAGAACCATAATGAATATGGTTCGCTCAATGATGTTTTTCAAGAATGTAAAACTAATGTTTTGGGGTGATGCAGTAAAATGTGCAGCATATTTGAGAAATAGAAGTCCATCAAATGCACTTGATAACAAGAATCCACATGAAATGTGGTTTGGCCATCTCCCTTTAGTCAGGCATCTCAGAGATTTTGGTTCCACCTGTTATGCCTTGATTCCGAAGGAGCAAAGAAACAAGCTTGGTGCTCGAAGAAGAAAGTGCATTTTCCTGGGGTACGAAGAATACTCCAAGGCATACCGTTTGTATGATGAGGTAAACAAGAAATTTGTTAGTTCCAGAGATGTCATTTTTCTTGAAACTAATAAAAATGACCAGTCCATTGAGAGACAGGTTGATCATTTGGAAAATTATCCTCATCCAAAGACATATTCTGAAAA